>CM023453.1:101489168-101642522 GCA_013339765.2 Haemaphysalis longicornis | reverse complement strand
GAAAATGGTCAGAAATAAAAGCGCGTGCATGTCATTTAGCGCTGGTCCGTCCAGGTGTGTACAGGAGACGGAAAGTTTATTCCGCCGGAAAAGCTGTACATCTCCCGGCAATGCATGTTACGTTGGGACGTCGTCCGATGCAAATCGATACACTCGCCCACCATAGGTCAGCAGCTGCGACTTATTTTCGTGTTCGGATGACAAAAGCAGCCTATCCATTTTTTTCTCGCAATACACCGGCCCCTCAATTCGCGACAATTGCCATTGTGTTTTGACCAACCTCCTTTCGCTCAAGCAGCTGCAACAGCCAACGACTGAGTACTTCTCAGTAAGGCGAAAGACAGAATTGAAACAATCGCAATCAGCCAACGGTATTCCGTCGTGATTCCTTGACCTTTCTTTATATTCATCGGGTTAGTTTTGTCCCCACTTTCAGCACTTGAAAAATGTCAGTTACGCAGTAAAGAATGAAGTCAATAATGATCCATACGTACACAGTAACTGAGAAGTCTCTCTACGCAACGATTTAAACAAAATACTCAGCTCTGACCAAATATCCAGGAACTTCCTGGATTTCTCATAGCAGTGCTATGAGAAAACCGTGTAGGCGTTTAGAAGTCAGCGGCCAAATATAAAGAATATAGCAATGCAAAGAAGCAACCGCGTCTTTTGTTGCTATCGTCGAGCTGAAGCCGCTTGTTCCTTACGTATAATACGCTTTAATAGGAAAACACTTTTTCTACACTTTCTAAAATCTTGTTTTTATGACACCACAAAAACTGCGCTCAGAAAAAGCGATAAAGTTTATATGCATAGTCCCAACCAGGGGATTCCCATAAAGGTCTGTGACACAAAATTTCTTGTTAGACCGAACAAATAACGGTAAAAATCTGAAAGATGTTCATGCTCCTAGGTGTTCCTCGAATATGCTTCACGATCCGCACATTCATCGAAACCCGCTCTAAACCACAACGTGGGGCTTCGAGCTAGTTGGCACTCCATGATCAATACGCTTAAGCGCCAAAAATTCATACGGAGGATGTCGAGCCTCTTTTTGCTCTTCGTTCCTACGCCTGAAATTTCCCGCGCTTAAAAGTATTGATCTCTAAACAGCGGGCAACGCACTTCGGTGAAAAAGAGATCCTTTAGGTTCTTTAAATGTCGCACCCTGTAAAAACAAATATTGGGGAATATATTTTTTCATTTTTTCAACATTTATTTTATTTATTTATTTATTTATTTATTTATTATTTTATATTTATTTATTATTTATTTTATCACTGCTATTATCACAGGGTTTTCCAGCCTGACGGGCAGTTAAGGAGGCAAAAATTGTCGAGGACCGCCGTGTTCATGACAAAGTTATCAGTAATCTGGCCCTGTTGTAAATTATATGACACGCAGATACGCCTCGACTTCTTTGTAAAGAATAATAAATATAGCGTGAGAAACCATTATGGTTATCTGCAATCAGCCCTCTGTGTTCCTTTATTCCTTTGTTAATTCCGTGTTCCCTGTAAGAAAAGCAAAAAAAAATTTTGAGGGAACCAAACCCGCTTCAGCCAAGCTATGGCAGGTTAACAGCCAAAAAAAATTATTAAAGGAGCGAAAGCCAGAAGGCATTTTTCCATAACAACCAATGTGTAGATGAGAAAAGAAAAACAGTGACACTTAGCACAAGCTGAACTCTCCACCCCTACCCAAATCACAGGGCAGCAAGCTAATGGCGAACAGGTGAAGCCCAATGACAAATCTAGATAGTACGCACTCTAACAGGTTGTTCATTTCGCGGTTTTTGTAAGGTGCTCGAATTGGCGGAATACACAGATGCTTGCAAAAGGGGCGGCCGAATTAATGAACCATGTAAACCAACCTTGTTTCGCACAAAATACTTTTTCTCCCTTTTGGGGCTATGGGTGGGGAAGGGGGGGCTTTTAAAAAAATGCAACACGGTCAAGACATTCTTTTTGATTTTGTCCGATGACTAAGAGCCCGCTTGCGTTTCTTGCACGCGGCGCTGTTGCGACGTGCGAATACCTCCATGGCTTGTCGGCTAGAAGCGTCTTCGCAGTCATTCAGTCGCCGCTTTGACAAGCCGCGCCGACTACAATCCCCGGCGCCATTTTCACCACACTACCGTCCCTTTGAACGCATATGTAAGTTTTCGCCAATATCCCTCCGGCGGGTGACGACAAGTTTTGTAGCGTGAGCTACACTGGCCGTGGTTAAGCAGTTTCGCGGGGCTCCTGGAGAGCCGTGCTGCGCATGCGTGAGGAGCAGTGACGTCACACGGCCCACAACGTTGCTCGCTGCCCGGCGTCTCTCACACACCCTCGCGCCCAGCGCCTTCGCCGACCTCCGTTCCGCACGTGGCGGCCCGGTCCACTTGATGATCATGCGAGGGGTGGCGGGGTGTGGAACCGGTGGCTCGTGCGTCGCTGCACACCGGCGTGCGCCTGTGGAACCAGCTTAGCTCTGGACCAATTTGTAACGCTGCGCCGGAGCCGCTTGATAAATATACATGTGTCACATAAGGTGTATATACCATGTGTGTGTCATTGAATCAGTAGCAAGCATGATAATCAAGCTAATCCTAGACAATCAGGAAAGCTAAGAATAACCAGCTGAACCTTAGCTCACGCTACATATATCCTGGCATAGCCGAGCTAAGCCACTGCTAATTTTAGTTGATACAGCACGTCGACTCTTCCACGCGCGTCGCTCCCCGGGGAGGTCGAAAGCTTGCGGCGATCGCGTTCGGAGTGTTTCCGCATGGAAAAGAACAGCTCTTAATTTTCAGCGTTATTCATACTCTGCTGAGCACGAGGACGCGGGTTCGATTCCCAGCCGCGGCGGCCGCTTTTCCTATGGCAGCGAAAAGCAAAAATGCCTGAGTGTACGAGCTTTCGGCGCACGTTAAAGATCACCAGGGGGTCAAAATTAATCCGTAGCCCCCCACCACGGCACGCCTCATCGCCTGCGTTGCGTCGCCGCGTTAAAACCGTATAATCACCTGAAGGCCGTGAGTTCACCTACGGTTCATAAAGTAGTGCCTTGCCCAATTTGTGTGTGTTTATACACATCAACATCCTTTGTGTTGTTTATACTCATAAATCGTCATATATGGAGCAAATATGGTGTTACTCTATAGTAAACTCCATAACGCGGACAACGGGTGGCGTCTTTCATTTTGAGGTGTAATTTCTGTGGCATGTGAAGCGTGTGGAATGATTTAACCGTAAAATTCAGTACACTTTGGGCGAAATCACTTTGTGTCCGCTAATTTAACTAGGTTTAAAAAAATACGGGGAACAAACTGGTTGAGACGAACTTACCAGAGCAATGATCTCTGAGAATGTTTGCACAACTTCGTCTTTCGCTAACCATTTAAGTTTTGTGGGTTATTACATCCACTGTACTGTGAAAACGTGCACACATCGATCTACGCCGAGAGAGTTAACTCACTGTCTGTAGATTAAAATTGGTATGCTGCAGTTCCCCAGGAGGAAGAGCTGGGACCAGAGTTATCCACGGGCCCGATAAGCACCGACTGCTTGCGGGCATGGCCACAGGCCAGGATGACAAGACCCTTGGCCTGGGCCTAACGCTCTTTACAGCATGAGTGAGCAAGCGCCTAAGATGTGCGAAAAGCACATGAGATTTGAGCGTCTGCGGTGACGCGGAGGGCGTTCAAGCACTGCGTAGCCTCGGCTAGTGATTGCTTCGATTCCAAGCTGTCCTGGTAGGCTTATCTGGCGCACTTTACAGCCGACAACCTGGCAGAAGCACGGTATGGCCAACTAAGATATCGAGAATGCTCATCCAACGATAACGTCGGATGCCAAAGCATGTTGTTTCAGAGAACCGAACTTGTTTGAATGCTAATATTTGACAGGTCCAATCATGTAGCAACTTTGACGTCACTGCATGCGGTTAGTTGGTGCGTGCATGCAGCCGCCTCAAACCTCGCATGATAGTTTTTTTCGTCTTTCAGGTTTTTTAAAAAAAATACCGCTTGCCCGCCTGTAATATAAATGATAAAAGGTGCCGTCTTGTGCCAGTCACCTGTGCCAGTCTACTCAGTGCAAGGAAAAACGGGAGTTTTTGGGATGGCAGAACCATAGAGATAATATACTTACAGAACCATAGAGATAATTGTTTACCGGCGCACGAGGTTGTTCTTGACCTCATTGTTCAGTGGTCTGTATTTGATTGAAAAACTTCATGCGACAGCGCTGTCATGTCCTTTCACAGTGAAGTGCGCGCTTTTCTTTCTGCCGTTAGTTATCGAGAAAATTTCGCACGAATGTTTTGACAAAAATGGCTAACATAACCATGGCACACTTGGAGTTGAGCTTGCTTATTTTTACAGCGGGTCTTCTGATTGTGAGGGCTCCAGCGTATTGCTATACGCCTCGAACTTCGCGATCGCTGCGCCGCCTGCCGCCGCCGCTCTCCGCGGCGTTGACGGGATGTGGGCTGCGTGGCTGATAGGCTCGTGCAGTGTTTTGGTTCTGTTTCGCTTCTTTTTCGCCTTTCCGCGCCCTAAAAAGCTTGTTATGGTGACGTCTGTTAGCAAAGAGTACGTTTTAGGTCACTGAAAAGCAGCTGCGTCTTCGGTAGAGCACGCGATCGCCTGCAAGAGCTACCCGGGGATCCGGTTCTGCGCGCATCGTCATCGCTCTTCCGGGCGTCGGCGACGGGTAGCAGCATATCACCCCTGTCACCACCCTCCAAATACGTCAGGCACAAATGAATTCTACGTAGCCTCGTTTAGACCTGGTACTGGCACAATGACAGGTTGGCTTCATTTTGCAGCGTGGACAACGAATGCGGCTTCGTTTCGAATATATACGTGCGCAGAAAAATGTGTTTCGGGATGTGACTAGCCAATCCCGGACAATAACTTATGCCTTTTATAAGAATATAAACCCTGCGAAAATGTTAAGTATATTCGTTAAATATGTGCCCACACACGCCTTATAGCAAGAACCAAGGCAATCTAATATGAAACCACGAAAAATACATGCTGTGCAAGTGCGGAAGAAACATAATAGCTCTGACGGAAATGAAAAAAAAAAAATACAGTGCAGCTTCTGACATGCTAAAGACGTTCGTCGAAACTTAAGCCAGGTAGGGTTCGCCAGACCAACGTACTATATGCGAAATGCACTGCTATTTCGCGAGAAATAGGTGGGGGGTTGGGGAGGGGGACGCTGTGTACAAATGCAGAGCGGAATCAAGCAATGAACGTTTTAGTAATCACACACACACAAATCTCGCGTTCACTGTCGTTTTGTTTTTCGACTTCAACGACAGCTGATCGTTCGGCGGACGCATTTTTGGAAGTATATAGGGCAGGCAGTTCACAACGATGAAAGGTGCCGTTAGAAGAGGTGTGGTATAAATAAGTTTCAGTTTGTGCTTATTCGGCAGGCTCCCTGTGCCATGTGACGATATTTCGAAGAAGAGTATAGTCGCGGATGCCGATTATTGCTAAGCTCATCTGCGCGCTGCTTGCAGAGGATATATGTAGCGGATGAATGTTTGCGGCGCTCACCTCACGACAGACGACTCTTTGTCGTGTGATTGATCCCCGAGTATAATTCTGCATTATCCATCGTACTTACGTTGAATATTCCCGAAATTAACACACACTGGCTTGTAAATGGTGGTGATCAATATCTGAGGTATACTATTGGCAAAAGTAACTGGCGTGCTGTCAGGTATGAGTGTTCGCTGAATATGTAAGCACACCAAACTGATTTACACCATAGTGTATACACCGTAGCATGAACATCTGAGGAACCGGTTGTTATGCGCCGTACGGCTAGTAAATTCAGGCAGTGTAACTACAATCAGGTTGCATGCATACGCCGGTTCCGTACGCTGGCCTGTGACACACACCGAGACCGAATATACCACTAAGATCGCGTCAGAAACATGTACACTCTCGTAAACCACACCACATTTGCGAACAGAGTGACTGCTCCAAATAACCATGGATTTCGAACGCCCGCAAGCGCTAAATCTCAGTCGTGAACATGCCGCAAAAGCAGTGGCGGCAGTGGGGAGCGGGACGGAGACTCCCGCGCCTGCTTTCGAAACGGGCCGCTAGGGGGATTTCAGTGGCGCCCCTACACCACGCTCGAGGCGTATAGTGGTTCTGGGCAATAAACATCGCTAATGCAAGCAGATTACATTAGCCACTCGCATATCATAAGACATACCTCAGTATCATATGAGGCCACACGCGCAGGTGTGGGTGTGCGTGCGTGGCGTGAGTGCGTGCGCGCTCACAGTCCAACTACAAGTGTGTGGAGTTCGCGTTGGCATAACATCTCTCTGTTCTTTGCAGCATAGAGTTTCATACAATATAACTAGAGGGGAAACTGGCGCTAGTGTCAACGCGAACATGGCAGCGGCGCTTACGCTTCAATGGGAATGATGGGTAGTTTTGGAACCGGATTGCGTAGGATCGAAACGGGCTTATGGCTGCGCAAATTGTGTTTTTTGACAAAAAAGCTCTTATTGCCCGGTTCGCCGTTTACAAATTACATGGCAAACAAAAAGTTAGTGACGAGAAACCGGTTTTGTACGAAATAAAACGGCGTGTTTAAATAAAAAGCAGACGCGGAGTCGAGAAGGTTTGTGGAGCAGGTTTGCCATTTTCTGCCAACTACAGCAGGGACACTGACTTCTTAAAAACTGCTTGTTAAAGTTTCGGCGCTGGTGGTTTGTAATAGTAAGAGAAGTTTTGTGCTCATAAAAAAAGAAACTTTTACCTTTGGAGAAGTTATTCTTGCGTGAATTAGTGACATCCGTCAAGCTGCGTTCCTATCAGCCGCCGGTGCGGCTGTTCTACGCCGTAGGAGCCGGCGTTCGCACGAAAGTGTGGCTGTTCCAAGCAATTCGCAACCGTCGTCAGCTTTGACAATACATTTCTCTGCCGAATGAGCAGCGCCGCAACTCCTAATTAGCAGACAACTTCGCCGCACAGAGCGCCGTCATTTGTGTTTTCATGCTCGCTGTGCGGCAATGGATTGATAACCCACCCAATTCGCAACTCTGGTTGTAAAACATTCCACTCAGGGCGGCGTCAGTGCACGCGAGGCATGCAGTCAAGGAGAAACGTATTTTTGATCACTCCTCCCAACACCCCGCGTAGGCAAATGCGTTCATGCAAATCCAAAACGAAAACGAAACTGCCTGCAATCCATAGTCAAGTTCCACGAGCCATCAAGCGCCAATCCGAATCCACAACTACCCATCACGCCCATTGAGGCCGATCGCAGCGCCAGTTTCCCCTCTAGTTATATTGTAGGAAACTCATGCTTTGCAGTCCTTAGATTGAGGCCCCTGCACACCAATCGAGATCGAAACCGAAACTAGTTTGGAGTACTGTGCAGCATTTGGTGTTTACGTTTTGAAAACTTTATAAAAGAGCACGCTTGTTCAAAGTAATCAGAAATGCCAATTAATAGGTAAACGTTTTAGTAGTTTAGGGGTCTGCATTTTTTAAACAAGTACCCAGCCTTTTGAAAGCACTGTCTACAGTTCCACCAGTTCATCTGGCTCCACTGGCAACAGTAAAAATTACAAGATGTCAGCGCCAGCAAAGAAATCGGCGCGGGCAGCGCGCGTGCGAACGGGAGCGCACGTGGAGATTTGAAGAACCTCTGTGCGTAAAAACAAATCTGTATTGATGTATTTGTACCGGAAAACTGTTGCCGCGCTGTGCGGAAGCATTTATGTTAAACGTGAGCACTTTGGCGTTCGTGGATGCTTTTTGTGACATTGAAAGGTAGGCATTGTTTTGCGTCCTCCGTACTTCAGCGCCTAGAATACTGGCATGCTGTCCGCGCGTGTTTCCGCATGGGCGTGCGTTGGTGGTGTGTTTATTGTAACTCACCGGGAAAGTGTCAACGCTGTAATAGAACTTCGTGGAAGAATGTGAGCGTGTCATATTGGCGTTGGCCGCGTTTGAGTCAAGTAATTTGCCCGATGTGCCCGTGCGTAGCTAGATGTTTTTGCAGGCGTTATAGTTACCGTTAAGCAACGCTTTAAGTTTAACGAGACGTGCGCGTTGCCGTGCTTTCGCGCATGCGCACTCCTGAAAACTATGATATGTTAATGTAGCGCTTTCTACGTGCCGTCGTGTGTAGCTGTGGTCATGGCAGTGACTTCGGCAGCGGCGATAGTTTGTCATTCCTCGCGTTTTCGGTTTGCAAATTTCTCACTTTGTTTCAGCACGGCCGGCTCATTTTTCCTTGGAAGTGTCGCTGCCGTCGTTTCGACCAAGTTGCCTGGTCATAGAAAATAACCTCGAAGATTTAGATTTTGGTTCTTTGCGCTTGCTTGCAGTGAGGCGCATAGTCCTGTTGAAAGTAACCTGTCATGCTATTGTGCAGACATCAGCTGGGGTTCTTGTACGCTAATCTATGGCGTTTGTCAGGTTCGAGTGTTTATTATGGGCGAAGGGAAACAAAATCTGGCGAAAAGCCAACTTGCGAAACATAGTGGACCTTTTTCCAGTGCCGGTCCTCCTAGCGGCCGCCACGGTGAACGAAAGTCAGGACAGGAAAGATCTCCCCATTAAAAAAACTGGTCCATAAAACATCCACATCGCCCAATCCTTTCCTTGCCCACCTGCCACCAGTTTCATGAGCTTTTTTTTTTTATTCTTTGTGACCCATCACTGGTGGTCCTGTGCTCGCAGCGTGAGCACCATTCCTTTCCTTCATGAGCGTTGTCCTGTTCCTTTGTAATCTTTTTTCTGTGTGTGACGTAGGAGCTCACGGGGAGCTGCAAAAAAGGTATGTATATTAAGGTGCTGTACGAGAAAGCAGTAGCTGCTCTCCAAGCAGCAAGGTGAGAGGGCATGTATGGTATTGTTTGGATAGTGCCCAGGACTGCAGTGAAAGGTCGTTGACTTCAACAATGGGAATTTATGGATAATTCTTACTGTAGAATTTGTTCCATCCAAGGGCATTAGAAGTCAATGTATAAAAAAAGACTGTTAATACGAATGGAAGTTCTGCAACGGATAATTCGAACTACGTGCCACAACGCTGGTGGCTTGGTGGATGTTTCACGGTCAGAGGAACGCACCCGCCACCTACACACAAGGCTGCTTTGCTTTCCTCCGAGCTGCCTCGTCTCCAGGATTGAGAGAAAAAGTAAAATAGGGAAGTAAGAACAATCTAACATGTCCAAAAATGAACGTTTTGGGAGACATAGCATAGTTTTGGTGGGCTGCATCGATGTAGACCGGAGTGCAATGGGGCACGTTGCATTGACAGATGAATACAGAATATCTCAGGTGAGGAGAGCAGAGCGTCTTGCTGCCAGGGACGACGTGGTAAAGGAAACTGAAGCAGTAGTGCGGCTTCCCACACGAAAGCCATGTTCTGACCTAATGCCACCCATCTCTCCTAAGAAGGTGAAGAGACAACCTTCCACAAATTAAGTCGTTAGAGCAAAAAGTGCTGGCTGCCGCTGAAAGTACAAATCTCAAACTGCAATCACGGACATTTTTCAACATCGAATTGGTATCTGCTGTGGTGGCTCAGTGGGTAAGACGTCGTGCTGCTGATCCCAACGATGCGGATTTGATTCCCGGCTGCAGCGTCCTCGGATTTTATGATGGAGGCGAACAGCAAAAATACCCGCGGCGCACGTTAAAGATCCCTATTTTGGCGCGCATTAAAGATCCTCAGGTGGCCAAAAATATTACGAAGCCCTCCACTACGGCGTGCCTAACAACCTGTGTGGTTTCGGCACATTAATCCCGTCCTAATAAATCAAGCACCAAATTGGTGATATGCCTTACTGCTTTCTTATCGCAATGCTATTGTTTATTTTTTATTGTAAAACTGCGCGTGCGGATGGGACAGTGAAAAAGAGGTGGCGGGACGAGCATAGACTCGCAACTTTCACTGTCCCGTCCGTGTCTGCGGTTTTACATTTTCGTATGCAAAACCAATTGTCCCAGAAATATCCGTTACTGTGCTATTGTTCAGTTTCGTTAAGTCGAACTGAGACGGGGTCTGCTTGTGGTTCAAACTGATGAGCATTTACTGTATAAAAAATAGGGATTTTAGGGTTATTTTAAATGCAGTTTGTTAGTATGCATATTTTCTTCTACTTCTTTTTGATCTTCCAACTGCACCATTGTATTCAGCGGAAAAAGTACGGTAACGTATCCCGAGCAATATAACCTACAAATGGTCAAAATTTATGACTTTCGATGCTTGAAGTCTGCAAAGCCATACCGAGCATATTGCCAAACGTGTGAAAATCTCTGGCTGGCATGAGTAATGCATAAGAGAGGATGTAACCTTTCTAAAAGCACAAAAGGGATTTTGTTTTATTGAATAGGTTCAACAAAGGGCTTGCTATTGAGCAGAGTGGTTTCAGGTTTCCCCGCTGACCCAGGTGATCAACACAGCTCTGGATTTGCTTCCAGCCCCGCTTGGACTGACCTTGGCAGCCTGGAACATTGCCACACTGCTTGGGAACCCCACAGTTTGCTTGTGGAGACAGCTGTCATGGGCGACACCACTCCTGGTCCAGCTCCATGGGCCTGCAGTACTCCTGAGGGTGTGAAGGGCATGGACGCTCTGGCTATTGTCATCAGCACTTCTCGAGGTGGGCCTTCTAAAGTTTTCATTGTGCAAACTGTAACATTGATTCCTTTCCTATTTGTTTGGCTCTAAGTGGCAGTGACAGTTCTTAAATGGGTACTTTATACTCTTCTTTCTGCAGAAAATGGTGGAATGTTATTGCTGTAAATTTCTGAGAAGACGCCCCACCCGTACTTTTGCCCGTCCAATTTAGGATGGAATATCCAATTTACTAAAACGGCCCAGCCATTTCCCACACCTACAATCGCATGAATTCTGACACCAATGTCCATGAACAAAGCACCCTCTGTGAACGTGTCCAATGGTCATTTTGGAAAAACCTTCGATGAGCAGTCTGTCAGGAGCGCTGGTTATTCAGTTTCGAACTGAAGAGAAAGTGCAACTGCTATGTTTCTTGTGTTGCTTATGAGAGGGAAGAAGACTGATGTTATTGTTCTTAGAAAGGGGAGGACAGTTTGCCAGGATGCTAAATTTGTCACTGCGGGAGTCTGGGGAAGGGGTAGCAGACAGGAATAAGCTGAGTGGCGGAGGGATTGGGAAAACATGAAGGTGAAGAAGTTCATGCTACGCACTGAGGGAGATGCTGAAGCTTGGTGTACAAGGCGTGCACGTTTGCCAGTGCTTACCATTTTGGTGTTCTTTGAATGCTGCAGCATCTCCATGTCTTGGTGGCTCTCAAGAAATCTCGTTCAACCAATGCCTGGCCTCTGTAAGCAGCGAAATAGTGGTCCTCCTCCTCCTCCTCCTACTCGCTCATCATCAACGCCCACTGCAGGGCAAAGGCTCTCCCATTATTCTCCAATTACCCCGGTCCTGTGCTAACTGCGACCAATTTATCCCCGCAAACTTCTTGATCTCATCTGCCCATCTAACCTCCTGCCGCCGCCTGCCACGCTTGCCTTCTCTAGGAATCCGCTGCGTTACCCTTAACTCTTTCACTCCGGCGCCATAGGTAATCGGAAGCCGGCATCCGATGATTTCAAATCTCCCGCAAAATCTGAAACCCGCGCTCCACAGACAACTATCGCCATCTGGTGTGTCCACTGGCAACTTCTCTTTCAGTTTTGGTTTCGTTTGTTTGTGTCGCGTGTGGTGGCGGTGTAGCAAGAGAAATTTGAACCAAAGGTAGAGGGGATTAGGAGGAAAATGGCGTCGCGTACGCACCGCGCTCCGCACAGTCGACTGCTGTAGCAAGCACTTCGGCAGCTCCTGCTGTAGATTTTTCTGATTACAGCAGCAGTGATGGGTCAAGCAACGATGTGGGATATTCAGATTTCAGTTTGGATGACGAAGCTCTGGTTCAGGTGCCTCGCACTTCAACAAGCGCTGGCAGGTAATTTCGTTGTGACTCCGCGCTGTATTTAAAAACAAAATTTGCTTCTTATGTGACGACTGCGGTTTTACTTTTGTGTTTAGGGTCTCGACAACGTACGGCCAGGATATTTTGCCAAATGCACCGCGCCGCATCGTGCTATCACCTTCAAGATAACCTGGTGCTCGTGTCAGATTAGCGCTGCAGGGCGATGCGCAACGCTTTTCGAGAGCGCTGGATTTTTTTTTCTAGTTTTTTACCATCGAACTAATAAGGATTTTGTGCGAGAACACAAAAGAGTATGCTTGGATGCACATTTTACAGACTCACTCACCCTTCAGTGCCTTCGCGGCGTGGCACAGCCGTCAGTTCCGCTAGGTTGATGGGCCCTCAAAACTCCAAAACTTGGTGTACACTGTTGATTTATATATTGAATCATAGCCAAGGAACGCAGGAACAATTTGTATATCTTAAAATTCCTGAAATAATTTTTAGTTTCGGTAAAATTGCCGATTTGTGTTTTTCGTATACTTTTCTTGGGGATTTTTCTGATTACTTGACGAATAAACTGTAAGTAATTGTATCTTCAACAAAACTGCTGCTTTGTGTTTGGAAGAGCAATCTATGAGGTACAATTTCATGCAAGCAAGGCTAAGTGTGTCCAGTAGCTCAAGAGAAAAAAAAAGTTTTGTGGAAGCACTCAAAATCAGCCGTTTTGTGGAAGCACTCAAAATCAGCTGCTCGCGAAAATGCGCGGCGCTGACGCTGCCGCAAATTCCAACCCGCATGCTGCACGCTACGCGATCGGCGGCGGCAACATGGCGGCGTCACCAGCCGCGGCTCTGCTGTTACATAAAGTGCAGAGGTTTGAGTAAAGGTCTGGGTAGCAGCGGTTGAGGGAAACAGGGCTCGGAAAAGTGTTCGTCTGCAACCGTTGCCATGTGACTGCCTCTTTCCTGGAAAGAGTGTGGTGAGCCGGTGGATATTTGCATCTGGATAACCTGTAGTGATTTATTATATCCCTGTATGTGACTAGCCTGTCTTTGTGAGATCTCGTAACGTGTGCTTGTTCTTGGCTTTCCTGCGACGTCTTGTGTGGGGATGATGGTGGTTGTGGTGGCAGCACAGCTTGGTTGACCAGAGCTCGAGCGGTTGCGTGGGCCAGTTCATTCCCCAGTAGGCCGCAGTGGGCCGGAGTCCATATTAAAAGAATTTTTCTTGGTGAGGGGTCTGCTCTAACAACAAGGCTGCTGCTGCAGGGAGATCCTGCCTTTCGAGAAGTTGAAATGGCGGACTTCGAGTCGCTTATGATTGTGGATGCTCGAGTAGGAATTTATAGCAAGGGCTATGGCCATTTCCTCTCCCTGAGTGGGATGTTTGGCCGGCGTGGATGCTGACGTCACCGTGACGCCGTCATTACTGACGACTGCAATTGCCATGGCGTTGAGACAGGAGCAGCCGTTGTAGTAGTCGGCTGCGTCAACGTAGACAATCTCCCGTGGCTCACAATGGTTCGGAAACGTTTGTCAAGGGCTCGTACTCTAGCTTGTCTTCTTTCCACATTTAGCTCTGGAGCATATTCCTTGGTAGTGGCGGGATGTGAATGTATTTTCGCCATTCGTGTGGGAGGTCACTTCATTTGGGAGGGAACTTCCACTTCGGATTCCTAGTGACTGCAGAATGTGTCTTCCGTTTGCTTTTAGATGGCTGTTCTAATTTGGCTGTTTGTGCGCTTCAATTAGTTCTTCAATCGAGTTACTGATGCCTAGTGCTTCGAAGCGTTCGTTGGGTGTGGTAACAGGTAATCCCATTGCTTGTTTATAAACTTTCTTAATTAAGCCATTAATTTTTACTTTCTCGTCATTTTTGAGCTGTAGGAAAGGAATGCTGTAGGTGATTTTACTAATTACGAAGGTTTGTACGAGCCGTATGAGCGTGTCTTCCTTCATACCTCTATTCTTGTTTGCCACTCTGGAGATGAGTCACATGGTGAGCTGAGTGCTCTTCTCGAGATGAAGGATTGTCTCTTTGTTGTTGACCATTCGATTGCAGTAGTAGGCCGAGGATTCCTAATGGTGTTGAAAACTGGGATCTTCTGGTTGTTGGCGTAGAACGCAGATGTCTGGGATTCGATGGGTCTCTCTTCCGTCCCCTACTGGTAGGCCGGTAGATGAGCAACTCGATTTTTGAGGAGAACAGTCCAGTCCTTGTTCTCGAACATAATTTGCACCATGTCTTACTGCCTTTTGTAGGGTGTCTTGAATGTGGCCATCGCTGGCCGCCCGCTGATCGGCAGAGTAATGTCGTCCGGCGTACAGACTGTGGTGAAGGCCTTTGATGTTGCTTATCTCTTCAGGCAGGCCTAAAAGTGAGACATTGAAAAGAAATGGGGAGAGCACAGACCCTTGAGGTGTACCCCTACCACCCAGGGCAAAGTCACCCGACTCAAGGTTGCCGACGGAAAGGGAAGCAGTCCTGTTTGTAAGGAACTCTCGGATGTAATTGTATACCTCGCTTCCCTGGGCTATCTTGGCTAGCCCGTCTAGTATCGCTTCGTGTCTGACGCTATCGAAAGCCTTGGTGAGGTCAAGACCTAAGATTGCCCTTGTGTCCAAAGGAGAAAGTTTGTCGTCGTCGATTATTTGATGTTTGATTTGTAGCATAATATCCTGGGTAGAAAGCTTCACTCTGAACCCTATCATAGTGTGCGGTTATAGGTCATTGTCGTCCATGTAGTTGCTGATACGGTTAAGAACGACGTGTTCGAGGAGCTTGCCAATACAAGATGTTACAGAGATTGGTCTTAAGTTGTCAATGTGAAGCTTTTTTTCCAGGTTTAGGTATCAATGACTATTTTTGCAGTCTTCCAGATTTTGGGAAGGCTGCCTCTCAACCAGCACTCGTTCATGAATTTAGCTAGCGCAGCGAGGGAAGTCTCGTCGAGGTTTCTAAGCGTCTTGTTGGATATGCCATTGGGTCCCAGTGTCGACTTTGTCCACAGCTTTTGAACAACCGCACGGAGTTCCTCGACGGTGATTGGTCGGTCAAGTAAGGTGTTCTCTGGTCCGGAGTAGTCCGGGAGCTTTACGGGGGGTTGGAGCCGACGTACTTGTCTTTGATTATTTGTATGAGCTCGGCATTTGTCCCATTGTGCACGTGGAGAATTCTGTTTAACTTTAAAAAGCTTTTCTTTTTAGCATCTACCGCGCATACCGTGAGCGCATGGCTCTTGTGGGAGCATCGATCATTAGAGCCGCCGTGTGGGTTGACGGAAGAGCTTCTCTTTGTGATATGATTTTCTAGGTGGCGCTCACTTTTTTTTTTTTTTTTGAGAGATGCAATTTTTGGGGGTCGACCTACATTCGAGTCGACTTACAATCGTGTAAATACGATAGTTTTTGACGTAATATTACCGGGAAGTTTGCCCATCCTCTACATTTTATTTTATAAGCCTCTAGTTTTGGTGGGGGTTCTCTCAGCACTTTATCGTAATTATTATTGTGCAAGCAATGGATGATGCATGCCGATAAAATTTGCGCCGTCGACGTGTTGAAACAGAGTAACAGAAAAACAAACAATGGAACGCGTGTGGTGAAACGCACGTCACAAGAGCCACAAGCTGGTGTCAACGTTGGTTGCGGGGGAGCTGTGCTTGCACCACTATGTGTACCCGACACGCTTTCTGTCCGACTTGTGCACACGTCCCATCACCGCTTGTACATGTTATGAAATTTAGTGTGCAGCGAGTGCAGGACTGTGTAGGCAGCAAGTCAGTATGGAATGGGAATGTCACCTACGAACTGTAGATTCCTGTTGGCAACAAGTGGAGTGGCAGGCAGCCAATGCTGCTGCTTAACTATGCTGTTTAACTATGCCAAGCCTGCTGCTTTTTTTTACTGCGGGAAAAACGGCCGAAATACACACACAACTGTACTGAGCCTAAGAGTTATTTTAGGAATTATAAGATATACAAGTTGTTTCTACGTTCCTAAGCTGTGGTTAAATATATACATCAACTCTGACACCAAGTTTTGGATTTTTGTGGGCCCACCAACCGAGCGGCCCTGACAGCTGTGCTGCTCCGTGTAGCCACTTGAGAGTAAGTCGGTCCCCCTAAAATATGCATCCAAGTATACCTGCTTGCATTCTGCTGCTGCTGCTGCAAAAAAAAAAGAACAAGAAAAAAAATCCAGCACTCTTGAGAAGCGTCGCGCGTCGCTCTGCAGCGCTAATCTGACACAAGTGCCCGGCTATCTTGAAGGTGGTAACGCGATACGGCGCGGTGCGTTTGGCAAAATATCCCTGCCGCACGTCTAGACCGTACACATGAAAGTAAAACAGCAGTCGTCAGATAGGAAGCACATTTTATTTATAAATACAGTGCGAAGTCAAAAACAAATCTTGCCTGGCAGCACCTGTCGAAGGCTGAGGCCGTTGAATGGGAGCGTCTTCGTCAGAGCAAAAATCTGAAGAATCCGCACTGTTGCTGGAGTTATCACTGCTGCTGGGGTAAAAAAAAATCAGCAGTGTTGTGGGGCGTACTTCCACAGCACGCGCCCGGCTAACCACGGACGCACACCACGCCAGTAACGGGCAACTGACCCCAAGGCTTTATTCACCTTTGAATATATACACATCGGCAACTGTGGAAGTGGTGCCCTCTCTCGATCGGTAGCACACACACCAATGGTCGCCGTGGTGCCATCTGTCTATATGAGCACACACTACAAGCAGCATCAGCGGCCAAAGTCCGTGAAAGTGCTGTCCGCCTTTGCGGAGCACAGTAAAACAGGATGCCATTTTTGCCCAGCTCGCTGCTACCTTGGGTTCAAATTTCACTCCCAACGCTGGTTACACACATGAAATGTAAACAAATGATAATCAAATAGCAAAATAATTTGTCAATGAATACGTTGATGGCTTTAGTTGTCTGCCAGGCGCCATTTTGAGCTTTGGCAGACATTTAAAATCATCAGAACGCCGTGTCCTATGGCCTATGACGCTGTAAGAAATGAGTTAGCCAAGAGAATGTGACCACTGATGACGTTAGAACACAGAGCACAATGTACTACGGGCGTGCTAGAAACACCCGTTGCAGGCTTTTACAGCTGGAGCAAGGCATGTGCATCAGGTCAAGCCTTGTGATTATGAGGGGAAAGAAATAGCTGCTCATGTGAAATTTAGACCCACCAATGGATCTTTCATTGATTGTTTTCTAGAGTATATTAGGGCAAAGATCTTTCCTTATGTAAATTTGCCACGTGAAAAGTTCCCGGACTGTACGGTGATTAGTTCTTGGTAGAGGTTTGCGAATATTCAAAACTTTACGCACTTGGTAAATACTTTTTACCATTCAGTTCGATTCACAGTGTAGTTGTTTTTGAACGTTCCAAATTTAAAAGTAGTAAAACAATTAAAGCTGACTCTGCAGCACGACTTGCAAACTTTCGAAGTTTCACTGCACCATCTGCTCCTTTGGATTGGCTTTCTTGCACGACGCCAAAGCTGTGCAAGAAAGTCCAACACTTGCAGTCCTTGCACAAAACAAGGGCATGCATACTGTGAAGTATGTTGGCCGAAGCGAAACACTATTCGTGCCGAATTTATAAGCCTAAAAGAGCTTTCGTGCCGATGCGGTGGCATCGGGAAGGAACTGAGAGTTATTGTTGGCAATGCTTGCAGTAAGGTTACACCCGCTCGCTACTAGCAGGCCTGTAGAAACGGCCACTTTTCTGTTTGGAGGGACCAGCCAGTTCTACTTCATGTATCCATAGCATGTTGAGGAACCTGCGTTACTACAAAACAGTGTATATTTCTGTCATCCCACTGCTTTGCCGTCTTGGCTTAAAGGAGTACTGACACCAATTTTCGGCGTTAATATTATTGCACAGTTAGCTTCCTTTACTCACCCACCACGGTGGCTCAGTGGCTAAGGTTTTGTGCTTCCGAGCACAAGGTTGCGGGTTCGATTCCCGGCCACGGTGGCCGCTTTTCTGATGGAGGCGAAAAGCAAAAATGCCCATGTGGACGAGATTTCGGCGCACGTTAAAGATCCCCGGGTGGTGAAAATTAATCCGGAGCCCTCCACTACGGCGCGCCTCATCGCCTGCGTTGCGTCGGCGTGTTAAACCCTGCAATCAATCAATCAGCTTCCTTTACTCAACAGAATACCCTGGCTGAAATATGAGCGGCTTGTGACGCGAAGAACATACTTTATTAATTGGGTCTCATTTATCGTGCCGACTGAACAGCACACGGCAAATGCACATCAGCGGGACCTCATCCCATGGTAGCCAAAAGAAGTTACACGGACAGCGCTCGTCAAAAACTCGTGACGTCACATCACGTGCGCGGCCCCGCGAGCGGAGAGTGGGCGCCGGCGCATTTACAAACATGCACGTAACCAGAGCTACAGGCATAAATAACCGCTGCCCAAAAAGGCAGTGTTGGCAAAAATGAAATTATACACATGGGAAAGGAAGTGATAATATAGCCCGGAAGCTCAATAGAAGTTGCCATCGGAACTTTTATTGAAAGCGGTCATCGAATTTCCGCCGCAATGGTAGGCCTAGTACCTTCAGGCAGCTCTGCCATTCAGCTCCGGCGGCGGCGCGGACGAAACAATGCCCTCACCGGCCTCCGCAGTGTTTTGATGTCCGCACAAAGCGGTGAGGTCATGCCGGGATTCTGTCATATGCGCCTTTCGGGCTGAAAGCGCGGGAATTTGAAACAAACGATTTTCAGGCCGTTCAATGTAATTAATTATCGCGCGCTGAAGTATTTAAAGTGGTGTTTCGGGTTCGCCAGACCATTAAGCATCGATGAAGGCAATAAAAGTGGGACATAAAATTTTCGTGTTAGTACTGCTCTAATACTTCATTTTTAATTTTGTGTACCATTTTCTTAACCTACACTTACGAGTACATGAACACTCAGATGTGCTAAACTATGTTTAAGTGCCTGCATGCACACTAAATCAAAGATATTCGTAGTATGTGAACATATTTGGTTCGAATTGCAGTCAGTTTTTCACCAATCGTAGTTGACAATGCTCAAATCAATTTGCAGTTAGTTTTTACTGATCATGTGTGATTTGCAATCCCAAATGCGATATTTGCACACCGCGTCTTTTGGGCTGTGTAGCAGCGACTGGGGCAAACACATTTGTCGGGCTCTGGTTTTTGTGTTTCCTTAGTGTTTCTCCCACTTTCTTTTTTCAGTTTTGGGTCCGTGTAGACGTCTGCGCGAAATCACTGAGCTGTCACTTCGTGTCACTTTCCACCTTGAAATTCTCTCTTCCGCATGCAGGCAAACTGGGCCCTTACAGCGTTGGCATTCCCGCCCAGTCTGAAGAGTGCGAGATGTCTTCTCAGGTCCAGGACCCAGCGTAATGCAAGTGCAACAGCGCTAATGTCACAGATGAGTAGTGGTTTTGCTATTCTTCTGCTTCTCAGAATTTTTCTTGCTCCAATCGGGAAAGCAAATACAATGTCCCTTACTGCCCTGTGACTTCTGCACACACAACACTGGCTAACGACTCGCCAACTTTTTTTTCCCACAAATATTTCGGACTTTGTACTGTAGGCAGTGGGACTGAAGCTAACTAAGCCTTCGACACCCACATAAAAGAATTATTTTGTCACATGTGGTGTTGTAGAATAACTGGTTTTACAAAAAAAAAAATGATGCGATGAACTATGTAAGATTGTCACAATGACTTTTGCTTGCTATTTCACCGGAATATTCTTCTTAACCATTATAATAGCGAGACAACCAGAGACAGACATGAGGCATTATACTTTTCATCTTTGAATTTATTCACAGTCGTGTTTCCAGCCAGCCTCCCTTACTAGTGCATGCTGCTGTGTAGGAACACCAACTGCTCAACGTGCTCAGGGAGAAGGTGTTCTCTTTGAGCGGTGACAACATTTCCTGTCGCCGAAAACGAGACACTTGTGTTGCTGGCACTGATAAGTACAGTCCGAGCTAGCCTAGCCAATGATGGGTTTCTTGGCAGCACCAAACTTTTTTCCACCAAAGGAAAGGGTTCTCTGAGCGTGGCTGTACAGGTGCATGGAGGTACTCCTCCACCTCTTCCTTCAATCCCTGGGAGCGGGTACTTGATGAAGTGCTGGAGGCGGCTAAACTACCAAAAACATTGCAGACGTGTGAGGCAGGCTCTTCTCCAAAGAGGAGCAAAGTTCACCTTTGAGCCACTGCCTCTTGCGAGTGTCATACCACACCGCCTTAAATCGTGGGTCCAGTGCCGTGCTAAAGGCACATGGTACTTGCAATTTAATGTCCCCAAACCTGCACTTCATTGCATAAACGAGGTTTTTTGCAAACATGGGTTCCTCCCCACGACTCTGCTGCTGCTGGGTGAGAAGAACTTTCATGCAATGCACCAATGGCAATACTTGTAAAAGGGTAGGGTGTTTTTCTGAGCAACATTCTCTTGTTGCATCATCAACGCACTTCAGCACCGACGTCATTCAGCTGAAGTAAGGTCCTTCAATGAGCCTTGTTCCAACAGGTCCAAGGAAACGGGCCATCGAAGGTTTAAGAGGCGGGAAAGCATTTTGTACTCGGTATTCCACCTCGTTGCGACGTTTTGGACAACTTCGAGGGGCTCCATTCCTGTGCTTTTCTGTACATTTCCGAGGCAACCTCTGGCCAGGGAACTGTGCTCCTACAATTGCCCGCGCCTTGGCTCACAGCTGTTCGAAGTTTGGGGGGTCCTTCTTTGCGCTGTGGATGCACAGCTGTTAAGTGTGTGTGAGGCATTGTATGTTTGTCTATCATGTTCGTGATGCTGCGCCCACAAAGTTTCTTGCATTGTCAGTGACAATGAAAGCTGGTCAGTCTTGAGGTAGTCCCCATTCCTGAGCTAAATCAAGGAGGACGCGCTTTAAGGGGGGACGCGGGGATCGGGTTGTGGAAATCGCCGAAGAAAATCAATTTTTGGAAACTGCCTGCTTTGGCTTTCAGAACTGATATTCTAAGCTAAAAAATGATTCTGTCAGGGGAGGCAGAAGTAGAACCAATCGTGATGACCCCCCCAAAAAAACCCATTATCGTGACGCTACATCAGATCAAGGGGCAAAAGCCCCCAAGAGGTCATTTTCAGCAAGGACAGCAAGGACTCTGCATTTGGCGCCTTTTGAGAAACATCACTTGCTCTGTAAACTTTGAGAGCCGTTTTCTCAAAAGTGTGTTTCAAGCATTCCCTGTTGTTTGTGGAGAGGATACCACCGCAACCGCTGTACAGATTTTGTTCATTTTTTTTTAATCCTCGAAGTGTTTTGCAGGGTATGACATTTCCTGATTTGCAATTTAGGGCCTTGTTATTTTTTTATTTAGTATTTATGCCAATGTTAGCTGTGTCCAAATGGTTACGGAAGAAGAACACGGGTTGAAAAAAAATTTCTAAGAATGTCATACTCTGTAGTGTTCTTTTGATTACAATTTAAAGGTATTCAGAGCTTCCTACCACGTTTTGTCCCTTCACTAGGCTTTCCACGAGCGGGCAGCATGTAAATCTCCATAACATAAAAACTGCTTTTAATATCGCCATTTAGAGGGCTTTCCAAGGTGCCTACCAAATTTAATTACGCAACGCCGAGAAATAAGAAAGTTTGCTTCTATCCTCACCTCGCCCTATAAGTTTCTGGGTGTATATAGGGCCCTCGGGGCATGTACCGGCATGCTAGGTGGTAATTTCGAGGCCGGAATTCTTCATCGAGCAGGTGGCACGTAAACGAGCGTAGCGATCTCTAGACCTCGCCGTCCACCCGTCAGTCGTCACGGAATAGCATAGGGGCCATGGCTAAAGTGACTGCCTTTGGATTCGTTCCCTTTCCTCAGCATAGAGCTCCGGCACAACGCTCTGAGAAAATGTTCTCCTCGATGAGACTTTATACTCTGGCAGTGCTGTACAGTGTACTAGAAGAGAGAGGTGTGTCGTTTGGTGGCCGATTAGGAGTGTCCCTTTTGCGATGAAAATTTCTGCTGAGGAACTCCTGTTGTAAGCAGCTCCCCTGGCTGGCCGCTGCTTACCAGTTTGTTTCAAAAGTTTCGTTTGTTAATTTAAGCCTTATTTATTGCCCCAAAACAGTCTTATTTCTTCATTTTATGGCATGAAGTTTTGTAAAACCCGTCAAGTAACGGTTTCGTTTGATTTAAAAACTTATAGGTGGCGCTGGCTGCGACAGGAGTTCCCTGGGGAACACCTGCGCTCCATACAATTTTTTTATCGCAGAAGGGACCCGCGCTTTCCATTGCTTTTTCCCCCGAATGGCGCATCTCTGCCTTTTAGTACACTGTAACTGCGGCGTGCATCAAAACCTAGCTCCTCCACAATTGAATATGAATGCAAAGCAAGCGGCGACAAGCTGTGCAACCTTCTTGGTTAGCAGTTTAGCATGCTGACCGTCACCTTTCAAGGTCGGCTTGAAGAAGCTGGAGCTTGCTGCATTTGCGTCGGTTGCCTTTGTGCGCGTCGTCTTTGTGACCACCCACTCCGGGTTGACCTCGAATCCTCGGCGTCTAGCTGCCTGCACCGATGGTTTGGATTTGAGGAGCATGAGACGCTCGGTGTGTGGAACATCAGACTTCACGCACACACGGCCTCAAATGCGTTACTCTCGCTGTATTCAATTTCTTCCAGCACACCTACAGCGCCATTGACGAGAACTAGGGAGTGTGCAAATATCAAATTTTTTGATAATGAATCGAATGTGAATATTTAGCTTCAAGTATTGAATTTAATTGGAAGCTTTTTTGACTAATAAACTTTTATTTCACCACATATGTATGTTGAAAACAATGTACCATATTTACTCTATTCTAAGCACCTCCTTTTTTTCACTGTCGTGAAGTCGTGACAAAACAGCGCTTTTCCTTGCTGTGAATGAATGAATGAATGAATGAATTTATTGTAAACAAGGAAAGGAAAGACCACCAGTAGGCCTAGTTTGTCTCACCTAAGGGTGGATACCGGAGCTCCTGCTGGTGTGGGGGGTGTGGGGAATGGGGAAAACAGTTGTACAGGAAAGGGAGGATAGAGAGAAGGAGAGGATACATACATACAAATATACAGGTCAAACAGGACATATATGTACAATATATACAAGGTAAACACTAAAACACGAAGACAAAAAAAAACGAAAAAAAAAAAAAAACAAAGCACCCACACACACTGTTTAGTTTATGTGGGGAGAAAGCGGAGAGCCGGGAGGAGTCCTGAGGCATTCAGGTAGGACCCCAGGGCCTCATGGACTTCGTCCCACTCTCTGGCACTGCCTGGCAGCCACAGAAATTCTTCGAGGGGCCGAGCCCCTCCCCTGAAGGCGGCCAATAGTTCAGTCCTCCCTGCCACAAACTGGGGGCACTCCAGCACCAGATGTGGCAGGGTCTGGACAGCCGCTCAGTAGTGCTGGCACGACGGGTCATCGATGAGTGCTAGGCGGTGTTTTCGCTCGGCTGTCCACACGCACCCCACACGTAGGTGCAGGACAGCCGAGTGTTGGTATCTGGGCATCCGTGTGGCCCGGACGGGTGGTGGGGCCTCTCCAGTGGCCAACCTCGGGTCCGGGTGCTGGGCCCGTACATGTCGCTGTATCAGCAGGCGGGTGTCATCCACAGCTGCGTGGGCTGCCGTGGGCTAAGGGGGCAGCTCGTGGGCGTCGGCGGCCAGTTCGTCTGCCCTCTCGTTGCCCTCCAGCCCAATGTGGCCTGGCACCCACTGCAGCCGCATGCGAGTCCCCCGCTGGGCCAGCCGTGCCACCTTGTCCCGCACGGCCTGCACCAGGAGGGAGTGCGGGTCGCCCACCTGGATCCGAAGTAGGGCCACTCGAGAATCACACAGCAGGGCGCAGCGCTCGGGGGTGGCTCCAGCTCCAGTAGAAGGTCCAGGCCAAGGCTTACGCCCGCCATTTCGGCCGTGGCGGATGATGCGGCGTAGTGCAGCCGGGCCTGCCTGGTGCCTCCCCCAGCACTGCCGCCGCCGTGGCCGAACCCTGCTGCTGCCGCATGGAGCCATCCGTGTATACCAGGGTGTGGTCCTCCAGGTCGCCCCACACGACGCCCCGAGCCAGCTGCAGCTGCCCGCAGTGCGACAGTCCGCCGCTTGCTACGCAGGCCCGGGATGTCTGCGTAGGTGAGCCCCCGGTGAGCCCCCGGTCCCTATGGCGGAGTCCCTCCCCGACCTGTCGAACATGGTGTCGCCCGTCTCCCCGCCGACGCGCCGACTGCAATGCTCTTGCTCGGAGTGAACGGTATCCAGCTCGTCCATTATCGAATGCGGCAAGCGCCATGGCCAGCCGGCTGCGCTCATCCTGAGTCATCCGACGCCCGTGCAGTCCTCGCAGGTGCTCAAGCTGCCGATGAAGCGTCTCGAGTATCGCCACCAATGCGGCGTTGGCCTGCTGCAGCTCGGCGACCACCGCCGCCTCTTCGGCGATAGCTGGGGAGCAGTCGATCACGGCCTCGACAGCTGAGGAGCTTGAGCTCACCTCGCTGTCTGGGAAGCGCTCGATCGGGGCCTCTGTTGACGCGTTGTTGTGTCTCGTCAGGCTCCATGCTCGCTGGTGATCCCGAACCCACGTCGTCGTTCCCCGTGGTACTCGCGCGCTCGGGAGAGCTCGCGCGCGAGTTGTCCGAACTCATTGCTCACCAAACGTAAGCTCCGAGGAGGCAAGAAGCGCTATTTCTTCCTGATAAAAGAAAAAGTTTGCGGGAGCACATGAATGACACGACCGCCATGCGTGGCCCCCTGGTGGGCCACGCTGTGATAAGCAATTGTCAGGCCCCCAACTGGTGGGCCAGCTATAAAACTGACAGTACCATAAATCTACCAAATCTTATGACATCATTCATTGCAGACAGAGCTGGGCTACACTCAACGGCAGAACCTTTTAAAGAACCTTATGTTCACTGCAAAACAGTCTGCCAAAATGTTATAGGACTTGGAAATTCAATAACACATTACAATGAAAATAAAAGGGTAGGCTTTCCAGTAAACGCAGAAACAGACAATAATAATAATAATAATAATAATTTATTCACTGTACGTATGCAAATACATGATCCAGCCTGCATAAGTGTTTGGGGGTCGCTTGTGTGCGTGGCTTGGCAGCCCAGCGAATCACAGTTTGTGATTGAACATAATAAATATACAGTTGAACCCCTTTATAAGAGACACGTACCGGGGAGCAGTTTCTGTCTCTTATACGAGATGTCTCTTATAAGCAGGGTACCATGTTTTCACTTACTAATCAGACCCTAGTTCAATGTGGGCACCCTATGACTAAAACAAGCTCAAAATAATGCTACAGCATGTTTCAAAAGATTCATTCTAATTTATGTTTGGCCCCCAGAATTTATGAAACAGTTCTGAATCTGTTTGCTTCATGACTGTATTTACACTGTATATTTTACAACCGATTCTGCAAGCTTTTTTTTCTTTCCCCATTTGTGAAAGATGAATCGTACATGTTGAGTTCACAAGCCTGATGAATAGGCGGAGCGCACAGCTTCTTCCGCTGTGTGCTCAGGCTATTCATTATGCTTGCAGGACTCAACATCTGCGATGCTTTTTGATTGGGAGCTATGCCAGTGGGAGAACCCGCATGTGCGATCGCGCTCCATCCAATGGATGGCAGTAAGCTTCAACCATTTCTGTAAGTTGCATTTCCATTGGCAGGGCTTCTCATCATCATTTCATAGCTGACTGAACCACTGTGTGTTTGCTGAAGATATAATAAATAGTGACTGCAGGCGTCTGTCGTCCACCTGTGCTTCCAGGATGGAAGCAACTGCAATTAGTGACTGGTGGCACTGCGTCTGAAGTTAAAATGTCTATTACAAGCGAGATTATTGATTAAAGTTCAAGGATGACTTGTCCCTTATAACCAATCTTCTACATCCGATGTCTGTTATAAAAGAGGTCGATTTAATGGAAAAGATAGGGCAGCCAACCATGTGGGTCAATAGTGTCTCTTACACCCATTTGTCTCTTACATCAGTGTCTCTTATAACGAGGTTCAGCTGTACATATAGCCATTTACAACCAAGTACTAGTTTTTTCAACATAAGAAAACAAGCTTGATAAATAGGAACACGAGTGTGGGAACATACAAGACATGAGAAAACATTGCAATTAAGTAGCAATGATTTCAGTTACACAACCGGTGGAAACAAAAGGCATCGTTGTGAGGGCTGCATCTAAGCGTAATAAAAAGCGCAGCAGCTAAGGTACGTGTTTTAATTACAGAAAACTGACTCCATGATCTAGAAGTTTTGAAGTGGATGAACACCTTGCAAATATTGGCCTGGTGGATTCTGAACTCAATTTTGGTCAGGACAAGAAATGCATGCAAAGAAATCGTTGCGATTATTGAAAGTGCTTTTGAACACAAATAACAACGGGGCCTAGATTTCTGTTGAATCTGAAAATTCAGCTTCCAGTGCAGCAAGATTGCTGAACAGTGCAAAAATTCTCTTAAGGATAAGTTCACTTTATCAGTTGTACAGCAAGAAAGCTGCACAAAACCAGCCACTGTCTAGGCAATGACTACACTAAGGGGGAGGGAGCAACATTCATCCGATTTCTGAACTCTTGAGCTTTGCGACGAACTCTTTTATGGGACCTCCAATTCTGAAGAGTCGTATGCTTGTTCCTTTTCTTAGTTTTGGAAAGAAGACTAAATGTAGCAAGCTTGCTCGGCTTCTTTGCTTCACCAGAACAACCTTTCGTTGGAGAACCTCGCACAGCAATTCCGCCAGATTTTGGCATGTCTTCCATTAGTAACTTCTGCACTTTGAGAAGGTAGAAATTAGCCTTCTTCAACCTTTCTTAGTCAGTGCAGTACACTGCCATTTCTCTGGCCTTTTCAGCATTTTCCCGGAGGGATCTCCACAAACTACAGAAGCTGTCTTTCTTCTTTTTTGGTAGAGCACTGCATTCAACTTGCATTTGTTCTTCCTGTGGTTCCAGCGGCTGAATGTCTAGTGCTGCTTCTGCCGTATGAGGTGGGTGCAATGCCAACAGTGGTCCAGATTTGTACATTTCTGGCAATGCGGGGAAAGGGAAGTTCTTGTGATGTGTGAAAACCGCACAGAAGTGCTTACACGGCACCTTCATCTTTGCAAAAATTTCACAGGAACAGGTGGGGAGTGTTGAAGTTCACTGTATGAGATTTTCCAGGCCCACTGGATTTAACAAAAAACACTCCACGCTGAGATTCACGGATCACATCCTGTGCTTCATAGCATGAAGAAGCTGTGTCTAGACAGGTCAGGATGTGTTTATTCACTTCTGGTGGCCTATTTCGGAGATAATCCGGTATCACATCACGGTACTGTCTGTACCCTGAAGAATGTCGCATGTTTTTTTTCACAGAAGGCCTTGTAGCGACCCGGAAAGAACTGCGTCACTAAGGCAGTAATGAACCTGCTCAGGCTTTTTCTGCCCTGACCTGTTCTCAGCAGAAAGTCTTTGAGGAGACGGTTCTGTGCTTCAATTCCGTTGTTGGTTGTTACAAGCACTCTGAGCTGCTCTCGGTAGTACTTGACCCACATGTGTGATACGGGAATCCAATACTCTGGCATATAATCTCTTAGCCTCTTGTTCACCCAAAAGATGGTACTGTTTCAAAACATCATATGCCGCATCAAACTCCTCCTTGGATAATGCATGCGCGAGGTGCCGCATAAGTGAAAGAGCCCCAGTCTCATCTCCCACGTCATTCTCCTTTCGCCGCACCCATGGTTCCCACGCTTGTTCACGGTGAAAGTCGCACAGCACTGTTTTGCTGTGGGGAAACACCGACAACACTGCATTGATCTCGGCCTGGCTGTTGTCAGCCATGAAAAACTCTGGACTGAGCTCTGGGCTCCAGTCCCGAAACACTTGCAGTGCCTCGGCAATGCAAGCACTTGTCTCAAACTGAACTAGATATGTACCAACTGTCGTGTAACACAATAGGGTTTTCACAACTAGCAAAAAGAGTGGCATCGCATAGTCACTCGATTTATGGGCTGTGTCGAAATGTACCACACTGCCGCCATACTTTTGCAAGAGCTCAGCCATGGATTTTGATTGGTAGCGAAACAGGAATGTGCTTTGAGACTGGCTTACCATCACCTCTTCAATGTCTTCATTTTCGTCTTCTTGCTCATCACAGATGCCTTCACTTGCCTTGTAGAGCTGAAGAAAAAAATGTGCATCCGGGTCACGCTTCTTTAGATCTTGTGCTACTGCAGCTGCATTTTCTTGGTCCTGGTTGCTGCATCTATCCTCTCTCAGAGCTGCTTGTATGTGGTTGGCAAGGTCCTTGTTCGTTGGGTAGAAGGCACGGCAAGCAGGGTCTGGAGGTGAGTGCCCACTGAAAAGCAGATCTTGGACATAGTACTGGAGGCATCTTTTGACTTGCGACACAGTGGTCGTGCCATCTTGCACCAGTTCCCAGATTCGTCTTTTGACTGAGTCAGCAACTGCTTGCCTGAAACAAATGATCTCAGAAAAGTCATGGTTCGTGTGGCGTGATTTCCTCGACGTAGCAAAGAAAATCATTCTTTGGGTCTGCTGTGGTTGTCCAGACGAGAGCGCCTCGGACAGTTTCTCGAGCTGAGCTTTTTTTCAAATGACTTTCTTTTTTGACTTTGAACAAATGACTTTCTTTTAAATTGTTCCTTGGAGGTGGGTTCTGGTCTTCTGAAGGTACATTCGTTCCACTCAAGGTGCTGTTCTTTCTGGAAGAAAGAAAGTGTTTGAGGTATTGTTTTGTGTCAGGCAATGCATACTGCCAACACTGAAAAACATAGAAGCATTAGTCTTGTACATGAAATATTTCAGTGGACAAAGCACTACGCTGTTCAACCAACAAGAAATCTGTGCGCTCTGAAGCCTAGCACAATGCTATATAGTACCTGCAGAGTAGCACATGTTGTTCCTGCAGAGGTGTAGTGGAACAAAAAAGGCTATTAACTCAATCATTTCAGTCAGCAAACAATTTCACCAAACATTCATTTAGTGTGCAAGCACAAGAAGGGTGGCCACAACAAATCTGCGCACTTACTTCGAAGACCAGCACAGCGTGTACATACCCAGAAAGTCGTACATACACACACAGGATTATTAGGCAACACTTTATAAGCAAGAATTCACGCTGAGTCTGACACACGTTAAAGGGACACTGAAGTGAATTTGTCAAGCTCCCGTTTTTGCTTGCACTGCGTAGACTGGCTCAAATTAGCACACTTTTCAATCGTTTATATCCGTTGACAAATGGTAATTATTTTACAAAGCGCGAAAGAAGAAAACTACCCATGCGCGGTTTGCGGCGGCCGCACCAACTAAGGCTGTGACGTTGAGAGGAGGGGCGCCGTGATTGGACGATGCCCAAGGTTAGCAATCAAACAAGTTTCGGTTCTGTAAAACATAACCAATGGCGTTGTTGGATGGGCATTCTCAATATCTCAGTAATCATCGTACCGCGCTTCTGCCATGTTGGCGGCTGTAAAATGCACAAGATAAGCCTCCCAGGACGGCTTGTAGTCGTAGCATTCACTAGCCGAGACCTACGCAGTGCATGAACGCCCTCCGCGTACCCGCAGACGCCCAAATGTCATGCGCTTTTCCCCCATATTTGGAGCTTGCCTCCCTCATGCCTGTATCGTAAAAAGCGTGTTCGCACCAGGCCAAGGGTCTGTTCATTCTGGCCTGTGCCCACTGCCTGCAAGCAGTCGGTGCTTATGGCAACAGCACGCCAACGAGAACTCGCTAGCGCGCCAGTGCCAGCCTGCGCGTGTTTTGTGAACTAGTTCGTGTAGACATGAACGTTGCGGCCCAAAAAAAGGTGAACTCAATATAGAAAACATCGGCGGAAAACATAAAAGTTAACTTACAAAAAAAAAAAAAAAAGCACGTACCCGCGGGGATTCGAACTCGTGACTTGCAAACATTTGCGGTGAACTACATAACGCCTCAGCCCACTCGGCCACGAAGGCGGATCCGCAGGCCTTTCTAACATAGGGTATATATTGCACAACCGGTTTACACTTTCATTTAGTTTTGCATTTCAAGCAGCTTAGGTGACTATTTGTTGTACTGCGCTCGTGCAGTAAGCGTCGCCCGAGTTTCCACAGTAGCTCACGTCTAGCAATTGCATTTCGTAGACGGAAAAGCGTTCGCAGATGCGTAGTCGTGCTGCTGACCGCTGTTCTTGTTCGCCCAGCGCAAAAAAAGTGCTTCCCGCGCCCTAGTTTTACGCTGTACGGTAAAAATATCAGTTGATTTTATTTATTTAGTACCTATATTAACTTCGCTGACTCTTCTCCCGCCTTCAAGAGGCCTTATATTTTCCTACTGGCGTACCAGTCAGCGAAGCGTCGCATGTGCGCTTGTGCAGCGCCTGTGTGAAGCGACCTTGACTTGGAGCTAGATACAGTGTACAAACAAACCAAGTAAAGAAAGGCACATTCTTCCATTCACAAACGTGTCCTGGCTTCGTTTCAACTAAGCGAACGAATTGCGACCAAGCAATTTTTTTTAACCTCCTTGATTGCGACGACCCGCCGGCGGCCGGCGGACGAAACGCTGGGCCGACTGACTCTGTCTGAAGGCCGGGGAGCCGTGCAGTAGCGCAGCCAGCCAATTGCCACCTCATCCCCTCCTGACGTCACACGAAAACCGCCACAGAAAATGGGCGAGCGTAAAGAGAGGAGGACAGCATTTTCGAATTAGTTTTTCTACTAAATAAAATCGCGTAAACGCGCCTAGAGTGGTCGAAACATGGCCTGGGGACTCCTGACTACAATTTGCGCTAGTAATCCCGCAATGTTTACATATCACTTCAGTGTCCCTTTAAAGGGAACAAGCAAGGTCCATTTGGATCCGCTTCATGATGCAAACGAACCAAGTGAGACATTCTTATGCACCTCAAATGAATCTGCATCAGGTCATCCTATATTTTTTGTGTAGCTAGTTGATACCTGAACCAGAATAGCAAAATAAAGGTAAGAATAAAAGTCGACGCACAAATTGTTGGTTATGCAGCACACTATTATGAATTACAGTCCCTCATTTTCGTGTAAAACATCAAATGTCCCTATATTTGATCCAAACCCTGAATATCAAGTTTCTTATTTCTCCTTGAAAATTTCCTATCCCCAAAATTGCTTTAATTGTGCAGCAGTGGTACAGGTGCGTAGCCAGGTTTTTTTTTCCGGGGGGGGCGGGGGAGGGTGCTAAGGTTGAACCACCCGCTCGGGGGTTTACAAAGCGCGTTTCAGGTCTCTTATGCTAGTCACGTTGATTATTGTGGTTTTATTTTGCCGTGCGCAGTTGTAAGCGCAAATTTTAAGTTGAAATCTCGCAATGCATGCACAGGCACCTCGTCCGTGTGTACTTTGTGTATACTGTTGTACTTTGAGGAAAGAATGCCATCCAAAACATACATGTTTATTTCGTTGTTTTTGTGGAAACGAGTGAAGCGAAATAGCAAATATTTCGTGCGTACACGCCTTTTATGTCCGTACATCAGCATCCACTGCAACGCTAATACAGCAAATTGTGCATTGATACCGAGCGCAGGTGCCTCCCTACATGTGGGAGCTAACAATAATACGCACAAGAAGGTTTGTTGTACCAACAATAATTTCACGCAAATTTCATCCTGAAACGCGGCCAAATAGCAGCCCTAAACCCGCACAACACCACTACCAGCACCAGGTTGCAACAGGGTGGCGAGTTGGTGTACTTGCATCTTGGGGAACAGCGCGAACAGGTCAGCGCTAGTCCTGTCCACTTCTTTCTTATTGTGTCCCTGTTAGTTCGCACGGTTCCCCAAGATCCAGGTTGCAAGACAGCTAGAAGATTTTGTACAGGATTTTAGCACAGCTGTCCCAGCATTTTTCAAACATTCATGGCACCGCTTGTGTGGAAAAGCCACTAGGGGAAGGTGGCGGGGCAACGGCAAAAATAATGCAGTTTTTAAAAGATAAATAAAAGAATAAATACAATGCTATGAGTTGTGTACCAAAAAGATACGACATTCAAGTTAAAAATTGAGGGCGAGGCATGTCCATCAACACAAACAAGTGTGAGAAAAAACCTCTCGCATCGTAAAACAGTTTGTGAAAGAATGTATACAGGGCGCTGTGTCACGGAAAAATACAAAATGCATGTACGAAAAAGAAAGCACAAACAAAGTCATTGAAATAGTTTGTTAGGAAAGGCGATGTCTCTCTGTAGAGAAAATGACAACATTTATACAAAAGAATGTGGAAGTGGTGCAGTAGAAACAAGTAAAATGAGGCACAATAAATGAAGCAAGTATCGAAAACACGCAATCGAAAATAAAAAAGATCACAAGGCCTAAAGGATTTTCTGCTTTGGGGAATGGGAAGAACTGCGACAGTTAGTTTTAAAGTATATACAGGTCCCTTGTGCTATTTAACGTATATAAAAAGCCATCGTGGCATACACAGAGCGGGAAGCTAGAGGACAAAGCCTAACCGGCGGGGAACCCTCGCGAAGTGATCGATGACATCAGAATGGCTGATGTTTACATCCCTGTGAGAGTAGAGAAGAGCCAGGCCAACCAGCCTGTCCTCGGACATTGTCGAGTGCAGGTAGGTTTTGAGCCTTCTCAAACTGGAGAAGGACCTTTCTGCTGTGGCAGTTGTTACCAATATTTGCAGCATGTTCGGGTGAAAAGTGCTGTCGCAGAGAGGAAGAGCACCAAGAGCAGAGTTTAGGCGTAAGCTCGACTCTGTTGCCTCCCACTTTGTCCACCAGAGCCTAAATTCACCCAAACACGCCCTCTCATCTACATCTTTGCCTTGCTTCCTTGCTTCCTTTGCTTGCTTGAGGCGGACATCAAGCGCTGAAGGAACTGCTGCGGGGATCAGCACACTAAAGCTCTCTATTAACTGCCTGTGCGTCTCAAATCGCTGGTTTAGTTGAGGCAGTATGAAATCAATGAAGGGTAGGTAGAGAGACTTGCAGAAGTAGTCCTATGCGCTTTCCGCGGGAGCATTTCCACGATGTCGTTGGTGGCTGCTAAGCCTTGGCTTTACTATCTCCACATTGTGTTGTTCGCCACATTCTCCAGCCTTGGCGAATACCTCCCCAAAGCAAGCCTCGGCATTTGCTCGATAACCCTCAATACTGCGCTGCACAACATCTGTTATCTAATATTGAAAGCCGAGGTTGAACTGAAACAACTCGTTTTTATTTAACTGCTTCTCTTTTCAACGGTGGCTCGCGCGGCCCAACGGGGAGCGCTCTTCTTGCTCTCTGTGGCGGCGGTGCACGGGCGCGGCTTCCGCTCGCCTGCTCGGTTGGCTCGGTGGCGTCACCCAGCGGAAGCGCCGCGTACACATCTATGTGTCCAATCGCCATGCACATGTCCACGGTTTTTGCTTGGAGCCTCCTCGATAATGGCAGAGTCACTGCAGACACTTGCTCTGCGACATGGAGGCTCACAATGAATGACGGCGAAAGCAGTGATCAGGTTGTTCGCCTGGGCTGCGTTCTCAGGGCTTCCTGTTGACTTAATTTCTGCTAGCGCCGCAATGACCGAGTCAAACAGACTAACGAAAGACAGAAGTGCATCGTGTTTCTCTACCCAACAGGTCTCACACAAGCCAAGAAGCCGCGTTCGCCTACACCCAGAATGCATCTGGACAATCTGTTTGCTTAGCACGCTTGTTCGGCTTGGGGACTTTCTAAAGAATTTCGCAGTTTCCTTAACTGTTCCGAAGCAATTCCTAATATCTGCAACAGAGCAAGCAGTGCAAAGCACGAGGTTTAAACAGTGGCTTGCACAGTGCGTGTACAGCGCAGTCGGATACTTCTCACGAACGGCGGCCTGCACCCCGTTTGCTTTCCCGGCCATCGAACTGGCGCCATCGTACCCCTGCCCGCGAAGGTTGTTCATGTCAATACCGATGCTCACCAAAAATTTTACAATTTCTTCTGCGAGGTTCCGGCTGCTTTGGTCATGTATGGGAACAAAGCCCAAAAAGGCTTCCTTGACCTGGTTGCTTTGTTTGTCCAGGTAGCGGACACATATTGTAAGTTGTTTAATCCCTGCAACATCGGTCGTATCATCTGCGAGTACGGAGAAGCAACCAGCATTGTTAATTTTTGAGACAATTTTGTCTCTGATGAGGGTGCCGCAGATCCCAACGACCTCATTCTGAACTGCTGGGCTTAAGTAGGAGGCATTGCCGGAGCAGCTCTCGATATGCTCTTTAAGGCAGCTGTCGCCGGAACTACTCCGCATGCGCAGCAGGGCTGTAAAGTTACCCTCGTTCTCTGATGGTACAGTGCTTAGACCTAGTGGCCCGCTGTCATTGTGGCCACGAAGAGACAGGCCTTGCCTTCCACAAAAAAATATTGTGTCGATGATAGGTGCCAGTTGCTTCCAGTTTTCCTTGACCTGAAACTTCCTGGCGCTATCGAGCTGGTCAGCAACAGTAGGCGCACTACTAGAGAATGCTTTTACGAAGTCATCGGCTGCCGATTGGCTTTCTCGATGGTACCCCGTCTTCTGGTGGGAATCGAATATTTCGAGTGCATGTTTCCAGTCCGTGCAAGGTCTGGACACGAGCGCGCCAGCGGGCGCGTGCTTCCCTTTGCCAACTTCGGGGTGAGAGAAGATTGCACAAACACGGCAAAACGCGCCCTCACACACAGCGAAATAACTCAGCCATGGGTACTTTTCAAGCCACGTCAGTTGAAATTTCCGCTTTTGTTTAGAGTCGCAGACGCTGTTGAAACCGTAGTTTCTACCAGGACGCCATGGGGATTTGAGCAGCTGGTGCCTTGTGACGTCGTCAATGTGGGTGCCACTTTGGCAGAGCCCAATGTCGAGCCTGCTGTACTCAGTTCTCCCTTGGGTTTCTGAAATAGTTAATTAACTTGACACCTTTCTATTGCTGGGTTCCCAGTAATAAAACTTACCTTGATCTACATGAATGCGTGTACCATCCTGCGCAGGGCAGCCATCCCCTTCTAGTCTTGGTCGCGTTCCTGCATAAGGTATAGGAAGTCATCCCAAAGTTAAATATTGTATGCAGTATTGAAATACAAATGTAGCACAAAAATAATAACGCGAATACTGCGGCGTTCGACGGGGATCTTGCTTTAGGCACGTTGGAAGTTTGTAGTGAGATTCGATGAAGGGACTGTAATGGGGTCTCACTATTCTGATTCTAAACATTACAGAAGCACGTATTCCTTAGCGGACGCGTGTGCTATAGTGGTTCAGCCGAGTACACAGCTCAGGTGGTAAAGCTAAGCGATCAAGCACCACTTCGCAGTGTTTGAGCTTGTGTACAGGGGGAACAGAAAAGCATTGCAGTTTTAGTCAGCAATTCGGGAAATCAAACTGACCTTGGGCATCTCCTTGGTTGACCGGAAAACAGGGGGCATTGGGAAGCTGCGCAAAGCCAGCGTGAGTATCCGACGTGGGTCGATGCTCGAAAAGAGTCGGCGTTTCATTCCCCACTGGGAACCAAGAAAATATTCGTGAAGGCACTGCACATTTTTACAACGCTATAAACTGTACTGCATTTCAGCATGAAGCGAACTTCTCAGTAGCGGCATTGGAGTGGGGCAAAGATAGTATCAGCTGAGCCAAGGTTGGGATGTTGAGAAACTCCTGCTTGTCTCATTTGGTGGAGATCATCCCAGAACAAAGCAGCTGGTTTGACTTCCAATGACAACTTCTTATCTTTGCTGAAGTAGGAAGGCAGCATTCTCCATTCCTCCTCGACTCTGCTCGCATCTGGCAGTAGGTGTGCGTAGCAGTTCTGTAGCGTCTGCAACGCAGGTAGCTTCCCTCCAGCTTCTGCGCTGAGGGCTGTCTTCAGGATCACAAACTGCACTTCATGAAAAAAAGGCCGGGAAACTGGGAGGCTCTGTTTGACCTCAACGGCGGCTGTCTGATAAAAAGACAGACAGCGAATACGAAGGTCGCGTACCTCAGCGTCCATTCCAGCTTCGGCACACTTCTTCAGTGCAGAATTGCTCCCTTCGCCCAGGTATACCTCTTCAAGGGGCAGCAGACCTCTTGGGTCCATGGGATTTATGTCATCCCTCTCCGGAGCAGACGACTGGACAAAATTTCGCAGCATACATCGGAGGAGGCGTTGACTCTCTCTGCTTGGAGTTCTCCGATGAGGTTTCCGTTGCTTAAAAAAATTGAGCACGAATTTCATGAACCTGAAATAAGCCTCTGTGACACAGTTCATGTGGCTTAGAATAGATTCTGTGGCCACTGTTCGGTCTTCCATGGAGGCGTGCAAGAAAGGTGTCGCAGGGTTTCCCATTCTTCTAGTACTGTACATGCTCAACACACGCATAAAGCACGAGCCATCGGGTCTCGCATGGCCGCAGAATCTTCATTTTTTCAGTCTGGAGGAACTCCCGTAGTGCAGATAGTTGTGCTTATCTCTTGCTGCTTTGACTAAAATAGTTGGAGATGTTGGAGATGGAGATGCTCAGAGGCTCAGACCTACAAGTGTTGTAACTTTACTTGATTTTAGCAGGCAAATGAATCTTCCTGTATCAATGAACGTAGATCACTTACGTGTGAGCAGGTTGCACGCATTCCACAACCAAATTGGTAGCAACGCTGTAGGGAACAAAAAAGTTACTTTGCGTTAGTATTCACATTTTCACGCATTGGGAACCGTCGTACGATTTTGAGCCAAGACATATCTCGCTGAAAAAAAGGCATCACAACAAAACAAGCTATTATCTCAAAAACACCTGAAGTTAAAAATTCCATTATACTGCTTATCATTAAGCGCAAGATGGTAGCCACGGAATAGTTCAACGAACTGCACTGTCTGAAATGCTTTGATAACATGCACCATTCACTTACGCCTACGTGCATTCCTTGGCCATCAGGCTATCCATAATTTTGAAGTACCGCCAGGTAGTTTTGGGCACATCCTCTTACCTTGCCAGGTGTTTGTGCAGCTTCCTGCGTCTTTTTAGCCGCCGCCACCTGTCCTTCATGTTGTTGAACTTCCTTGCTGCATCCTTCCTTGGAAACAATATTTGTTGTAATACATGATCCAACACAACAATGTGCATATTGCTCCCCCTGATATTCCCTATTCTGCGCCGATCAAATTCCACCTGTTGTCCGTCATTGTGTGTCTTTGAAGTCCGGTTGCCAGTTGTCATACAAGAATCGGTGCGGCCTCACTAACTCTACGAGTGCCTTGGCGTTGAACTTCAGCATGCCTCCTCCGCTGCAGACCAGGACACTGCGATCTACTACGATCTACAAAAACCTAGTTTTTTTTTACTTCTTGCTCAAACAAAAAATAAAGCATTATGTACAAAGTGTAACACTATCATGACACAAAATGTGCTGGTAGGAATCCAGTGGAGCCAACGGAACAAAAATAGGTTCATGTATTGTGTGCTTGTGAGCCAAAATTGCACTCTGAAGAAAATCAACTGCGAAGTCTCGTGAACTCTCCATGTGACCTAAAATGCTTTTGGCTGCCTTGTTAGCAGGTGGCTTCTTTGGTCGTTTGCCCTTCATTTCGTGCACTTTGTACGCATTTCATGTTCGTAGAAAATTCTTTTCAGCTGCCCTTTGGAGGGCTTTCGCACCAGGTTTGAGTACCAAGGTTGCGCACATTTCTGCATACACACGCAATTTGCCAGCGTTTTACCTGCACACTGCCTCGTGTACTGCTGTCTCTACAGTGAACAACGAGGCGTGCTCATCCTTCGAGAGCAGCGACCATATAACCGAGTGCAGGGTTTCCGCGGAGTTCTGTGTTTTGGCCCCCCTGGCACCTGGCGAGCAGCTGGGGGTCTGACAGATGCTGATATACTGGCAGCAGGGCTTCTGCAACATGCCGTGAGAGCCTGTACTTGTGGGCTGGCTGGGGCTCCCCTTCAGCTTCGGCTGATCGGTGCCTGCACCATCTCAGGAAGCCAGGGGGACACAGCTCATGGTGCGGCTCCTCATCAGTGGACGTCACTGCCCTCTGCATGTCTGCTACCTCACTGTGGTTGCGCAAGGCCAGACCATAGTATGTCGTTAGCTTTTTGATCAGGTGTTGCGTGAGGCCTCCTCTTGCGCCCAGTGACACTCCCTTCAGTTCCTTAATGACAGCAGTAAGTTGGGTCCCCATTCGCTTCTTGACATGGTTGATACAGTCTTCCTTTGTGAGTGGAATGAAACCATAAGCTCCTTCATTGCACAGCACTGGGTACGTGCGACTGTCGGCATCACAAACGATGGTGGTGTACTGGAGGCCATTTTTTGCCAGCGAGCGGCCAAAGAGCAGAAGCACTGCCTCAACCTCCATGCACCCAGCGGCAATATCTGTGTTTTTTTGGCACTGATGCATCCGTTCCCACTCGTACTTTCGGTTGCTCTCTTTTGGCCTGAGGCTACACCCGATACAAAAGTTGGAGAGCACTACACAGTCAAGAACAAGTCCGATGTAGAATTCAATCACGCACCCCCACCAATGTGAGAGGCATGGCCTCGTGTGAGCCATGTGATTTTTTTGTGCGTGTGAGCCACGTTTTTTGTCGTGTGAGCCACGTGTGAGCCAAAGGATTTTTTTTTTGTAACAGCATTTCCAAAATGGCGCAGATATTGTTTTATTGCACTAAAAATGCGAAACTGTTGCAAAAAGTTCAGCCTTAATAATTTCAACTTGTAGAAAAGTTTAAAACATTAAGGCAGCAGCTGGGTCTTCTCTTGTATTCCCCCAACTTTTCCCACTGCATCGCATACAATGCGTTGTGAGATGTTGGACAGCTCCTGGAGGTTTTGAACTGCAACCTGGCGGTTTACGCTAAACCCCCGCTCCACAGTGGCCTGTCTGTGGCTGAGGACAAGCAGCAGCTTCACCACATGCCAAAGATGACGGTACGAAGGGTTCGTGCCTATAAGCTCGTAAAAAAATTCATCCAGCCGGTTCAAGCCCTTCTCGAAGAGTCGAAGCTGATGTCCTTGCTCTTGCAATAGTTGAGTGTACTCTGCCAAAGCACAGTCTCTTTGGTAGTTATTAATTCTGCCCGCTGTGAGGAGGGCATCTACCACTTTCCTGAGACCTGCAAGACACTCATCTGGTTTTCTGCACATCAGCCATGGATCCAGGCAGGACAGGCTTCGGACAAGCAACAGCTTGAAGGGGCTCTTCTCGAGTACCTTTTTCGCTAGCACTACCAAAAACTGCTTTCACTCCATTTTGAACTGGAAAACATCCTTTGGGCTAGCTTAGCTGTCTGATGATCTGCTCACATGCATGGCCTACGTCTACCTTTTCGAGTGGAAAGTGCTTGTTCACATCTTCCTTGTTGAGCCTCAGGAGGCTGTTTATCCCTGTTGTAGCCAAAATAGAGCACTTCACGAACTTTGCCAACAGCTTTCTGACTAGCATCTCCAAGTACTTCGCCAAAAAGAAAAAAAAAATCATAGGCTTGTCCGTTTGGTATTCGGTCAAGAATGGTCGCAGGGCTATGGCAACAGCAAGGGCAAAGTTCAACTTTGCAACCACCGAAGGGTTGGGGAAAAATCTGCACAAGTTCTCAAAGGATACGCACCTTGGCAGAGTGATGTCTTTGTTTTTTGCCGACTTTACGTACTTCTTAAAGTCACTCCAAAGAAGTGGGGTGTGCACACACTTGAGAGGAGGACATCCAGACCCCACTTGCTGGCAACAGCACCTGCCTTATAGGCATTGTGCACTCTGTGGAGACCACACGTGCCAAGATTGACACACTGGACTTGGTGGTTTCCCAGCAAGTCTGCTTGCAGGGACCTAAATAACTTCAGGGTTACATTAGGCCCATTCATGGAAACGTGAACAATTTTCTGAAGCGGTAAAGGCTCCAGAGCCTTCAGCAACTTTTCCTCTATGTTTTCGACAGTCGCATGCCCCATGAACATAGATGTAAGGTACTTTGTTTCGACCTTGTGACAGGAATTCCAGCACTTTACATGTACATCCATTTGTTTCTGTTGCAGAAACTCGTTCATGGATTCATCAAAAGCACTACGTAGTAGTCAGAGTTTTCAATCTGTCGCTGCAAGGATGACTGAAAAAATGGTCGAAGTCTAGCACGTGATGTAAGGACTCTTCTTTTCTCTGCATGAGAAAGATTTCACCACCTCACTATCCGGAAACGTGCGTTTGAAGAGTTCGCCCGCTTGTGATGATGATCTGTACGAATTATGGCAGGTGACTAATTTCAGCGTCCGAAAGATTTCAGCGTCAGTCTCCAGCTCATGCGCTTTACAAGCACGGTCCAAATCTGCCGTCTGCGACAAAACCGTGCCTGCGGACTCTCCGCTGGAGCCGGTGCCTCGTTCGCTTGTCCTTGGGGCAAGGTAGTGTAGTACCGCGCTGGCTACCACTTGCTTCAACATGGTGCAGTGCTTCACACTTTTCATGTCAGTCTTGAGAGCGCACTCGCCCATGGCTGTAACGTCGAACGACTTTCCGCAGGGCTTGCATTTGGCTCGGTGGGGGTTCGTGGTAATCCACTGCAACCCAGTCTTTGTAGCTAGTCGTTACTAAGCCTAAGAACTCTTTGAAACTTCCGAAGGAAATGTATGGCTGACCGGTACTTTTCCTGGTCAAAGAGGCTCAGTGCTGTTGCAGGGCTCCGGCTGCACATGAGGTCAAACCAATGGTTGGCCTGGTCGATAAACCAAGCTGTTGTCAGCACAGCACGTTCCCAGTTTTCGTGCTCCACCATGAACCGCGGGCGCTGGCCGTTGAATGGCTAAAGATGGCCAGGCATTATTTCAGCGCTTTTGAGACCATGCCGATTTCAAAAGCTGGTAAACGTTCAACTTTAAGCAAGCACTCTTTGGTCACGCGTGCCTGAAGCATGCGTGCACTGGGCAACCTACGCCAATGAAACGAAACTGGGTTTCGGCAGAGAATACGGATTGTACTCGTGCCAATGTGGCCAGCAGCTCAGCGGATATGCTGCTGTTTTTCACTACCAGATCATTTTCCGGCACAAAAAAGTTGCATAAATGAATACAAAATGCCACAATAGAGTGAAAAGCAACGTGTTGGCGGTACAATTTTTTTTAACTCTAAAGGTCAATATTGTTTGCTTTCGAGACGTCAGGGAGCAGAGTTCACTCCCCTCGCCACTCGCTTATGGCAAAACTTAACCTTTTATGCGTCACTGGTAGTGTGGCTGATCCCTGGTCCAAGATACAGAAAAGGGAAGAGAGAGCAAGCGAGAGAGAAAAATATTAGAAACAGGTGCAGGTGTACGCCGAGTAAAGTCGCACGCAGAGCTGGCACTGGCCGGGATAGGAAGGGGGAGAATGCAACTGCGGAGTCGCGGGCCCAGGGGAAAGTGAAACGCCTTCTCGGAATGTCTGACGGGCGCTTTCACTCGAGTCGAAGAAGAAAGAAGCGCATAAAACCAGCGAGGCGGGCAACGCGGGCGTCGGCAGCTCTCGCTCGAAGTCCGGCGTGGTCATTCACGGAAAGTGCGTGCACTCATGCCGGCTTTAAGTTTTTATACCATCGTATCAAGGAACAGGTGTCTGCCAGATACAAGCTGAACCACCATAGGAAGTGCATCGCTATGAATCCTCTCTTGTACAGCTCAAGAAATGCGAGGTTTTTCAAGGGGACTAAAAAATTCCAGGACTTTCAAGGGCCTTTAAAACGTACTTTCAATTTCAAGGGTTTTTAAGGGTTTTCAAGGACTTCTGCGCACCCTGCTTCTATTGCAGCATACACTTTTTTTAACGCCTCAACAGCACAGTCCTACGTGCAGCGCTTCCGCTACTGGCTTGAAGATGTTCCTGAGGTGTTCTTGGTACGTTTTGTGGTGCAGGCCACGTTTTGAAACGTTCATGGTCGACCAGAAATCGTTCAGGGCAGCAGCCCCTTTGCTGATCCCCTTCATTGCCTGCATGGACCTTACGTTCACCTCAAAAGTCCAAAGTTTTCGCTGCTTCTATTCTTGCAGAAGACCACTGGGAGTGCAGTTTGGTCCCGCAGGAACGGCATGAAATTTCCATTTTCGTTGCTAGTGCAAACTCGGCTCCATGTTGCACAAATAAGCCTCTCTCCAAGCAGACAGGGCATTCAACCATGGAGTGCCGAAGCCTGAACTAGCAAGAAATGATCATCAGGGCTTTCCGGAAGTTCTTCCTGGCTTTTTGTGGAAGCAAGCTTTCGCTCAGTCGCAGACACGCTCAGTCGCACGAACGCTCGACGCTTGCGCTTCTGCGGATACATATTTCGTTTCAATGTGCGCCTGAATAGTCCGCGATGTGCTAGGCGTTGAAAACTCGCCTACTGGATATCGAGATCGGAGCGGAGCCGTAATGCCGGAGCTCGTCGACGCGCGCTCTGCTTACACAGCCTGTGCATGGGTGGCTGTTGCTGCCTGCCGCCGCAACTCTCCGGGGGCGCCGCGAGCCTGCCTTTCCGCTCACGGGGAGCCGCTGAGCCGTTCGCTCGAGAGAGCCTTGGCACGCTTGTTCGTACACCTGGCGCATGTTGCTGAATGGCTACTCCTAATGTCTTACAAGAATTTAACAACCGTGATTTTTGCAGTGACCGCTATAAGCACACAAAGCGATTAATCTTACCATTTTCTCACACTTCAGGGGAACCAGTATAGAAAGCTTAAACCATTGCATTTAGTGCGCAGAAGTGATGACATGTACTGTTAGCGGTGTATGGCTGTATCATTTGTTACTGACGGTTGCGAAAAACGAAACAAGACAACAAGACATTTCAGTAAGAAACGAGGTTTAGAAAACATCTATTTTTATCCTATAGGCGAGAAAATTCTGTTGTGGTACTTGAAACTGTAAAAAAATTGCGCTTTTCTTTTTGCGACATTAACAGCATCTGACACTAGAAAACATTTAAATGTATCCATTCAATCTGTTCCCTTTGCCCTAACCGCACTACACCAGACAAAAGGTTAGCATTTTAGAACTCTGATAACATCACACATACTCAAAAGAACTAAAGCCATGACAGGTGCACGACAATAAACTCTAAAACACTGTCGTAAGACTAAGTTCCAAAGAATGTCGTTTACGGCCTGAAATGCTTCCGCGTTGGCTTGTGGATGAAACCAGATGGCTTGTCATTTTGGTCTGTTATTCTCCTTGTATAGTTGACGAGAAGAATTCGGAGAAACTTTTCAGATATCACGCGTGCTGACCTCTTGGTGTGACTCTCGTCAACACCCTCCGGGCAGTCTAGGAGAGGCGAATCTTCAAGATGTGGCTCGACGATTAGCTGCAAAGCTTCGAGGATTTTTGTTCATGGTAGATGTTTGACTGCCTTTTCAAAAAACTTCACAATCGTTTCCAGCAGAGCTAGAAGCTCCGGCTTTGGATAGTGAAGTTCACCTCTCTCTTGTGTAGAAGGTTGTACAGAGCACTGCTTCTTTTGTTCGTCGTCACAAGCATGACGCAAGCGTCGCACCCAAGGTCACTGATGAGCTTGGCAATATAGCCACCTACGTACACCCAAGCCTGAATAAGCAACAGAGACTGGTGGCGTTGGGGAAAGTTCTTGCAGAACTTGCAGTTTTTATGCGACCGCTTCTTCGGCGTCTTCGCCTTGCTCATTTGTTTCTTTCGGCGGCAGCACCTTTTTCCTTTACAATGGGATCCAAAGCCACTGTCACAGCTCTTGCGTCCAGCGCGTCGTTCCCTCCGCACGTAAACCTCAGTTTTCCGAACAGTGCCTCGGTGGGATCGCTGTTGAATTTCCTGGTTGGAACGTAGTTGACGCCACTCCTCAGCAGAAATTGGGCTGCCTCCACTGGGCACCTTGTGCTGAAAAGCAGGGCATTGTACAAGGCGCGCGAAGTGTGCGGCAGGTGTGCAGGCCGCTTCACGCGACGAAGCTTTCGTTCACACGCTTAAACACCGTGATTAAGCCAGCGCATGTAAACATGTGTTCACGCGCACACAGCAGAGAGCGCACGTTCTTCAGTTCGGCCGGGTATGATGATGATGATGATGATTGATATTGGTTTCCCCTTTGTAGCGGGGTGATGACATGCCATCTTACCAAAAAGGACTAATATGCCTATGTTTTATACTCTTGGTTTAATAGTAGCGCTGCTTAGGGCAGTCACAAAAAGCTTATTAAGCACAAAATACTTTTTTTTTTTCTGTTACAGGTGGTAACTGTCCTAGGCGATATACCCCTCTCTGCTTTTCGTCCACCAGCATTCTAATCTTCTTTTCGTAGCCTCGAAAGCCTTGAAGTTAACTTCTTCTGTGCTACCCTTAAATCCTAGGGCTTCTGGAAGCCGAATATTTCCTCAAGTAGATTTGGAGGGATACCCTCGCATTCTAACACTATGTGCCGCATAGTTTCTGTTTTTTTTTCCCGCAAACACGCGTACCCCATCATTTTGTGAACACTTCCTGTGTGAGCTCTTGGTTCGCAAGCAACCTGCTCTAGCCTCAAAAAGCAAAGCAGTGCCCTGGGAATTATTGTAGAAATTCTCCTTTCTGATGTTCAATTTCAAGGGTGATGTTTAAGGGTGAGCTCGCGGCGCCATCTCTCGGAGATCGGCACCCCGGCAGCTCAGAAAAAAATGCATAGCCCTTGCGGCGCCTGCTCAGGCCGTAAAGGGAGAGCGTGCGTACTCCAGTCCGGCCGTGACTCAGTACGGCATCACGCACCTCGGAGTCGCTTAGGTCGCTGTTATGTAGCGGAACACTGCATTGGGTTTCAGGTAATCGCACCTCTGCCTATTTTTGCGATCACGAACCTTGTTCCCGTCGATGTCGGTGAGGTGAATGCGTGCCTTGTTGCCTTCGATATCATCGAGGTGAACGTTCTGGGCTCCGCTGATTTACAGTGGCCTCTGGTGAGCTGAGTTCTTCCACCGCTGAATCACATTGAAAGTCAACTGCTGTGCCATGCTGTGTTGACTGCGTGAGGTTTGCTCGTTCATCATCGCTTGCTTGCGCAGTTCGAGGAAGGTCACGGGGGCTGATGGCCGCTTGTTGCTCCGCAGGAGAAGTGTCACGTGACTGGTGGACACGAGGCGCAGAGAGTCGGTGCCGCTTGGCCAGTTGAACGGGCTTGCGCTTTCTTTTACCACACAGTGAATTCAGACCGATACTTTCTTCTGGTAGTATTACCACTTATGACAGAAGTTTCGCTAGCATGAAACGTCTGAGATAAGTGCAGAGTTTGCAAGAGAAGGCGCAAGTGTGCAGACTCCCCCCCGTGCGCAGGAGTGCAGGACGTCGTGGCAACCAATCAAACACCACGCCACCGGGAGCTGTCGCCGCCACGTGTAACGGACTTCTTTTTTTTTTTTTTTGTCATCTCACTCTCCCGAATGACTGAAAGATAGAGATGGAAATGGAAGGATGAAGAGCTGAGCTTTTGAAGGAGACTACAATAGTAGCGCCGTGCGCAGCCAAACGCGTGCGCCGGAATCATGAATAAAGGGCCAGATACATGTCTGTCTTTCCAGCCGGTTTTCGGCGCCAGTAAACGTTCCGGAAACCGCTCTCCGTTGCCGTTTGGTGGAATTGGAGACCCAAGGTCTCTTCGATTTGGCTTGCACTGGCTGCACTAGTTCCGAAAAGTGCCAGCAAGCGGTGCCGACCCGCGTCGCGCGGCGGGCAGCGCCGGTTCAGGAAGTGCAGGTGCAGCCCGCCGACACTAGCGCGCACCGGATACAACCAAAACGAGGACACAAGTGTAGGCCTGCAGCATCCGGGACACGTGAACTTGCACCTCCATGATCGCGAGCATGGATCGGCTGTCACACAGGGCACTTTACGAAGCTGCCGCGCAGCTGCTCGACTCCGACAGCGACGACATGGAGTGCAGTGACAGTGATCCGTGGAGTGACTCTGACGACGAGTTCGACACCGTGTGCATTTCCGTGGCGTGCGCGTTGGTACGCGAAGACGCCAGTCGTGTGCCTGGCTACGAGCACGTTGTCAGTAGGTACAACGAACAAGAATTCAAAGGCTGTTCAGGCTGTCGAGGGAGACGTTTGATTGCCTGAGCTCCAGGTTCAGCGCTTCGGCCTACTATCCGAGCGCAGTGCAAGGCCGGAAACAAATCTCAGCTCAGAAGACGTGCCTCATTGCGCTTGTGTGCCTCGGCTCGCAAGTGTCGACGTATGCGATCGCAGACAAGTTCAACGTGACGGAGTCGTCAGTGCATGCCTGCGTCACTAGGGTCATTCACTTCCTCCACACAATTAACGCTGAAGTCATCAGCTGGCCAAGTAGCGTGGAGGAAGTGACACGCATCAAGGCCGGGTTTCTCGCCAGGAGCGGTGGGAAAGGGACCCTCGGAATGCCATTGGCTGCATCGACGGGTCGCATATCGAAATACCGACGCCAAGTGAATCGGCCCAGTCGTATTTCAACCGCAAGAAGTGGCCGTCTATCATCTTGCAAGGCATCTGCGACGATAGGAACAAGTTCCGCAACGTTTTCATCGGGTTCCCGGGCTCGGCGCACGACGCCCGCGTCCTGAGAGAGAGCCCCTTCTTTGAACGCGCAGCCGTCGAATGCGGGGAAAGCTACATTCTTGGGGACAGCGCGTACCCCTTGATGCCGTGGCTCATGACCCCATTCAGGGACAATGAGTGCACGTTTCCCACGTGGAAAAGCAACTTTAATAGGCGACATAGCCAGCAGAGAGTGGCCATTGAGAATGCCTTCGGCCTCCTGAAACAGCGTTTTAGGAGGCTCTACTTTGTAGACGCCAGAACTGTTGAGCAGTCCTGCTACATTGTGATGGCTGCGTGCGTTCTGCACAACTTCTGCAACGACGAGAGGGACTTCCTGCAGGTGCTGACGTCATTGCGCCGTGACGATGATGTGGGCAACGACGCCTCCGAAGGGGACTTCGACTGCAACCAACCAGGCTACGCCCAGGCTTTGAGAGACCATCGCTAAAGAGCAGTGCTAATTGTGGACAGCCCTGCCCTGCCAATGCAAAGTTGACATGAAAGTGCCTTGTGTTGATTTGATTGAATTGTGTTGTTGTGTTGAAATATCCGACATCACGGAAACTGCTATGTTGTTGAACTGCATCCACTGTGAAAGGTGTTATATACTGAGCTTCTGAATGTTGAGGCTGTGTTGCTTCTTTGTTGAAACCGGGGCTGTCTTTTCGGCTGTTGCCTTTCTGCTGTCGATTCAGGTGTCGACACCACCACTTCTTGTTTGTCAAGAGTCGTCGCCAGGGAAGACACGTGTTGTTTCGAGATCTCAGCCGCTCTGCATGTCGTGATGATCTTTTCTAGAGTCAAGTCCCTCTCCCGAAACAGGCATTCTCGCAGAGCTGCGTCGCGGATTCCGATGATAATCCTGTCGCCTAGAAGGTGGTCGTGCTGGTCGCCAAAATGCACTTTCTGACTGGCACTGCAGCTCAGCTATGAAGTCGTCAACTGGATGATTTTACTTTTGGTACATGCAGTTGAAAACAGCTGCCGCCTGCGTAACACGGCAGGTACTTTTCATCAAACTTCGCAAAAATGGCAGCGACGGTGTCGGTAATTGGCTCACCGCTTGCTTGTAAAGCTGAAGGTGTGCATGCAGCGGGGCTGATGACGTGTAGTAGTAGTGCTCTCCTTGTTGCTCTACTGTAGTTGCTTTGTAGAGTTGCTGCGTTGCGGCATGTTATATAATGGTTGCTGATTGAATGAGGGACACAGGACAGCTCAAAAGTTGGGTTTTAACAGGCCGCCATCGTGTGCGTCTCTGCCGACGCTAGGCCTGTCTTTATTGACAAAAGAACCGGCACCGAGACAGTGATGATACATATATAACAAAAGGCAAACCATGTACATACATTTGCATGAAAACAGAGTTGGCAGTGCTGCAAGAAACATTTGCATGAAATTAAAAAGTGTGCAGTCCTGACACGCCGTCTTTATTCGTTTTACTTGTCCTTTGTCGCAAGCAGATCTATCAGACGGTCGAATCTCTGCATTCGCTCCTCGTGGCGCTTTGCCTTCGCCTCCTCCCACTGCTGGCGGTCCTTGAAGGCCTTTTCCCTGGCCTCCTCTTGCTTCGCTTTGGCCTCCCCCATCTTTTGGAGCGTCTCCAAGGGGGGACCAAGCTGCGACCTGCTATGCCGCACTCTCTTCGGTACAGGGCCCCCCTTGTTCTACACCGACATGTCCTCAGGAGGTCCACCTCCTCCACCTTCAACTGGCGCTGGCAAATCTTTGGGGGGTCCTTCGGCTGCAGTGCTGGCCCTGTTGAAAGTTGTGCACAAACGTCACACCACTTAAAATCATCACTTTGTTGTGCACAAACGTCACACCACTTACAATCATCACTTTGCTTACACTATGCAATTTTCACTTACCCTGGGTTCCCTCCTGGTAGGATCGCCTTTCCAGGCTCCAAAAGGATCCTTGGGTTAATGCTGTGTTCCTTCTCTAGAACTGCGGCAAGCTCCCTGTGTGAACATTTCAATGGTTAAACAGGTTCATGGTGTCCCGAGGTGACTCAGGGTATGAGGGATGCCAGAACTGTTGAATAGTTCAATAAATAATTCCAACTTACTCCTCGTGTGCGCAACTTGCGGGGGCACGGCCAGTGGAAGTGTTATTTTTTTTTGCCTTCTTATAGGATCGGTCCAAACTCTTCCATTTATTTTCCACTTGGGTGGCCCTCATATTGCATAGGAACTCTTTGTTAATGAGCTCGGTTATTTTTAATCCAGAGCTGTTTTCTTGTCCTAAACACAAAAGAAAAGCACAGCTGAAGTAATGTATGGGTAAAGTAAAGTAACACTTGACTGACGCGAGTCGCATGCTAGGGGTGCACAACGTTTTATTTATAACTTTCTTAGTAAAAATGCGCTGCTATTAGGTGCCGTTCTGTCAGAATATTTGTATTTCGGCTGTCACATATTTGAAGCACTCGAAGCAGGAGGAAAAGATGTGCGAACTTTAGCATTCTGCGAATAATTTTAAATTGCTTGTAACTAGAAATTCGAGCGACAACGCCAGCGCCCCTGTACAGTTCATTTGCAGCTACTGCGTTCACACAGCGCGGGGAGAAATAATGGCGTCCTGCATGTAATTCTGCACACAAAGGATAACATACCGGAGTGTTCTGCTCTTTCCCACCAAGTCCTTGAGCGCGGTGTACTGGGCGATGAAGAACTTCGTCCTCCGGGCACTCCACAGTTCTGCCTCATCTTCAGCCAGTGCGGCCTCACCATCATCGCCGTCAGTGCAGGCGGAAGTCTGTGGTTGCGCCGGAGGGGGCAAATTCTCATCGCCCGCTGCCGTGAACCGCAACGTTACGTGCTGTCCGCCTGCAAAAGTACAAACCAGCATGTATAAAGTCGGCACAGCCTTTGAGAAATCCCAAACTGCGACCCAAAGCAACGCGACGAGGCCGACATGGCTACGACCAAAAATAAAACCGCTCTTGAACGCTACACGTGTTTATCGCCGGCATGCAACAACACTTACCTGACGTCTCGTACAGGTAGCAGCCCCTGTCGTCCTGCATGGGTGACCCGTCCGGGTTGTGAAGGAGGTACACGTTCTCCTCCACGCCGTCAATAACGACGCGCAGCGTCGTCTGCTCCGCGTTGGGCGCCACGTACGCCATGCTGCACTATTACGGCACCTCCTTTTCGGCGAGTGCACGGCGACCGAGAACTAGTGCCGAGGTGGGTCTGCACTGTACCTGCACCTTGGCAAAACGAGGAAGGAAGTGCAGAGGGCGCGCGCGGCACCGGTAACACGAGGACGACGGTGCTGCACCCCTTGAACTGGTGCAACGAGTGCAGCCAAATCGAAGACACCTACAGTGCGCGGGCGCCGTCGACGCGTGGGGCCGCTTATCCCCACCCCGTTCCGTTGTGCATGCATGCAGCCTTTGGCAGCTTCTTTGCGAAGGTATCCCGAAGGTTCCTCCATTTTCTGATTAAGTTGTTCGCATCCTCTAGGGGAAGATCAAAGATGGAAAATATTTGAGCATTTGTATTTTGTTAATCAAAAATACTGCTGCAGCTTAGATGGGTATGTAATAGTTGTATAGGCACCTACTGTGTCACATTCGGCTGATTAATACACGTGTTTCTTGAGCAGTGAATAAAGGTCCCCACCAATGAACTAGTGAGGCCCAGAAAACTATCACTGTGTGTGTAACTGAATAATACCCTGTTTATAAGAAAAAAAACTAGTGACGTAATCGGGCTGACATAAAGCGCGCGTGCAATTGCGTAGCCTCTTGAATAGCGGCACTCACAAGGCCTGCGCTTATACATGGTAACCATTTTGTCGTGTGTATGCAACACAGCAGCTTACATATAAAAATTACAGAACGTATCCAAGTAAACCCCCCCCCCCTTCGGCCAGGACTGTGTAACACCCTGAATTTGCACAAAAAGGAGTAATTGGGGCCAATTATATCCATTAATAGCGTAATGGATATAACTGGCCAAGCAGAGTTTTGAAAAACTAAAATGTAGTACAAAAATAGAAAAAACAAATAATCACAACAGTGAACTTACTAAAAATATGTCTTACATCTGCTGGAAAATGAAGACGTAACTTTAAAGGAGCCATGAAGAGAAAACAAAAGTTTGTTTTATTCCGACAGCATTAGGTGTTTTCATAGTACCCCCAGCGGCTTTCCCGGAAGCAAATTATGCTTATTTCACTGAGAAATAAGGCAATTTAAGCCCCCAAAATTTAAATCTCCCGCTTAAAATTGAACATTCCGTGACGTGTACCACTTGGCCCGTCATAGAGCAGGTCCATGAAACAGATACTTTAGTATGTCGGACTCCATATAGCACCCCACACGCGGGGAGTTCGATCGAGACGGCGGCCATTTTTAAAAATACCTCGTAATAACCCTAGTGCACCCGCAGCCCTAGTCATGGAATGCCTGATCCGAGAACAAACGCTCGCGAGGAGCTCGGGCTGCATTTAACAACCTCACACCACAAAAAACGCTCAATGCTTCTAAGTGCAGCTGGAGCGAAGAGTTGTGGGATACGCAGTGGGAACGGGAAAGCGACCATTCCGCGATAGCCACAACAGACGAACGCCCAGCCGCCGGCACCGCTGCCTCGTTCAGCCCGTCGCGACGGGACGATATATAGACTGGTACGTAGTGCCGTATTTTGATTACGGTTAATAATAGTTCAATTTCAGTAGCAGTATCACTTATGCCAGTTGGCCGGTGTCGTGTATGGAAAGCCGTTTCGCGCGAGCTCTCTGCTCTTCGACCAGAAAGATACGAGCGTCAATGCGCGGTTGTTCACGGCCATTTTTTTCCCCAAGGTCAGAGCGATTTGACGAAGTCGCGACGAGCGCCAAGCATGTCCCAGGAGGAGCTAACGTTAAGGGTCCCTGCCGTAAACTGAACAAACTGAAGTTTTCAGTGGTTGTAAACTGGAAACGAGCTCGTAACGACAGCAGCAAGCCAACACCATTCGAAACTTACGCGACGACTGGCACTATCTCGTCGCTTCTTGCTGTTCCTTACTCCCCTCGTTTCTATTTTTACCTTTGCTGGTTGGCGATATGACGGCCAACCTCCTGTGAAGGGATTACGATACGAAGCAAGGTCGCGGCTGTGCGTGCTTGAACGGTTCGTTGGTCCCGAAGAGCCTCGAACCCGAAAATTTGTCTGCGCGACGGCGAGATGTCGAGCTCGGCCGGCGCTAGTTTCGTCAGTTTCGTACGCATTGGCGCACACACTTGCGAGTTCGTTCGGACCTTCAACCGTTTACTCCACCGTTCTTTGTCATAAAAAGAATGTGCAGTATGTTTCACGGGCATTTAGCTCGCTATGCAAGCTGTAAGCCCTGCCTAACATGCGTTTTCTTTTGCCGGCCTCCGCCAATCGCAGAGCATTCCCAAGTGACATCACAGGTTCTGTTGCGGAAATGAGCTGGTGGGTCGCATGGTCATTTCCTTTTTTCCTAATATGCAGCTATTTGACGCGAAGTTTGCGTTATAAGTGGTGTCGAAATGGTTCTAACGAGGCAATCTTTCGAATGAACCAAACTTGTGTTTTCTCTTCATGGCTCCTTTAAAAAGTCAACTAAGGAACGTTTGAATTACGGTACGAAAAAAAAATTTCGGAGATGAGCCAGTCATGTAACGCCCTGTCGTTCCACAAAAATGCATAACTGGCGGAAGTAACACATTTATTTGTTGTAATAGCGTAATGAAGGTAAATGGTCAAACAGAATATCCCCCCCCCCAAACACACAATATAACCATTTCGCAAAAATGGGGGCGAAATTAAAAAAAATGCATCTTATACATATCCTCCGGAAAACGAAGATTCAACTAAAAATGCCCGGAAAAGAATGACGACAACGCGAATAAATAATTGCGCAAACGGACAAAACCAGCCCTACGCCTGTCGTCTGCGGAAAAACACACTAGTGGTCAAGTAAATGCGCGTATAATGGTGTAATTTAGATCATTTATGAAAATTAACAAAATAAAAAATCAAAATAAAATACCCCAACGTATTAGGCTACTCATAGCCAAATCTGGCTCTGAAAAACTCAATGAATACTAGCGGGCGTAAGAATGCTACGCATTATTGACCGTTATCTGGATTTCTGCAAATGATTTTGTAGTAACACAGGCGCGCGCAGCGCAGCAGCATGGACGATGGTTGGGCAGTCAATGACTGCGTTTATTGTCATAAGCGTGATTATATGCGTTGGCATCAAGAGAGGGTAAAGGAAGGGGCAGGGGGGGGGAGAGGGAGAATGAAGGCGCACAGGGCCAAAAAGAAAAGGTAAGGTGCGCGCGCAGCTGGTTTTGCTGGCCGGTACAAAACAAACGAATACAACATTTCTTTCCTCTTAAAAGTGGGACCGTTGTACCGGGTTCCTAACTCTGGTCGATCGCCTCAGCGTGGGCTGATGTGGGACTGCCTCAGGAGAGTGTTCGGCCGTGACGACTGGAGGTTCCGTAGCAGCTGGTGTGGGAAACCCACTCCGACCATCCGCTGCCGGTAGCTCTGGGCTTCGCTCTTGCTCCTTCCGCCTGGGCGTGCGTTGCAACGCAGGAGACGGGACAGTAGTCACGCTGTCAGGTTCACCTTCAGCCTCCGCGCCTTCAGTTGCTCCCGCAGATGCAGACTCCGGCGTCGATTTGCGACGGCGGCGGACTCGGTCGATATGACGCTGCACTACCCCCGTTGGCGTGTCCACTGCTATCATTCTCGCCCCCGAAGCAGATTTTACACGTCCAGGCGTCCATCTTTTGCCGACACCGTAGTTCCGCAAGTAGACGCTGCTGCCTGGTGAGATGGTCCAGTCAGTCAGCGCCCGGCGATAAGTTCTCATCCCTGGGCGGCAGGCATGTGTCAAGACGGGAACGGAGCTGGTAGCCGAAAAGCATTTCTGAGGGTGACTTTCCTTCCTTTTGCGGGGTCCTCCTGTAATGGAATAACAGGCGCATGAGGTTATCTTGCATTTTCTGCAAGCCGTCTTTAATGGTTCGCACTGCTCTTTCCGCTGCTCCGTTTGACTGAGGATGGAAAGGCCGGCAACAGTCTGCACAACCAGGACCTGATCCCTTTCACAAAATTCCTTCTCCTGAGCTCGTGGGTTATACTTCTGCACATAGGTCCACTGAAGTCTCGTGCTTCATTTGTTCACAACCCCTATCACAGCGCTTGTGCCCTCCCGTAGCTCCATAAGGTATCCAGCCGCTGGCTTATTCAGACCTAATGGGGGCACCCATTCGCCTTCCATGATTTATGTAGAATGCTGAGAGGCCCTGAGAGAGAGAGCTGTACTATTTTACATCATGCGGCATTTCCTGGTAGGCCCAGAGTAGGCACGGAAACCATGTTCATCTATCACGTGGCGAAGCATCGCCCTGAAGGCAGCGTTCCACCTCTCTCGACAATTTTGTTGCTTTGAGGGCAATCTGGAGTCGCGAAATTCACTCTTATGCCCAACCTTTCCATCAGTTCCGCAGGTAACTTGGCGGTGAAGTTAGTGTCTCGGTCGCTACATATTAACTGTGGTGTGCCAAATTATGAAAAAACCTCGATCAAACCCTAGCAAGTGGCCTTTGCTGTTAATGACCTTAGTGGGATCACCTTCTCCCACCAAGCACAGAGGTCGACTATGCTAAGTGCGTATTTTATGGCCCTGTGCTGAACCTGGCTCGAACGGCCCTATCCAGTCCAGGTGTACCACTTTGAATGGTGTACCCGGTATCGTAAGTGGCATGATTGGAACTCTGTCCATCACGAGCTTACGGGAATAAACTTGACAGCCGTGACAAGTTTGGCAGTGCTGCCGGACATCGGGAACTACATCCAGCCAGGAAAAGGAATATTTTATACACTCCTTCGTTTTCTTTTGGCAGAAGTGGCTGGCATACGGACTGTGATGTGCTAATTTCAGCACTTCCCCACGCTGCGATTTCGGGACCACAAGCTCTAAACAAATTGTGCCCTTTACCACTTTGTTGTGATAGATCAGCCTTGATTGAATGGTCATGCCACACATCCCCACCCTATCCTGACACCAGGCCTCATTCTTCTGCTTTGCCGCGAACGACCTTTCAGTTTCTGGGAGGGAGTGCTCAGCCTCGCCAGAACCTGTATCGCCCCGCACCCTCATCAGCCGCTCACCATTCCCAGCAAACAAAACATTCCCTGGGTGCATTTGAACCAAGTTGACTCCCTCCTGAACACTGCAAGGCACCGGTTCTTTGGCAGTCGCTTGCCCCCTTAGAAGCCACAGGAGCAATAATTGCATTAGGCATGGCGCTTTGTGCACCTGCTGGCTGCTGCAGAGTGGGCTTGCACGAAGCTGCTTAAGCCTCTCGGGCACTGCTAGACGACGCTGTGCCGACTGTACCGCTTAATCCTCTTCTCTCCAAAGGGCTCTCACCGACTTCCGAGTTCTTACTTGAGGCTTCGCCACAGGAGGCAAGTGTTTTGTGTGAGAATGGAGTTGGTGATTGCGGCTGTGGGTAGCCCAACCCGAACGGCAACAATTCGAAACGTCGGTTTTTTGGGGGCCAGGATGTGCATGCTGCAGCCTTGTGCCCGCGGGTCTTGCTCGATGGATTGTTTTACGTGAGTAATTCCATCCATGCTCGAGGATGAAACCACCACCGTGCTGCTCGAAAACCTTAAGGCCTACGTCTACTAAGCCCAGTTGTTCTGGGTGGAAGTTTGTGGTGAGAGAGTTGGCTATGGTGTTTGTGTTTACACCTTTCTGGCTGGTTCCATTGATAACCAATGCTGTCGTTGGTCTGGGGGTCTGGGGTTGCTTTGGGATTGTGGGTGATGTTTGAGTTTGTTTGCGTAGGTGTTCGGAGGATTGGGCACTTGTGAGCCTCACCTTCCCACTGGTCTGCTCCAAAACATCGGTAGGCACGTCGGCAGCTTTGATGACTGTGAGGTCAGCACCTGAGTGAACACGAGCTGTGCATAGTTTATCACCAGTGAGTATCTCTACCCACGGACGGTCCTTTGGAAGTCTGAAATGTCTATCGCACTTTATTCGTTAAACTTTCTCTGGTAGGTTGTCGAGGTTTTCAGCCACCACCCTTACAATTTCTGTGTCTGCATTCGGGCCGAATCTGTGGTTCCTTTTATAATGCCCATGCTGCCTGGCCTGCTTGGAGACTTGTCTCGGTTTCCATTCAGTTGCTGTCCCCTGCAGACCGGTGGTATTACTACCTGCGCTGAATACGTCACACTCTCTTCAAAGTTTGTTGTGAGCTCGGCCATTTCTTCTGCCAGCAGCCATCCCTTAAGTTCGTTTTAGGTGACGTAAGACCTGACATTCTCTGGCATTAGCTGCTTTAGCCAATTGGCAACTTGAAGTTTCTCAAGCCGCTCAAAGGTCTCGACATTCCTGGCAGGTAGCACAAAAACATAGTTTCAAGTTTTGTGGCCACCTGGCCCCATGACTTGCCCTCCCCTCTGGTGACTGCTGAGAACATTCTACAATATTCGTTCGAGGTCATTTGGATCACTCGAGGACTGCCTCCTTCAGTTCTTTGTACGGCATGATCTTCCCATTTGCCTGATTTTCAATGAGTGCGCCAATCTTTTCATTCAGGTATGGCAGTAGTATGGTGCCTTGAACTTTGTCTGGAATTTTGAGCGTTTGCGCCCAGCATAAAAATGTCAGTCATAGATGGCAGTATACATAAATTAACAGGTGCTGAATGCGAAATAATATTCTTACCAAGTTCACTTATTTTGGCGATCATGACCTCTTGCAGCTCCTTGTTCAGCCTTTCAAGCTCTTTTATTTTTTTTCTTTAGCTCTTAAGAGCTCTCTCAAGCGCCGAATTTCATCTGCACTGCTTTGGTCGGGCAATCCTAATGCTTCTTGAGAGCTGGGGGGGTTAGCTGGGGGAGATTTGCCACCCTTGTCATGCCCGGCCTTTTCCCTGCCACTAGTGCCACGCTCGAGTTCAATGGCATGCGACTTTGAGCCACCCCTGGATTGGCCTCGGGCTTCACGAATGCGCTTCTTTTGTTCAAGGATGCGACAGAGTTCATCTTTCGGTGTTTCTTTTCTCTTCTTTGGTGGCTGCATACATTTGCCGGTGTCTAAACAAAAATACTACTCTGGACAACGCAAACAATGGAGTCTTGCATACCTCCGGTTCTTTCGCTTCTTCAACATTATTTTTCTCCACGGTTCATTGTACACGAACCCTCTTGCCACTGATTTTTTGCTCTACGTCTGCTTCAGAGTCTGAAAAATTACACAAAAATTACGTCAAGGCAGGCGAGGACAATCTACATGAATCAGAATAATGCTGAAACCTTCAAAATAGCAGGTTATGAACACTGGGCAGGGATGCTAGCAGTGTGATGTGACAATTGTGCTTCGCTAGTGAAACTAAACAAGTACATTCAAAAGTTGGCCAGTGAAATCGAAAAATGTGTGCACCCATGGCCACGTCTAGACACCTTTCTTCATGGCCATATAACAGACTCCTTTCGTTTCTATGTACGTCCGCAATTACTTCAAATTAAATTCACTTGCATGTCCGAATCGCGGAAGAAATCATTGTTGTGCCATTTACGGCACGTTTATTTGCCTTGCCGGCAAGAAAGAAAAAAATATGGCACGCGCACATGAAATGAACATCTCTTGTTCAAGCCCGGGTATGAATATCTGACAAGTGGTTTTAGAACAACCATTCATAAAAAGGCACAATTAAGAGAAAAAAAATGAAGTTTTTGTGCCGACAGTAATGCGGAATACAACGTTTTTTAACCACGCAGTGCGGGAACATCACGAACATTAAATCCGCGCAAAGAGGCACTACTGGGCCACGTGCACTAGCGGCGCCACTAGTACGTACACGGCGTGGCCCAGTATATGACCTAAAAGTAGTAATATATAAGCCGAGCCGCACAGTATCATTTGCTGATCGGTTGGTGGTCGATTGACCTCGTCCAATTAGCCCCATTGGGAGACCAATTGGAGGAAGTCCAATGTGTCTCCCAATGGGGCATCAAACCAATGGGTTAACCAATTGGACAACACAAGTAGCCCAATTGGTCCTATTGGACTGAAGCCCACACCCTTTGAGTCCAACTCCAACCCATTGAAAAGTCCAATTAGACTCGGTGGTTTTTTTCGGCTGGGATATGAGCTCCACAGTGCATTCATAATCCACCACACTTACCACGACGCCCGTCAGCGTGGCAAAGATGTCTTCAGCCACAGTGAACACCAAAGCCATGACTCTCTCAGCTGCCCCATGATGGAGTTGAGCTTACGCGCTGTTATTTCTCCTCTCTTGGCAAACGAGATAAAGGCGATCGGGGAGAGGTATGATCCGCTCTTTGCTACCGGTGGTGACATGTTAGCCAGAAGTCCCTGGAGGATGAGACGGCTCTGGGCAGTGGTGAGCTCGAAGCTGTGATTGGCAAAGTCAGCAAGGTTCTGCGGGAGAGGCAGTCCATGCCAGATCCCAGCGTCCACCCCTGCGGCAGAGGCAACTCGGAGCTGCGCATACTTGATGTCGTCGAGGACCACATATTCACGCCGGTTCGCCTCTCGAGCCAGGAACACACCCAAACACATGTTCACGTGTGCATCCGCTTCGTCCTCTGGAAGCTGACGTAGACTCGGAGAGATGGCGTTGGCTATAGCTAGCGCTATAGCCGTGTCGCAGGGGGATTCCGCCCTGCGCCGCAGAGCATCACTGCGTGCCACAATCCAGGTGGCCTGCATTCTGTCACATCCCTCGGGAAAGGTCGTCGTGGCCGTGAACAGCTTGCCCACCAAGGACACTGGTTGAAAGGAGGCCGTACGCACGGCCAGGCTATCGTTGGGGTTCCTGCGGTACCCTCCTGGAGCCGCCATCGTTACTGGTCACTGGTCACACCTGCGCAAACAAAAGGACAGCGTGACGAGCAGAAAAGACTAGCAATGGCACACAAATGCCCTCACGGTGAATCGCACATTAGTGAATGTAGTTTATGTAGGGAATGGAAATGATTCGTTGTCATTTCTATTTTGCAGACAAACAAAAGCGTTTGTCACAAGCTATCAGGGGAGTGCCGAATGTCTCCACAGTCAGCTGTAGTCTGTTTCTGGACAGGTTATAAATGAGATCGAATACAGAATGTAGCAATCTGCTTTAGCGGCATATTCTCTAATGCTGTATTCGGGTGGTCTCTCTGATACTCCGACTCGGAGTACGCCGATGCGCCGCTTCCCCGAATCCGAGCAAGAGTCACCGCTCCCCAACTGAACGCGTACCCGATGTTGGAGCAGCACGCGACCGTGGCGCCGCGGCGCAGGCCACACGGCAACTGCAAACAGCCAGGCTGGCCAAGGTGTTTCAACAAATAGCGGCCTCCAGATCGGACGCGTTAGCTCCAAGCCAAAGTTGCGAACGTATTCCTGCACTTTGAACACGGGAAGCGGTGCGGCGAACAGTTCGGCGAACTTTGTCGCGTAAATGTGCGAGTCGTCGTTGTCTGAGCTGCTGTCCTCCGCGGCGTCGATTTTGAGCTGCAGAAGCAGCGGAGACGGTTCCCCTACACTTAATAGGCGTCTCCGTTTCGACGTGATGCGGAGATGCCTTCAGTAATAGCTCGAGAAGAAAAAACGTTGAAGTACTCCCACAACAAACCGCTGGCTAGGCCTAAGCGAACGCCACCGACTAGGCAGGCGAGCGGGGCGAGCAACGGCGGCTGGTGTCACGTGATTCGATCGCCTCCAGATTTCGCCGGCGCTCCCACTTCGGAGTCAGAGCAGTCGGAGGCGCTCGGAGTGGAGGACGATGCTCTGAGACGACCAACCGAATATACGTCGAGCGCTCGATTTCGACCACCCGAATACAGCATAAGTTAAAGGAAGCACAGAAATGTATTAATGTTTGGTGCACATTATGATGCAAGAACTTAGCACCTAAGCGTTTTTGGAAATTCCAGGAATGGATTAAATTTCAGGAATGGATTAAATTTCAAATGCACTTCATAATGTAAGAACTACTAATAGTAAGCACGTGAGCATTATAACAACTATTCTGACGTCTCACGCTACCACTGACATTGACAGCATAGAAACGGCAGCACACTTTCTAAATACCCACTGCGTGTCTCCTCCACAAAAACGTTTTGTTACTACACTACTACTAACACGACCACTTTCTCTTATATTTCTCTATACATCAGGGACCAAAACAAGACTAGTGTAAATGGAACATCTGAATTGGTCAAAGGCGTTGAAGAAACATGGAACAACTACCTAACACACTGCATATACCATATTTTCTTGCATACAACCCGCCCTTGCTTATAACGAACACCCTTAACTTTGAAGTCCACAAAAAGAAATCCTTGCATATAACCTCCACGCTTACCTGAAAAAATGAGTGCTAAGAAGGTACAACTGCACAGACAGCCATAATTTCGTTTACAAAAGAAATTTGTTTCAAAACGACTGCCACAACGTTGTCGGCGATGTAGTCCGATTCAGTCAGTCGTCACCAGACTCGCCACTGTCACTGCTGCCAATCAAGGCTTCGTCACTCTCAAAGGAGTAATCGGCTTCAATGCCATCTAAGCTGTTACTTATGGTGCACTTCTTGAAGCTTTTGTGCACCATATCAGCCGGAATTGCCCCCAGCACACCCCTGTGATCCACTGGCACATTAGCGCAATGTCTGGTCTTTGCATGCGTTCTGTCAGCATGGGGGCGTAACGGCCGTCAGCCACCCACTCGGCATATAACCGCTTCACGTGGGCACACATGTCCAGTGGCTGTAGCATGTCTAGTGGCTGGAGCTTGCAAGACACATGTCCAGTGGCTGGAGCTTGCAACTCATGCCACAGGGTATTATCATTAGATCTGCGCTGTTCTCAGCGAGCTGAGCTTTCGATGCGTTAGTTCAGTGCCCTCAAAACGAGTCCAGCACCAGCATTGACCAACGTGCTAAGAAGGCACCCGGTCTTTTTTCCCAGATTGTGCGAAGCCAGTGACCTTTGAGGTCACTGTTCATCCAGGAATTATCTTCCACCCACGCAACAATCGCTGGCAGCAATGGTGTACCTAGTAGCGTCTTCCGCTTGAAGATAACATATGGGCACAGTTTGTTGCTGTCAATGGAAGTGCATGACATTACTGTGCAGCGTAGCTTGGTGTTTTCACCAGGCAGCACACTAACAGATTTCGAGCCCTTTTTTACAAAGTTGTCTCCATAGGCGTCTCAAAATACACTGGTGTTTCCCACCTGAGAGCGCAAGTAGTTTTGCCCCTTTCTAATGCCCGTTTTCTTCTTGCTCCGTGGTGCTTCGTAGCACTCCGTTCCTGACAGCCTATTGCGCAGGGCCTCGTTGGGGAAGCGGAACGCTACGGACGACCTTTTTATTTTGCATTCGGGAGCAGCGCTCCAGCAGCAGTGTGCGGGCATCTACATGGACCTTGATACTTTTCTAGCATCATTTCAGAACACGTAAGTCGAGCTATGTAGCAGTATCAAAATATTTGCCTTGCGCGGTGATACCAACACAGCACTTTGTTGCATCGATTGTTGCGGCACCAGCAGCTTCAACGTCTCAAACTATAACGCACCACGCACAGATCGGTTGGGTTTTGAAGGCAACATGGTGCTTTTAACCTTTGGGCACATTTTAAGGCAACACCACCGATGACGATGAGCCGAGCTATGATACACCAGCAATCAACATTTGGTTTGATCTGACAGCGATCTCTGCGTACACATTTGATATGAAAACACTGCGCTCTACACAAGCGCTGAGCAGCACTTCACGTTGCTACCACAAACAGTGACCAGGTCTTGAATACTCAATCACTGCAGATGATCCAAGCGCAGAGATTCAGATTTTGCTAGCTCGAAGCTACATTTCGGCGTGCTCGTAAGCCGGACGATAATGCATAGGAACCTTCGGAGGTGCACATTGCCACTTTCAACCTTACCCATTTCTTAGTCCAAACAGCACTCTTCATGGTTTCTTGTTCACTCTTCAAGCGTTCAAGGTTGCGCTGGCGAGCTTCTCGCATGGACTTCAGGAAAGGCGCAGTGATTTCCACTTTGGTAACATCACCTTCGTAATGCCTAAGGTATGCCTTTGTTTGCCGCATAGCAGTAACACTAGTAATGCTCATGGAGCTCCGGTGTTGCAAGGCAAACTTGTTCTCACTAAAGCCCCTCTCGCAGTCCGCGTTTCTATGGGGAACACACAGTACGGCTTTTACCAACCTCACCAGCTTTTCGTACTTGTAGTCTTCCGAGCTGGCTTTTTTCAGAGAAAATACCCTTTTCCAGCACGCTGTTAAGCTTACTTCCCGGTCCCAATCACATGCTTCGCAAACCAGTCCGTTCCATTCGTCCATAAAGACACACTTCGCTAGAGGCAATAACTTGTGGCAGTGCGCATGCAATGTGTCGAAGAGACACTGAAGATGATCCATGTCTTGGGTTTAAGAAGTTGAAGTGCTGTTGTTGTCCAACAGCAGCCGGGAGAGCAAGTGCTCAGCCCAAGCAATGTAGAATGAAGGTGCACGGATGTACATGCTATTTCTTTCGCAAGGAGGCCAAGAACGCAATGTCTGTTCAGTGTCTCGCCCTAGCTCTGGCTTCTGCAGCCACGTTGCAGATGCACGTATGTCCAGAACCTTCAGCTCTGCTCCAGATAGCTTACTGAACGATTCTTGCCGAATGAACCTCCCGAGAATGTGCTTTATCAGGAGCACCATTTCCTCATACAGTATGTGCAGCAGTGGTTCCGGACTTTGGAACAGCGTTTCAAAGTTTTGAAACAAGGAGATACAAGGAATTAACAGTATACTTTCAATATTATGGTTTCTCTACACATTTTCAAAAGCTACCGTAAAGTAACCAACTTTATACCACGCTTGGAGCCATCACAAAAGACAAAGAAAACATTTCAACCCTCAGATGTACTATATCATGAAAGTATTGGATAAAGCCACCGCCGCACACCAACGTCAACCGCATCCTGCACACCGTCTAGGATTCTTCACGCGAGGCCGACATCGTGAGCCGGACATAATTTGACCCCCTTCCTCCGTACCCCCCCCCCTCACCCCCAAATGCAGCTACGGAAAGTTCTGGACTGCACAGCTAAAGTCATAAATAATGGTCCACTAAACTGAAATTCACTTCCAATAAATTACAACCTTTCATGCGAACATCATTCTATCTTTTTGCCATAAGACACAAAAACATCTTGCTTACTTTTGGCCATTTTCCATCGATTGAGCGGCAGTGGCCAGCAGCCGCAGCCAGACGAAAACGCCCCAATGCGACACAAAGAAATACAAGTAGAAGGCGGGATGAAAAGGCAACGAACTTGCCCTTGCATGTCATCACCGCAGCCGGCTGTTACTCCGCGCGGCGCGACAAGTACCTTACTATGAGTGTTTTGAACGTGACACGAATCGTTTCCGGGATTTCTCGCACCTAATCTGCTTATAAATTCCTGCAGCGGAGACAAATAAACTAGGTGTGGAAAAGGGGACGATGTTGCGCATTCACCTAAATTTTGTTTCAAAACGCGCGCGCGCGCGCTTTTTGACATCCGGGGTTGTGACTTCGGCGGAGTGATACACTGCAACAGCAAAGTTTAGGTTTAGCCAGTTTAGCACGCGTGCAAGGCTGTCCTGGCGGTCGTATCTCGCGGCATGCAGAATAGGGGAACCTGGAGTTGGGCGCCCCCAAGACGTTGTGGAAAGTCGAATGAACACGCTCGCGAGCGGCGAGTTTTAGAAGAGGGGTGCACTAACTAAACAACGTGCAACAGCTCTGTGTTGCCTGGGTCGGCTCGGGTGTTGGGAGCTTTCGGATCAGCATAGTGGCGATATTTGATCGCCGCTATCTGTACAACTGCAAACAGCATTCCCTAACACAACTTTTCACCACACTTTCATCCCCTTTATCGTATGTAAAACTTTATTTTCGCGATAACTGCTAATTGAGCGATCAGTGACCGAGACATTTGCCGTGGCCTGTTTTGATTCTTCGGCGCCGGTAGCGCTATCCTTCGGCCGCTCGCCGCGCCGCGCGTCGCGGTGCGTGGTCGCCGTCAAACCTCCGCGACCGGTCAGCGTAGGCTTAGCACCGTGGCAGTCCGGCACATATCTGATCGCCGCTTCTGAAATCAGCACTCATAACAATCCCTATCACAATTTATCCCGACATTAACATCTACTTTCTCGCATGTGAGACTTCTATTTCGCGATCAGGTTGATTTGGAAGAGTGGCGACAAGCCGTGGCTACCGTTGTCTGCGCCGGTTCGCACCGCATCGTGGGCCGTGCGGGTAGGCGCCACCGGCGTGTGCGCGGACCGTTTTCGAGGGCAGAAAACGCTTCACGATTGCCTGGTTTATCCATGTCATTCAGACGACGTGCGGATTCTACAAATTTAGCTCAGCAATCGTCGTAGTTGATCGGGCGGATCGGGAAACCAGTCGCAGGTTTCGCTTTAGCCGTGGGCACGCGCCGTATCGCTGCTGCGAGAGCGACGCAAGGAACGCAAGCTCCTCTTGGGTCCAGCTTTGGGGTGCCCGCTACTTTGGCAAAATAGCGCGCGCGCTAAACGCAAACCCAAAACCTCACAATGACAGCTTGGATTCCGCGCATCAGCAGTACGGCGTCCTAAGCCGTCCGGGGAACCCAGAGCGTGGCTGATTTGGGGCTCTGCGGCGCAGGAGGCTGCTGATCAATGAGTTTGGTGCAGTAGGGGCGGTTCGGCGCAGGATGGCACTGGTAAACAAGTTTGGCGCTGAATGGCGCAAATGGCGCAGCTGTTCCATCCCAGTAAAAAAAAACAAACAATTGCAACCAATTAGGTTTTTCAACTGGTGCAATTGTGTTCAGCTATTCCCATTGTCACGAGGGGAAGGCAATTGCTAGCAAGTTGGAAATTTTAATTCCAACAGGCTTATCCAATTGTGATCGAATGAGCACACTTGCAGGCAACTGGATTCGCGATCACAATTGTGGTGCCTAACTGTGACCAAGTGAGATCCATTAGCTAAAAACGGGAATTTCACATTTCAGTTTGGGCATCTAGTTGTGAACACGAGCATTTTCTGAAAGCAAAGTGTATGGTTTGTTCCAACTGTGGTGAAGTGTGCCTCAATTGGAAGCAAATGGTTTTTTTTTGGTTCCAACCGGAGTACCCAATTTCGACCACCTGGGGATCTTCAACATGCACCAAAATCTTGACACAGGTTTCCGCTTTCCACCATTCATCTACCAATTGAAATTGCCACATAGCACAAGCATTACATATTTTATACATTTGCAACTGGAAGTGTGTGCAATCACTTTTTAATTATGATAATGGACTTGGGCGGCTGCCCTTGTAATGGGGGGACACTCCTAGATGGATATACTCACCCGATCATCCTAGCATCAAAGAATTTAGTTTGGTCATCCCCATGCCCACACTAATAAGACATACGACACCACATGCAAACACAATTAGTATGCCACTGGCAGAATAAGGAAGCATATATATACACAACACATGGACTAATTCCAAAGTTAACATATAAAGCATAATATATGCACCAAAATTTGAACAAAATGTACTGAACCTCGATATAACGAACCCTGATGACGAAATTCACAGTCGAAGGTATCGAAGTGAATTTTATTCCACCGTTCGTCTACCGAATTGAAATTGCCACATAGCACAGGCATCTACATATTTTTGCTTTGCAACGGGAATGTGTGCCAATCACTTTGTTAATTATGATAATGGCTTAAGGCCCCTTGTTTGAAAAGGGGAACTCCTAGATGCTATACTCTGCCCGGGCATCCTAGCACGCTACAAGACCATTTAGTTTCCAGGACATCCAGCAGTGGTTGACGAAGGAGTGGCCGGAAATCTCGGCGAAGTTTTCCCGCCTCAACGCCCCACATGCTGCCGATAAGCGTGTCTTCACCATTCCTCCATGCTATTAAATGTTGCCAAGTGAATGTTTCGTAAATGCAAATACAAGTCTGATCTAATGCACAGTGTTGAATGCTTCATATTTATTGCATAACAGTATCAATAGCAGCAATTTGTTTCCAGAACATGGCTCTTTAGAGAATAGCAACTGTTGCAGCAATCATATTTGTTATTTGACTTGTGTAAAAACCAATATTCCGCATGCAGACTCTTTACAACGGTTGAAGACTATTTACACACTTAATTATTTCCTAGTAAATGCCACATATCAGTTTTTGAAGGGACACATGTAGAGATGCTCCTAGGGAATGAATGAGGGTCCAACAGCCGTAGGTTCACAACTGGTAGTCAAAAATGTATTTCAAGGAACTGACACTCATTCACACATACTGAGTTACATGATATACACGCACAACAAATTATGACTTTGTACACAAGCACAAATGTAGGAAGGTTCTTCACATCGCGTGCAGCATGCAAACACAATTAGTATGTCACTGGCAGAATAAGTTAATGTAATATGAAGCATATATATACACAACACATCGACATGACAACTAATTCAACCAAAGTTGAAAAAATGTATATAAGCATAATATATACAACATTACAGCCAAGTAGTTCCACAAAAGTTTAAACAATACGACCACAAATGTTTGAACAGAATGTACACAAGGCATAATACAGTTGAACCTTGCATATAACGAACCCGATTTAACGAAATTCGTAATATAACTAATTTTTTCAAATTTTAACGAACAATTTTCTAAATGCATGTATTTTTATCTCGATTTTACGAAGTAATTTTACTGTGCCACTTCCAATTTAACGAAGAGTCGCACCTAAGAAACCAATAACGAGATTCCGGTTGAGGCACGTTTTTAATTTGCCTCTGCCACCTTAGATTTCAGTCAAGTACTCGCTACCACACTTGAAAGGCTAAAACAAAAAGAAAAACTGTGAAGCTACGAATGGTAGCAATTAAAAGTGATGAAATTGGCTGACCGCGAGCAGCCATAGACGGCTGAATACCGCGTCCGCCATTTTGACGTTACAACAATTACAACAGTCCACAAAGACGTTTTCCTCTGTACAATACTAGTGTGCACATTCATTCAAAAATACATCGTTACATCGTGAAGCAGCTTGGTACAGGAGACACATACCTTTTTTTACCAACCTTCACGTACACGCAAACCATCAAATGTCCTGAAGGCGGCAGCAGAACTCTCACAGTTTTTGCTTCTCGCACAACCTTCAGCAGGTGTTTCATCCTCACAGAAGCATACTTCACAAGCATGCACTGCAGACGCTTCACTATAATATGCGCTGTTGCATTGTTTTAGCAGACTATATTCTCTATGACTGCATAAGAATGATCATGCCGCTGAACTACTGAATAGTAGTTTTTTCTTCGGCATATTTTCTGCTTGTTAAAACAACCTTTCCGTTTAGCATGCGAGCAAACTGCATACAATTGAGAAGCTGTTCATCACAGCTGCTTGGCAGTGCGTACGGAACCCCACGGCCGAAGAAACGGATGCCACCTGTTACTTGCAGTGTTTTTTGAGTGCTGCGAGTGTCTAGCGAAGCACAAAACTGTACAACTTTTGGCTGGTCAGCTAGCTCTAAAAGCTCCTCAGTCACTCCTTCCATCTGTATAACTCTACAGATTTTGTGAGGGATCCCATTTGCAGCTTTGACAGCATCTTTCAAGCCGCCATTCCCTGCTTCAAAAGGGAAGGCCGAGTGTGCCCAAAGTGGCTCCCACTGACGCACGCTCTTAAGAAGGTGGGTCAGCTGATGCATGTTATATGTCATGCACCTTTTGTTGTACAACAATTGAGCACGTACATGAAAATCTAGCAGTAGTTCTTCTGCCCGGGCAAGTGCCTGCGACTGTCAGTCCGTCCCAACATTATATGCAGTGCCTCAACAAGGCAAGCCCAATGCTCAATTTTGGACCTGTCTAGGATCCCCTCAAGATGCAGCTTGCAGGGGTGCGCACCCATGCAAGCTGCATCTCGAGGGTGTACGCGCCAGTCTTCGGGCCGCGAAATGGTCATGGGTCCCTGTGCGCACTTTTAAGAGAGGCTTTTTTCTTTCATCAGTCGCGAATGCAGGACTCATCGACATCATGCTTTCTTGCAGCAGCTCTGTTGCCGATTTCTTCTGCAGTGGTCACGATCTCAAGTTTTTCTTTCACTGTGAAGTATTGCTGCTGATACCCTGTCATGGTAGGTTAACAGAGCTGGTCAACTGTGCAAAGTGACTGCACCTGACTTGAGGCCCAACAACTTATTAGTACAAAGAGCCCGCAATCCAAAGCAACAGGTGCCATTGACCAAACAATGCATGCGAAAAGCCTCAATCAACAGGCTATGGATGGGGATCTGTCTATGGCCCGTGTTGGCCTCTTATTGGCTTCGCACCAGTCGATGTCTATGGTGATGCAGACTGTGCACAGCGGGCTGCGCGTTGCCATGAAGCCGACCCCTGCTTCCAGAATGTTTTCAGATAACCTTTGCCCGTACTTCTCAAACACATTTTTAAAATTTTTGGTGTGGGTTATATGCGAGAAGATATGGTATAAATATAAGCAGTGCTACTGCTAACCCTTTGAATGCACATAAACGTTACGCGGAAAAGCATCGATCTCTCACGCTAATCTGGGGACATTCTACGTTTCGTTAAAATGGTTGCAGCGCAGAAACGACGATGGACGAGTAAGGAACAGACGGGACTATGTACTATGTACAGTTTAACTATGTACCAACAAGCCCAACTGGTTCTCAATGACTACGTTTCGTGCGTGCAACAAGCAAGGTCGAAGATGCGCGTTTTGTAAACACAGTAAATTCGTGCTACTCAGCAGACTAACACAACAACCGCAATTAACATGTAAGTTTAAAAACATATGATAAATTTAAGGACGGGCGCTCTGATAAAGTTGCTTGGAAGTTCAGCATTTGGGCGAGATGATTGCGAGCGGACTTAACCTGATAAGATTAACTAGTGATGAGAGGTACAGCACAGTCATACAGTCGACTCAATACAAAGTCCACGGAGACTGCAAAAAACTTCCAATTAACTGAATTTGCAGTTAAACAAAAAGGATGAGAACAGCATTGCTATTAGTCTGCAACACGTCCTACTTCTTGATTTTGTTCAGAATCTCGACTGTCGCCGCCAATTCGACTGCACAACATGGGTTGCCCTGACAGTTGAGACTTACCGCTAACACCGAAGCCTGAAGTGTCCGTCACGCAAGCTGCTCACATGACGCCGTGCGCAACAAAAAAGCTTGAGGACCTGAGAAGAGAGAGATGCATACTGTGGCGTGAGTCTCAAATGAACTGCAAATTTATCAACAGCGCAGTGCCTCAGTTGGAATGGTGCCGACATAGTGAAGAGCATGACGGGATTTTGGCGCTTAAAAGTTTGAATTTTATCGAGAAATGATGGTTTAACTTGATGCTTTTTATTCAAAATAACCCCCCTAACCGATATAATGGGTTTTAGATTTTAAATTATCAAGCGATTTCTTCCATTGAATTACATGTTTAATTGCGGGGACAGGACCATCACTTCCAATTAACTGAAAATTTTGGTTAGGCAACTTCAAATTATCGAGTTGACCGCATGCAACTAAGCAACACCACACTGTTAAGGGGACATGCAGACTCGTGAAATGCATGCACCGACAAATTTTTAATAGCAGTGGTTAACGTATGCAGTCAAATTTCCAGTGGACTCCCACCCACAAACACACAAGTTTAGGCGAATTACGGCTGCAAGCATTTCTCCAAAACAAAATGATGTTACATGCTACGACCATAAGCATGTACGACACACTAACAATGGGTAGCGCAGTGGTTTGTTTATCTGACCTAGTAAATAAGATGTCACTGAACAGCAGCGCTACCAGCACACAAATAAACAGCACTGACCTTTGTTGCACCTCCTGGCAAAACTTCACTTCGTCGAACAGTAAATACAGCCAAAGGATATGAAGAAATTCGCAGTTTCACGCTGCAGCCGTTCCAGTGTGGTAGCCATTGCCGCCAGACTCACCGACAGTTTCTTTAGTAAACGTCTGACACACCATGCAAGCAATAGAGGATACTGCTGTGAAACGCCATTTGTGGCGTTGCATGCGGAAGAACGTAAAATTAGCGGAGTAAACACTGAGCGTTGGTGGTGCAGTCCCTCTGTAACGTGTATCAATGCAAACCCCATCAGAAAAGGAGCTCTGGAATGTTGCTACTGATGCATGTGCGTGGCACGCGCTACTGGAGTGGCGTCGTTGCGTCATCGCTGAGGCCAACTTTTTTAATCCTCCATGGCTTTGATGATTCGCCCCGCACCGTGGCCAGTCTGCGGAAGAGCTGACACATACCGGGCGTCTTTGATTGCTTTTATTTCCTTTAGAAAATGGGAATATGCGTGTAAGCAGGCGCCTATGCCCCACTGAAGCTGAAACAAAGCGCTCAGATGTGAACCGCTTTAACACATTGCACATTGGTTTGGACTAAAGTTGTTTCTCTCTGCAGGCCGTGAGCGCGCGCGATATCTGTGCACAACTTTTCATGACAGCTTTTCTGCATTGCTGTTTACAGTGAACACAAAAGGACGCTTCTATATTGCCTGCATTCTCTTACAAGCCTTTTCATTGCCAATAAAATATGGCTGTGGCTAACGTTCCGTCTAGACGGAACGATATACAAGTGCTAAAGTTCCGTCCAGACGGAACGGAGCGCTGTGGGTTATCCTTCCGTCCAGACGGAATACAACTGATAGCTTAGCGTTCCGTTCAGACGGAGCCGCCGAGAAATTTGTAGTTCCGTCCAGGCGAAAGCAAAACCGGCTGATTAGGCGCCACGTTCAGTCTTCAGATTTGGTGTAGAGGGTGCGCCTCGGGTAATCGGCACCCTTGTACCGGGTTCGATTCCCCCCAGGCATGCTTTTTTTTTGCGTGGTTGTGCCAGCGTTTTGTAACAGCTAACTTTCGCGCCCACTTTAAATTGACGCAGTGAGAGCAGTCGGTCTTGACAGTCGGTCTTGATTTTGCACTCAACCGGCCGCTCCGCTACCGCTCACTATAGCCAAGGCCGACGCGTCCATCGCTAGAGTTCCGATCATTTGTAGTTCGTAATGGTGATTACTAATTAACGGTTATTCTGGCTAGTCAATGAGCGGAAGCGGTTCGTTCGGCTGGGTAAGTATGAAGAAAGACTGCTCTCGCTGCTTATTGTGAAGCGGGGGTGGTCCAATTTGGCGGTTCGTTTGACGGCCGATCATCTGTAATCATTGGGAGTGATTATTAATCAGATGTGACTGTGGCTAGTCGTTAGCATGTTTGCATTACCGTTTATCGTGTTACCGGAATCCGGAGTTTCCGTTTACCGCGGAAAACGGTAAAATGCGTTTTAGCGCTCATTTTGCGGTTTGAGTGTTCCGGCTGCTGTGGCGCAGGTAGCGACATCTGATGAATTAGTCTCAAAGCAAATGGCGCATAATTTTGTTGTTCATATCTATTTGCATTCGTTTAAAGTAACTTGAATATTTCACTTTTCGGGTGAAGCATTCACACTAACTGTAGTTGTTTTGAGAATATTGTAGCCATCACCTGTAGAGTTTTAAAAAGAAAACGTGTTGGTGGCGCCATCTACTGATTAAAGTTAGAATCAAGGTAGAATAGAATTTGACCCCGCACTAATTATTTAGGCAAGAAATGAGTAAAATATGTCGTAGTAATTACCCAATAGTCTACAATACCTTGCCCAGCACAATTTTGGAGGCCTAAAAGCACTTTGCGAGCTCAGAAACTTACCGGAACTATTTGAGGCGGGCAAGGCTTAGCACAAGTAGGGACGAAATTCGGCAGTCATATCGCATAACTAGAACCCAATATCTGAGAGAAAACATCTGATAACTGCATTCAGCAAAAATCTAGGGAAATCTAGGGAATTTTTTCATCGGAGCTAGGGGAAAAGTGGCTTCGCAGGTTGGCAGCCCTGAGGGACGGCCATTTTGCTCGCGCATCTGAGAAAAATGGTCGTTTGTTGCTTTCCTGAGCATTACTATGGTGTCTGGAAGGGGAAGTGTGACGGGCGCAAGCGAGCGGCTGCACAGATCAGCGAGTACAGCTCCTAGGTGGCGCCACAATGGAGGAGGGGAGCTAGCGCTAGCGCGGATATGCCGCCTCTGCAAGCACCGCAAGTACGGAGTGCAGGCGACTGGCATTGTGTTCCTTCTCAATCACCCTTGATAGGCGGAAATTTGATTTGCGCCCTTAAATATGCTACGCGAAAAGGCGCAAGCAGTTGCACAATTGAAGCCAGGACTGACAGGACGATGTACTTTGGAACTGGTGCTGATACATGTCGCGTGCAGACGGTTTCGTTGCTGCACTCTTCGTTCGCGTCTTTCGATCAGCACCTAAGCAGACGAGCTCCTTTCTTTTTCCAGAGCTAGAACGGCTGTTTAATCAATGCATTCACTAGCAATGTTAACATGCGCCTAGATATTGATCCAGGTGCATTGGTAACTGCCGCCAATATTTTATTGGCATATCGAGGCAAAGGCGGCCTTCGTGCGCGTGCGGACGAGCTTGGAACATGAACGTATACTGAATGATTAAAATAGCGCAGAAGGATGGGGCCACCACAACTGAGACAATAGCTATGTTGTCATTTTCCTCCTCCTCTTGTCTGCATCGTACCGTCGGTCTTCCTTCTGCGCTATTTTTCATCACGAACGGTCACAAACTTGCCCAACTTTCGGCACTGCAGTTATGAAACAGTATGCTATCAACAAATCAAACGCGACCAGGATTATAGAAATGCGAACAGAAAAAACGTAAAACACATTAGCTACTGGAGGAGGAATACAAGTGACGTTGAATAACACTTCCATCTAAAGGGCAGTCTGCACGCCTTCAAAGCGAAATAACCTGCGCAAGTATTGACCTCTCCCGGCCTATGATTTAACTTTGGTTTTCGTGTTTCTGATGTCTTGATCGTGTTTATTTGCTATTCATTCCTTAAACAAATCGTGTGACGCCCAATAGAACTGGTTCACAATAGTAAACTTCGGAAAAACAATTGCTGTCAGTTTAAATTTGCTGGGAATCAGTACACACCTGCAAAATAAGTACACACAAGCACATTTTGAAAGGCATGTTCCAGTTTATTTTTTGCTTACACTTCAAAAAATCACGTTGCGTATGTCAGCGTGAAAGCGCCTACTGGCATCTCCAAAGCTTCAAATGCTTTTGACGCTGTCTCTGCGCAACTCTTTCCTTATTCAGGGCCTTAGTAAAGAAGTGCAGTCATGTCACTACATAGAAATGCATGATTTTTGCTGTAAGCTGTTTACAGTGAGCCTCACAACCAACTTGTTCAAATTTTAGGCTGCTTAAAAAAGTGACGAAATCATGCATGCTGAAAGCATGAAGTTTTTCCTGTGAGAAAAGACATTGTGAAGGCGTCCTCTAGCACAGACACAAGCTTGCCCAACTTCTCACAAGGGTACACGAGGCCTCCTTTGTCAAAGTGTGCTGTAAACGTGCTGTTTTCATTGCACATAGCTGCTGTTTGGCTAGACGTGAGGCATGATGCGCACTCCGAGCAGGCATTCTTTTTTCGAAATTAATTAGGCGGCTGTCACTACATTCTACCGCGTAGCTGCTGTGGTAAGAATTCAATGCTGAACGAATTACTCCAGTCGCACCGTCAACATCCCCAAACTCCAGCATGTCTTCGATTATGTCCTGAAGGCTGAAAACATCATCATTTGTTGCAGATGGAGAGCTAAGCAGGGATTGCACCATTTCCGCCTGGCTGTTACCCGACTTTGGGGCTCGTGCCAAGTAATAAAAACTCAAACAGTTCACGGTAACGGGAAACTGGTCTGGGGATGGGTGGTCATTATTGCCTGAATACTGGCGGATAATTCCGAACAAGTTTTCCAACTTATCTTGGCTGGGCCTAAAAGTTAGGAGGTACTTGAAGCCTACAGATGTTAAATATTTCAGCAATGACAACGTACTGTGTATCGTGACCCGAAGACCTTCAGCAGTACCATCACTTACAAACCCACCTTTTTCTTTTTTTGCTGCTTCCTCCCAGTTATCCAAAAACTTAACTTAAGGAAGTCCTCAAGGTCTGCAGTGCTCTGCGATGACGGCCTAAGTCCATCTCGTGGCTGTCCTGACGTCATTATAGATATTACCCTGCTCAGGCGCTTCACCAGCTTTTGTGTTGGTGCAATGCTGTCAGTAGCAGACTTCTTTAAATCTGCTTTGTATAGAAACACTGGCCCTTCAGCACTTCATCACTGAAAAGTTTGAAAGCAAGATTAACTTTCATTTTTTCGAATGAATTTTCATTTCATTTCGAATGAACTTTCATTTTTTCGAATTTTTTCGGGCGTATGTGTGCTGTTGTTAGACTTGGCATGGCTTTCAGGGTAACAGAACCTCTGTCTTCCTCCCAAGCTCCTTCTATATGTTGAATGCATGCCCTGCCATCGGGCGTAGTGAAGCCTGTGCTCACAAAAGAATTGCGAAGACACTTCACAAGGTGCGGGAAGTCTGAGCAAAAATGCAGAGACCTCGTGGGATCCACAGGGTGCGTAGTCTTGCATTTGACTTGACCTGGTCGTGCTGGAAAACAAACAGATTGATTAGCAATAGTCAAGATTCCTGAATATCTGGAATGAGGGCACTGCTAATCAGAACCACACACAGCCCGTTATGAAAACAATAGGGCTAAGCACATCAAGAATTCTTTTTACAGCTAGTCATGTTGCAACAATGATGCGATTGAAAAAGAACAGTTTAGTACCATGAATCCCAAATGACTTCCACATTTTTCGGTTCCATGAGGCACCATCACATGTCACGAAGTCCACGAAAAGGCCAGCCTGTTCAGCCAGAAGTATCCCTTCAAGCAAGATCTTTTCAAGTATTTCTGCCTTGACATTGGCCTTCGATGAAAAGACACCGAGCACTTGGGTCCAGTTACCTGCAGCATAAAAAAGAAAAGCAGATGCTGCCAATATATCCTTTCGGGGGGAGGGCAAGGGGGAAGTTGTGTGAGGCATGTAGAAAAGCTCACGGGCATATTTGGGTAAACTCAGTAAATTCTCTCTTTGGTTCATGCCTTCAATGTACAAATCAAGCTTTTTAAGCCAATTATATTCTAAACGAGCGACAATTACAGCTTTTTTTGTTTTGCAATAATTAAACAAGAGCGATACGATGAAAGAGAATAAATGTTACACACCTTGAAATGGTTGAAAGAGCATAACCATCCCATGGTCTGCCGCAGTTGTAGTTTCTCCTTCAGGCGTAAACCTTCCAAGGTCAACAAACCCTTGAACAGCCCCTGAAATTAAATATAAATGGTACCCATAATTACTGCCAAAATCAAAGTGAGGATGTCACTGAATTGAAGCCTACTGAGGGTTAAAGTTCAATAATAAAGGATGAAAGAACGGTCAAAGAAATCACTGAAATGGCAGTTTTAACTACTACTCACCTGCTGTGTTTACTCTGAAGTTTTCGGACCACTTCATTTCATCAAACACAATGCCACCATGTCGAGCACACGTGTCCATCTCTTTTGTTTTCACCGCAAGTGCACTGAACACATTGTCATTGAAGCCAAAGCCACTTTTAAACTTGCGTATGTAGCGTTGAAGGCAGGTCCGGCTGGGTAAGACGAGTATCTTGTGGTTACGTAAATATTCATACAATTTGGGGCTTTTCATGCGAAGCACGCACTCTAATACCCACTCTTTCTCGTAGCTCATTCCAGATGTGCTCTTTCTTGCAGCTGCCTTAAAACATGCTTTCACTACCAGCTGCTGCTTCGATGGCAGCCCTTTGATGCGGTTATCCAGAACTTCATCTGCAATTTGCTCATTGGCTGACCTTATGGCTTCAAGTTCCTTCTCAATGTTGTGCAGTTTCCTTTGAGCTATCCGTAGGCGGCGGCGTACATTCGCATGCTTCTTCACGCGGTTTACTGGCACACCTCTTTTTCTCCTTCTTGAAAGCTGGTTTTGCACGAGCTTGCGCAAGTATTTACAATAAATGCACGGTCCACTCTCTGAAGCAGAAAGAGTACACTTCACCGAGTGGTAATTCCCAGCAAACGAGACATACGTGCTGCCATTTGACGGCGTCAACCCACAACCTACACACAGCGCGAGTGAATGAGTTGCGTCAAGCAAATCTTGAGCCTCCTGTGACGAGACGACAGTCCGCTCCAAATGCACTTTCCCTCTGAGAAACACCGAGCAGAACGCCTCGCCCGGATTATCCTTGGTTTCTCTGAACTGGACCGACTTCGGCAACAACATATGGTCCATCTCATTGCCCTCAAGCTCGCAAAGGCCAAACAAAACAGTGCCTGGATCCGTTGAAAAGCACAGCATGTTCCAGCCCGGGCCTGGCAGGCGAAGACTGCCGCATATGTCTTGCGTTCCTGCTTCTCTTGATATCTCTTGCTGGGCTCCCTCACCTGCATCTTCCACGTCTGTTTCCGAGACGACTGCTGGCGTGTCGCTTGCTGCAGATACCCGTTTCCTTTTGGACGGTGGTGGGCCTTGCTCACAGAGATTTCTGTTTTTTCGTTTGACCGGTGCTCTCTTCGTAAAATACTTCGGAGCATCGGGAAACACAGTAGGTACTGCGTCGTCAGTCAAACTCGGTTGATCGCGCGCTACGTGCACAACTTCGCCGCCGATGACATGTTGCCCAGACCTTTCAATGAACCTTTCTTCAAAATGCCGCTCACAAACACCACAGTTATCCGAGAGCTCTTTGTCCGCTCCTTTTTATATTACGAGCCCACTGCTCCCTTTTCAAAGCGTCCTTCGGTGGTCGAAATAGCGATGCCTTTCTCGTACAAGATTTGTAGCCACTTGTACAGCCGGGCACAAAGCATGTCCGTGGCTTCGGCGGCATGACGGGCTTGAAAGTTTAACTACATTTCCGACAATATTGATACACAAGTAAAAAGCACAACGTACCTTCAAGACGATAAACACAGCACGCACACTTAGCCTTTAGCAAAAAAACGAAACAGACATGCACTGCACAACACACTCGGCTGAGAGGTGCACACAACGCCGACGACGCACGCGACAAACCCTTCCAAGGCCGCTCCCCTCCCTAGTGCAGCGCCCCTAGCGGACTGTTAATATTTTCCTCGCAGTTCGTGCAGCGCCCAAGCATGGCACGCATATAGCGCCCGTCACACTTCCCCTTCCAGACACCATAGCATTACTTAACAAGAAACACGTAATAAACGGAATCAAGTAAGATTACCTTTATCGGCTGTACCAAGCATAGAGCGCCGAGCGCACTGCATTTGGTGTAATCAATACGCGATGGTACACTTCGTCTGCTCAGGAAGCTCGCTGGCGGACTCGGTCCGTCGTGTGGATCGGCCCGGTACTCGACTCCCGCAGACACGGTAAAAGGTAACGTAAGCACGGTAATGCTGTGAGCAGGAGGGGTTTGACCGGTTGGGTAAAAATCAATAAAACTCAAGAAAGGCGATCGGACTAACACTAACTCCGTCAAACGGAACTCCAAGCCGCTACCTCTACCACGCCCGCTTTACAACAAGCAGCGAGAGCAGTCCAGCCGAACGAACCGCTTCCGCTGATTGATTAGCCAGAATAACCGTTAATTAGCAATCACCATTATGAACTACAGATGATCGGAACTCTGGCGATGGATACGTCGGCCTTGGCTCCGGTAGCGGAGCCGCCGGTTGAGGGCAAAATCAAAACCGACTGCTCTCACCGCGTCAATTGTAATTGTAAAATGGGCGCGAAGTTAGCTGTTACAAAACGCAAAAAAAATAATAAAATATGCCCGAAGGGAATCGAACCTGGGACAAGGGTGCCATTACCCGAGGCGCACCCTCTACACCAAATCTGAAGACTGAACATGGCGTCTAATCAGCCGGTTTTGCTTTCGTCTGGACGGAAGGATAATCCGCAGTTCCGTCTGGATGGAACTTTAGCGCTTGTATATCGTTCCGTCTGGACGGAACGCTAGCCACTGCCATAAAATATACTGCAACACTCTTTGTTGTATATCTTATATAAAACTACTTCCGTATATACCAAAGTGCCACATGCCTTTCACTATATAGCGAAGGGCAAGTGTCACAGCTGATTAGCAAGTAATGCATTGGCCTATTTCCCAGCGTTTTTTTTCCCTCCTCAACACCAATACTGCAGGAAAACAGCTACTGGGTGAGCACCAGGGGTAGGCAGATCATTCGGTGAACTTCAGTTACTATGATGAGGTACAACAATAAAGTTAACACTGTGGGTTTTTCTGTCACTCCAGTGCACAATCTGAAATATTGTTTTTTCAATATAATGCATGGGAGGTAATGCAGATATATGTGGTAGATTTAGTTCTCCAAGCCTAGTTTCATTCTCCTTATGTATCACAACTAGTGAACTGTTTCGTGCCACGAGGCTTTTTTACTGCTTGTTGAATATAGTAGCCTGCACGAGACGAAAAATGCAAACGAACTGCCAAGCATATAACTGCATGCATAGCATGCTGCGTGCAGTGTAACATGCGAGAGTCGGGTTAACATATGCATATATTGCACCACGGCATAAATAATGTGGACGAATTTTACATTTCACAGCAGAATGTAGCTATTTATACATTCCTATTAGGCACTTAAGATTGTGCACGTACTACAACATAGCGAGCTGCAGCATAACGAGCCGTTGAACAAAAGCCATCGTTTATGCGACGCTTTGTGAACCGAAATGCACAACATAGCTTCAGCAATCACAGTAAAACCTCGTTAAACCGTACCTGATGGGGACGCGAATAAAGTATGTACTAACCGGCACTATGGTTTTCCCGAAAGTGAGAAATGTGCACATACCTGCGTGTGAAATGAAACACGTTTAGCAAGAAAACCATGAAAAACTTTTATTTTGTGGAAATAGGCCGCCAGAAATTAGTTGCTTTCATTTGCCTTTCGGCGGCTCTCAGCGACAAGTGCAGTTTCAAAGCCATCCAAGTGGGAGGCCAGGGTGTTCATTAAGCCTCGCTTTTCAGCAAACAGCTGCAATACATCCAGTGCTCGAGCTGTTTCTGCAACGGACGGACAGGGCACATCATCCAGCTCAGCTTTGCTGTTGTCGTTCTCACTGTCGCTTGCGCTGGATAATTTGGCATTGACAGAGTTTACAATGTCACTGTCGACATCTCGAAAGGCAGAAAATGGCACTCTGTCGCCGCCACTCTGTCGCTCCAAAATTTCTGCAATCAACGCCTCGCAGTCGCTGTCATTCGGTGGTTTCCTTGTGTGCATCACAGGAGGCTGTGTCTGCATCCGCTTCACTGTGTATAACCTATGTATAATACGAACCCGAATATAATACGAGGTAATATTTTAGGGACGTGAAATTGAAAAAAAAACTTCTTTTAAATTGTTTTATTGGTTCAATTTCGATCGGCGTGGGGTTTACCGATGCGGTGTTTACCGGTGCGGTGTTTACTCTCGTATAACATGAGTGAGGATGAGTCCCCGCAGTTCAGTAACTTTCAAACTCGGCCGCGCTTTCTTCCGATGCTTCCTTGCCTGAGGTGTCCTCCCAAAGGTACTCATCTACTGTGCCATCGAGGGCGTTTGAGATTCTGCACTTTTTGAATGAACGACGGACAAGGTCTTGTGGGATGCTTGGCCACGCGTCCACAATCCACTTGCTCAAAGTGGCTGGCGATGCCCACTTCAGCCGCCCAGTCGGTGTCACAGCAGGCTCACCTGAGCGCATCCATTCAGCGTAGCACCTTTTGACTGCGTCCTGGAAGGGTCTGCTTATACAAACATCAAGAGGCTGTATTTGCGATGTCATCAGTGCCGCAATCGTGCAGCAGCTTCTTGACAGACTCGACCAAATGGCAGCGAAATGCGTCCAGCACGAGGATGGATGGGAAGGGCAAGCGCGCGCTGGGCCGCCTGCACCACTCCGACTTTAGCCAGTCCAGGATGAGGTCCTCATTCATCCACCCTTCCTTGTGACATCTCACCATGATATTTCTTGGAAGCTCCTCACCTTTAGGAAGCGTCTTGCACTTAATGACCACATAGAGTGGAAGCTTGTGGCCGTCTGCTGTGGACGATAGCATGACAGTCACTTGTGTCTTCTCATTGCCAGTGGTCTAGACACAGACTTGTTTAGACTCCTTTTCGTAAACGGTGAGGGGCGATGGCACGTCTAAGTAAACTCGTGTCTGATCAGCGTTGCAGATTTTGCCTAGCTAGAAGTTCTTCGACTTGCGAAATAATGTGGCGCTGAAAAGCGGCAAACAACTCCTTGAATGCTTTGGGCAGCTTTTGTGAAATCAAAGTTTGCCAGTGCAACCAAAATCCAGCACGGCACGTGTAGTGACGGACCCAGTGCTTGCCTTGCTCACTTTGACAGTAGAGCTTGGTATCTCTTCTTCTCTTGCAAGCTCTCTAGGTTTCACCTGCATGAGCTCCACACTCACAGCCAGATGCACAGCTCGCTGTTCTCATATGAACACCGTCAACAAGAGCTCGATTTCTGGGGATGTCCCATTCTTCCGGCCATGAAAGCTTCTTAGCGTTTTGCTGCACATGAAAAGGGCTCAAACTTGTCATGAATACGCTAGCAAATGAGTGGTGCTTATCCTATCGGTGTTGTATGTCTTGCTGCTTTCCATGGCAAGACGCATTCTGCGCAGAAGTTTTTTCGGTACAGATGCTTCACAGACCGAATGACCCCCTGGACCAAGGGCTCGGACAGCACCGTTGTGTTCACTCCCACGAACTCTAGCTTCATAGCGGAGCGGTTCTCAATTTCCACGGGAGCTGGTGTTATCGACAACCATGACAACTTTTCTTCCGCTTACGGTAAAGCGACGGTCCAGCAGTTGCACATACTCCTCAAATAGCTTCAAGATCATCCAGGCCTTGGTGTTATTCCGATATAACATGCCTGTGGGAAGTCGTGGACAACCCTTGAAGCGTCTGGGCTTCACGGCCTTGCCAATCACAAGGAGTGGCAGCTTTTCAGTTCCTGGAATGTTGACCGCAATGCGATAGTTAATCTTTCCTTTGCTTGCTTACCTTTCGTGCACATTTCCCCTTTAAAAGTTGGAGTTCGGTCCGGCAACATCTCAAAAAAGAGTGCCGATCCTACTATGTTAAATACATCTTCTGGAGAATATCCGCACAAGGTATGTTGCAGTTTGCCGCTGGCCCAGTCCTCTGCACCGTCTTTGTCTGCCGCTGCACCTTTGCCGGAAACAACTGTCGTGGTTAAATTGTATCCTGCCTTAAATCTAGCGAGCCAGCCACTGCTGCAGGCAATACTGTCGTGGCCCAAATCTGTGGCAAACACTGCGCTTTTTCCATGAGGGGGGTGCGCTCACAGGCAAGTTTTTTGCTCGCATTTTTCAACCAGCGCACTAATGGCGAATTCCATTGAGAGAACAGGAGAAGTGGCGTCATGCAGTGAGCAGTAGGGGGCAGAACACATGGTAGCACTTGGAAGCAGGGCCACTCCACCTGCCAATGGACGGCATACACCCGGAGAGTAGGTGGGAGAGGGGAGAGTAGGTGGGAGAGGGGGAACTACGCTCTCCCACGCGAGGAGGCCTTTAAGCGCTCTCCCACTCATCGGAAGCTGACACGACCCACCTCCTCATCTAGTAGCTTGGACACGAGAGCACTGCTTTTATCGATGTTACACTTTTATGGCCTGGCGAATGCTGAAACGCACTTCAAATACTTCAGTGCGCGCACTTCAAATACTTCAGTGCGCGATAGTTATTTATATCGTTTGTTTCAAATTCCCGCTGAAAATCGTTTGTTTCCCGAATTCCCGCGCATATCCCGAACGGCGCATATCAGAATCCTGACTGACCTCACCGCTTTGTGCGGACATCACCGGCGCCCGCTTGAGAGGGTGTTGCACCCGCTCGCCGCTCCGCGCGCGTGAAGTGACGTAACGAGTTTTTGACGAGCGCTTCCGCGTAACTTCTTTTGGCTTTCCCGGGATGATGTCACGCTGATGTCCATTCGCTGATGCCGCTCCGCGCGCTGCTCCGTCGGCGCGATAAATGAGATCCAATTAAACTATGTTCTTCGCGTCGCAGGCCGCTCATAGTTCAGCCAGGGTATTACTGTTGAGTGAAGGAAGCGAACTGTGCAATAATATTAACGCCGAAAATTGGTGTCAGTGCTCCTTTAACATATACCTCCACCTTCGGCTTGTGTTGCGGCATCGAAAACAGGTGGTGAAACGCTGCTGCATACACTTCGTCGTCACCGTCGCTGCTGCTGCTGCTGCTGCTTGAACTTGACTCTGACGTTGAGCTTCAGCAGCTGTCGCTGCTGTCGTTCTCTACTTCGTCAAGCGCTTCGGCAATGCGATGACATTTTGATGCCCCTGTTCCTAGTGCATCTAACGTCAGGTGAGGGGGACAGGGACTGCGAGAACCTACCGCAACCACGTCAAAATCGTTGGAGCCCAAGCACCAAACATGCTTGTCTGCCGCCATTGCCTCTGTACCACCGCCCTCGCCGGGCCACAACAACTCGCGGGAGCAAAAACATGCGCTCACGAAAAGGGGCAAAAATACGACGTTAAAAGTCATGCGACTTTCTTCGTACTGTGCTCACTCCGCTTTTCAAGGGACTGCTCCCGGCTGTCCTCGGCGCGGCGAAAGTGATCTCGCTCCGCCACTGGATGACAGTGCTCCTACTTCTATTGAACCACTGAAACACGCTGGCTCAAAAGAGAGCACTTTCAGCGTGCTTTTTAGTGCTCCTGCTCTCCCAATGGGATTTGCCATAACGCCTCCTCGACGTCCGGGTAGCTTGAGCCCCTTAAAGGCCAACTGCACTCAAATTTTCGACAATGTAAAATAATGCCACGTAATAGTGCACATAAAAAGGGCGCAAAATGCAAAATACTGCGCTTCAAACATCCACACGTGACGCAAACGGCTCGCGACATTGGCGTTTTCTGAACCGAAACTGAACAGAAAAGGCAGCCATTACCGGCGGCCGGACGTGACGTGCGTGATAGGACAGAAGCAGCCGCACCAGAACCGGTGGCCGCTCAGAGTCGCCTTCAAATGCACGTGGTAGCATCACGTTTCGCACTATTGTTTCCACTGAAGAATTTCAACTAACGTTTGCCCAGGATAATGGAGTTTGGACCGATTCCGGCATCACGTTGCTATTAATCGAGATGAAGTAGACCGTCCGTAATTTTTTTGCATAAGTGTCGGAGTAACAATCCTTAGCATTGCGAGTAAAAAAAGCAGGCCCTAATTTGCAATGCTACTTGCTCGTACGATATCGGAAAGCAGCTTTCGTTAACCGGTGCCTCAGCTGTCACATCGCTCTCTTTGAAGGGAACAAACCACATGCTCGTGGAGATCAATCACTATTTCTACTCTACATTAGTGGTCCATTTGCTTTGGGCAGAGCCAGTGCCTTTTGTGCAGTTACAGTGTCTGAAAAAACAAACAAAAAAAAACATGCTGAGATAGAAACCTTTATTTTGGGGGGGAAAATGATGTCATGTTGGCAACCAGTGATCTAAATTTTGCTGCGACGTATTCGGGAAACACTGCAACCACTATGAGCATGCCTTAGCGTCTTCACATAAAAATTCACAGAGGGTGCCACACTTTCAAGCAAATATCACCGGCACCATCAGCTGTACATACTTAAATATTGTGAATATTGTTAGTTACAATGCAGGTTCCTTAAGAAGCTCCTGCTTGAGTGATAATGGTAGGCAGCCCTCTTCTTCGCTATAAAAATGGTTTGATGATCAGACCATGTGGTTACACCTGTTTACATTACTGCTACCGATACTTTGCACAGAAAGAAGCAGCACTGAAAAGCGATCGCTGCTGGCACCAGCGCACACAATGGAAAAAGAATAAAAACATCACTCTTTGGCAGCTCTAAGGAGAGAAAGTGTCAGTATCCTGTATGTTTTTTCGAGATTCTCAAGGTTTGCTCTGATAGATTTCGTGGTCTTCTAATATCGTAGAATTTAAGTTTCGCTGTGATCGCTATGTAGACTTTACAATTGTGCGTCGTATGTCGTAAATCCTTGAGGCAATCTTCCCACACTTCAAATCAGAGTGTGGACCTTGTCGTCCGTCCAAGAAGTCCACTGATATCTGTGCAACACATAAGTAAAAAAATTCTTTAATTACACAGCAACTGGTGCCTTTGTGCTGGCCCAAGTAAAAAAAAATGTACTCATAATTACAAATCTTTGAAAGCAAACACTATGTACGAATAAAAATTCATGTGATGACACTGCACAAATACAATCTACAAGTGTGTACGAGATTTCGGCGCACGTTAAAGATCCCCAGGTGGTCAAAATTAATCCGGAGCCCTCCACTACGGCGCGCCTCATCGCCTGCGTTGCGTCGGCGCGTTAAACCCTACAATCAATCAATACAATCTACAAACTCTGGTACACATGGAAGTTTTTTTTTTCGTCTACATTTCATCACTTTCATAAGTGAACCTGCATGCTAGCAGCGTGTAAATTAATGACGTCGTTAAGTAGTTGACCAACACTGCTTGCAGGCATTCTGCGATCCTCGCATATACTGGCTTTGAAACTCCCGGTGCGATGCCCTGAGAAGCGTCGGCTTGCTTTTGCTCTGTCAGCGACCGCTCTGCTTTAACTGCGTCAATCAGATAATGCGGGTCTGGGTGGTGAAACCCCAGGGAGCTTTGGAGGCTGTGGTGCCAGCTTTCTACACTGTTCGTCATTGACATTTCCTCTTGAACCCTGTAATGGCAACTACATAGGGATGGTGAAAATGCTGGGTCTCTCCATGTCCTGTTCCTGCCAAATGGCGGACCAAGTTTTTTCAAAGTATAAAAAATTTCTGCCTGTTGCTCTTCCTGTTCCCGGATGTGGTCCTGCAACTCCTTGAAACCTGGAAAACAGCATATCCAAAAACAGTTGTACAAGAAAAACAAAGGGAGTTGGAAAAACAGACATGGCTGTCTTGGTTTAATTTCTTGTGGGATAAAAAGTGCTGCAATTATGGCTTTTTTTTACTTTTACTTAACAAAAACTTACTTCTTTTGTGCCTATTACCTGTATGAATTATTCTGAAACGATATGAGGAAGGGGAGTTCAGTGACTGTAAATAGCCCTGTAATTTTGGTTGCTGGTATCAGTGAGTTAGTTACCAGAAACTCACTGTTAATGAATGCTTCATTGCTTCTTGGAATGCCGATAAGCATTGGACATTACTCATTTGTTCAAACAGATTTCTGTGCCCTTTGCCATTCATGTATTTGTCATGCCTATTTTGCATCTATCAAAGCAGGCATCTATCAAAGTGGCAATCTGCGAGAACAACATCTACAGTAAAAAAGGCACATAGACCTTGCATAACTTCACCCCCTCCCCTCAAACCACTCTCTGTGCGCCCTTAATGTACCAGTCTTGAGAAACCCATGCGAAATCTAACTGACTTCTGATTGGAGATCTTATAGGAATGCATGGGAAAATTCAGCACCAGATCAGTTTGAGCAGTCCGCGAACTGTCTAAGAGATGATAATCAAGGATATCCCCCATCTCTCAAAATCCAGCAGAATACGAGATACAATTTCATCGAAATCAGAACTGACACAAATGAACAAGGCTGTTGATAACTACCTTTGCTGCGGTCAATCATCTAATGTGCCAGTCTATGATTACTGGGCTGGTAGGCACCCATAGAAGCGAAAGAAACGTATCACAAAAACTTATTCTTAGTATTCCTTTAACAGTTCTAGTTGGCGCAGATAACCGAAATCACTGATGCACTCTTTTCAGTCAAACATTTTCAAATATAATTGTAGCAAAACGTGGCTTACCGCGTTTGATGTCCTCAGGCCTCAAGAAGGCCAGAACTGGCAGAAGTTGCACTGCCTCACGAAATCGACTATATCTTGAGTAGAGGGAGGCCAGGCCACGTTCCTGCACTTTCCATTGCACGGACTGCTTCAAGTGGAAGAAGCAGGCTGAAGAAGCTGCTGCTGGGAATACTGTTTGGAATGCTTGTATGGTCGCCTGCTCGAAGTCTGTTATCAGGGTGATTGGTGACATGCTTGGCTCCAAGAGTAAAATCTTGCGAAAGACCCTGGTTTATCTGGCCGTGGTTTTCCGTCTGAGTAGGCAATACAGCATGGGAAGCACCCTTCCTTCCAGGCGGACATGAATGGTATATATTTGATAGTACAAGGCTGGTGCGACGGTAATTGTTCCATCCTCAAACCAGTGCAGGCACACAACGAACACCTCCAAGTTCTTCTTGGTGCAAAGTATGACCAGTCTATTGGGATCTTGTGGCCCAGCATTATAAAGGAGAAACTGTTGCCCATTTGCCAACTTGACAAAGTCATCATACAGGACAATGTCCGTTACTGAGCGGGGTGCTCTGGTGCTTCCTCGGCGGGGTCCTTGTCATTGCAGGTATTTATGGCAGGGCTGACCGTTGAAACTGTATTGTGGGAGTAGAATAGGAACTTTGAAAACATCAACAAGTCTTTCAGTAATATGCACGAATGACAGCCAATAGAAAGAACATTATTTTTACAAAATATTTCATTTGCATTTAAAATGGTACCATTTTAAACCTGGCACAGGAAAGTGCTGCACGAGTAGGGGCCATTGATTGCGGACTTCCGCTGGCCTAGGGTGTGGCAACACACCTTGTACAGCGTGGTGCAGAATGCAGCGCTGGCCTCTGGCGGCATGAATTTGTGCTCATTTCAAACGAAAAAATTCTTTTTAAAGAACATAGGTTTTTAGGGATGTCCTGGGGATAGTCCATGAGTGTTAAGGCCAGTGTGTCGAACCAGAAAAAATACCGGCTCTCACCGTCTGGGTTTGGGGGAATTCATTTAGTTTTGGTCCAGTTCTGGTTCGACTAAATCCTGCATTGAACTGGTTCGCGAACTGGTTCCCGGATCAGGAAAGTAAATTATAAATAAGGGCAAAAAAATGTTTTGTAGTTTGGAGTGACCACAAAAGCAAAATGCAATACTGGTTCATTGAAAGTACCACTTTTTGAATAAAAGTGCAATTTTTAAGACAACTTCCTTGCAAACCGTAGTTTCATAATCATGTTTCAGTCAGCCCTGAATGGTTTCTGGTGGCTGATACTAGGAGTTTTTTGCTGTGCTTCTGTTGAAGATATTCATAGAGGCTGTGTTACTAGCACAGAAAGCTGGGCTGAAGGTGGACTATATCACTGTCCATCGATGGGGCTTCATGTAATTGCTCACTGTGGCACTTTTTTGGATATCTACCTTTTAGCATCCATGAAGCCCACCCTGCATACCACCACTCAAATGCAACGATGGCAGAATAATTTTTTTTCTGCAGGAGACGAACTTTCCATCACTTGGCTTGCCGGTAGCTCCATCAACACATTCCCAACGCCCTTTATGCTTCCAAACTTAACGAACGTTCCATGCAAGTTCAGCTCCTTCTTAGAATGGGTTGTTGTTGCCCTTACAAGCCATGTCATAACTAAGAAAAAGTTAATTTCGATTGTTATGATTCACACACTCCTGCATCAAATAATCACATGAATTAACCCTTTCGGATGCACTTCAGACATGACTGCAGATATATCTGTGCTCATGGCTAGCTGAATGATGCAACCAGGAGCTCGGAAGCAACCCTGTCCTTACCGTTGATTGGTGGTTCTTTTATGGCTGAAAGGCTGGCTTCCCTTGCCGCACCTTCCCGAAATGCACTGCCCACTTTCACTCCCCCATGGCTGTCGTTGCTTGCATGTAGCCGTGGTTTTTGTTGTAGTGCATGCTAACAATTCTGATTCTGGGGAAGCAGTAGTGGGGAGAGAGGGGAGCTTTGTTAGCATAAAAAATTATTACACTTATTGCACCCAACAATAGATGTTAATTTGTAGCAAAGTGTGCTGTTACACTTACCATTACATGCAGTCCAAAGAAAACTTGAAAGCATGCCATGCACCAAGCACTTAATTCAACAGCACTAACCTGGCTTGCATACCACCATGGCTGTAGTGGGTATGTTTTTGGAGTGAACTGGTTAATGAGGCTGTGAAAAGCCTCACAGCTGTAGATCTGCTGCTTGGTTGGCAGCTGTGGCACATCCTTCACAAGTGATGGGGAGCAGACTACCTCATGACATTTGCGATGCGCATCACTCCCTTCATATAAAAAAATGCAGCCATCAATGTTTCCGTTCAATCAAATTTTATTACAGTGTATGCCTAGCTGAACCAGAGTCTTTTATCCCCACTTAGGTAACCGTGGGCACAGTGGGGAAACATCCTAGACTCGTGTTCGTGGGTGTTTATGACGTAGGTTCCCAGCGAGGGCCACTTGGGGAGATTGTGCGCCGGGTGGCCATCGCTTGACATTGCACACCAGTACAGGTGGTTTACAGTTGCCTGTGACCATTTGGTGATCTCCTCCAACCCACGGCATTAGAGGCAGCAAGAAGCTTTTTCTTGATGCCTGAGACACAGTAACAGTAAAGCATAATTTATTATTATGTTTTGACTTTTTCTTGATGCCTGAAATCGACACAGCAGCTGTAAAGCATAATTTATTATGTTTTGATACCAATCAATGTGTGAGTAAAAAATGAAGGCGAGTGCTTGCCTTTTGCCACATGCCAGCATTCAAAAAAGATGCAGCATGTCTGGATGTTCCCGTTTTAAGAAGGCTCTGATGAATATGTGCCGGTGAGTCACAATTCGTGCAACGGCGGAATTGTTGTACAGCAATATCTCAAAGCCCCTCCTTAGCCCCTCGAGCTCCATGCACACACTGTTGCCAACTTCATTCACCTGGGTGGTATTCATGCCCTTGTATATAGAACTGGCCACCAGAAGGGCATCATCGTGTCTAGGACAATTACGCATACCTGAACAAGTTTCGTGTTCGAAATGACATCTCCGGTGGCATCACTGAGTGTGTACGTCATGTATTTCGTGGAAAATACGGGAGAGTTGCACCTGCCTTCTCCCACAAGGCTTGAGATGAGAGGCTGCCCAGCTGATTCCAGGATAAGGCAACTTTGTTCAGCTTTCCACAGCTGTTTGGGGAAATAACTGAGAAATGTCACAAATGCATGAAATTTCCACACTGGAGAAACATTTCAGTGGGGAAGGTAACAGAAGAAATGCCAATGTCCCTGTTTTTTTACAGACAAAGGTAGCGTGAATGAAACCCAAATGTACGTCTGAAGAAGAACTCGTGAAAATACAGTTCAGTTCATGAAAAGTGGTGCCCACATTACAAAAGTGGTGGCAAAAAATGAAAGACCCGAGAAAGTGGGCCGGCTTTTCTACATTTGAAGGCCATATCTGTAACGATAGAAAGTGAGCTGGCACAAGTTGGGGACAGCATAGTTGGGGACATCCTAAGATGGCAATGTTCTCATGGCTTTCTTAGAGCACAGCAGCAGCTCCATTTTAAGTTCCAATCATGACTGGTGCATTGTCACACGCCATACCGATGCAGTTCTGGAGCGGTATGTTCTTCCTCTTTAGCGTGTCCACAACAAGCGCACCAGTGTTTCATCATCCCGTTGAGTTGCCTTCGAGAGCAGCATCGCGGGCAATGCAGTGCGAACAGTCCTGTCACAGTACATCACCACAATGGGATAAAGCTTTGCTTCGTGGCTGGCGTCATTGCCTCCGATCTGTGGCGACTGAGAAGAGCGTACTTTAGGTGGCTTATCACTTCATCGATCGCATTGTCGGCCATTTCCTTCACAATAGCAGTAGTCTTCGTATGGGTGCAAGCGTAGTTGGCTTCCTTCGAACCGGGAAACATTTTCCCAAAAAGGCCTCTAGCGTGATCTGCAGCCATAAACGGAACGTTGTGCTCGATCAGAAACGCATTAAAAAAAAGGGCACTCCGCTTGAGTTGTAGCATCAAGGTCCGCTTTGCTTAAGTACCCTCCGATTTTCCCATTGGTAGTCCACTGGTTTCACCGAGTCTTTGTGTTCTTCGTATTAAGATGAAGCACAATGTCCCGGCGACCAGCATGCACTATGTTCACATCGCAGCAGCACAAACTACAAAATGCATATCGTTCACCTTTACACGACTTCTTCATACACAAAAAGTCAGTCGAATAGCTGGGGATAAACACTTGGAAATATTTCTTCTCAGACATCTCATAAGCAGATTGCACTCCATTACAGCTCCGGAAAAACACACACACACACACGCACGCACGCACGCACACACACACGAAGCACATGGGGAAACGAAGAAAAGCAAGCACATTTCCACGAAGTCAGTAGTCTTCGGCTTTGGCTCTGGATACAAGCCGATGCAGTGTTGCCAGCATGGCTTCGTGAAATGGCGAGATGCAGCCAGTAGATTAGACTGTTGGACCAACTGGACCAACATTGCTACGTTTTCTGCACAAACATAAAAAATTGTAAAATATAGTTGTCATTACGATACTCGTAAAATGTGCTGAAAATACGGCACTTTATGACGAAATCGTAAAACTTAGCAGGTCTGCAAGTGGAAAGCAGTGGCAGGGGCAGGTTCTAGCAAGAAAAGGAGCCGAGGTGACTCACGATATCAGAAAAATTGTATGGGCCAGGATTTTACACATATACACTGAAACTTCAATTTCATGCATTTTTATGCATTTTTACATGTGACTGAAGAGTGAAATGCAGCCTGTATTTAGCAAATGTAACTGCTAAATTTTATAGTGAGCTTCGTACTAAGTAGCAACATATTAGTAGCACAAGAAATTTTAAGCCTTTTATGAGACTGCAAAATTTTATTGCTAGCTAACATATAAAACACACAGCTTGTAAAATGCACCGAGTTCCGTTCTACAGACATTTCAAATGCAATGTGCCTGTTACACAGGACTCAGGAGAGAAAGGAAGCTGGCAAAAATGAGGTGCAGCGTTTACCGGCGTCGGCATTAAGGTGTGCGAACAATACAATTGCATATAGTGAACAGAGACTGACCCATTGGGACCACAGAGTTGCATAAATTGTTCCATGCACAGCATACAGCTGAAATTTTGTCGATCGGTGTTCTTCAATGGCAAGAACATTGGCTAGCTCTCTGGTATGCTCAACTTTTCTAGCACTCAGTTGGTGGTTTCCCTTTGTAAAAGGAGGAATGTAAAGATTTGCACAGCATAACCCGACACTTTCTGTAATCAAAAAGCTTCGGTTGGGCAGTACAATGTCATCGTACTCTAAGTTCCTCAGCACGCCACAGTCCTCTGTGGTGAACTTGTCGCTACTTCTATCGCCTTGGGTATAAAAATGGTGTTTCATCGTCGGCAGATGCCAATCAAAAACTTATGATGTTTGTGCTGTGACCAGGTGCCAGTGCATGCGTCGAGTGCACTTGGCCTGTTAGAGAACACGTCGAAGCAGTCAAGAATGACTCGCACCTTCCTACCAAAGTTCTGCATAAATGCCGGTGGCATGGTTTTCATAACTTGTTCTTTATATGGCCATTGAATAAGTGGTCCCAATCGGTCAAAGCAGGCATCCAGCCATTTCTAACATATTAGGACACTGTTGCGGTGGTGGGAATGCCCTCCAGCATTTTGGAGCAGGCAAGATCTTTTGGAGCAGCCACCTCTGTATTTGAGCAGGCACGGGCTTTTCATGAAACACACAGAGGAAGGAAATTTACTTTCATGTTCGCTCAGTTTACATAATAATTTCTACATAGGCAGCAAGCCCACAAAATAAACACAAAAATATACAAAAGTAGGATTACGTACAGAAGTGATGGCACAGAAGTGAAGGATATACCAACAAGCTGGCTGCAGCATTAAAAACTGTTCAGTCACAAATGCACAAGTATATAATATGTATTTAAAGCCCAAAATATAATCACTACTCAGCACTGTGAGTTATGCACCTGCAACAGCCCAAACTGATTATTGCACAAACACTGACTGACGAGTACCAAATGAAAAATCCATGTGTTTGAATTATGCTAGCCTTTTTAGCCTTATTGATACATTCGAGCCGCTCATACTACCTGCCATTTTATCTCTCGCTTGCATCAGCAGAACTTGTCCACTTGGATGTCATGTCACTTTCCGTTGCATAGACTGATTGAGGTGGAAGAAACAGGCCAAAGAAGCTGCTGCTGAAATACAGGTTGGAATGCCGTGTATGGCTGCCTTCTCGAAGTCTGTCGAGATGGTGACGGGCGACAATCCTAGCTCAAGTGTAAGGATGCAAAAGACCCTGGTGTAGTGGCCATGGTTTTCCATCTGAGTAGGCAATAGAGCATGGGCAGCCCCCTTCGAGATTCCTGGACATGAATCGGTAGGACAAGGCTCGTGCGACGGTAATGTTCCCATCCTCAAAGCAGTGCAGGCACACAGCCAACACTTCCAAGTTCTTCTTGGTGCAAGTATGACCATCTCTCGGGATCTTGTGGCCTAGCATTATAAAGGAGAAACTGTTGCCCATTTCCAACTTGACAAAGTCATCATGCGGGACAATGTCCGTTATTGAGCAGGTGCTCCGGCACTTCTCACAGAGTCCTTGTCATTGCAGGTATTGATGGCAGGCTGACGTTTGAAACTCTGCATGGTGGGCAGTAGAATAGGAACCTAGAAATAATCAACAAGTCTTCTTATGTATACACTAATGACAAACCAATAGAGCTACATTACTTTTGCTTCTGTCAGCTTTGGCCTTGCAATTCATTCCCTTGCGCTGCATCGCAGTCAGGAATGGTGCGATGTCCATGTCATCGTCGGATGACCTCGGAGTACCCGACTGAATAATGTCCTTGACCGCGCACCCCTTTGGAGGCCGCTTTGCCTGGTTCGCCAGTGCCGAGGGGGTGTGTTGAATGCCACTGATGGCACAGGCAGTGCAGCGGGAGTGGGAGCTGCAGGTTCCTTCAATTCATCTCCTCCATGCCCTGCCGTGGGTTTTGGATGCAGCGGCACAACAACAGACACTGTAGCCACCACAACCGCTGCTGGCTCATCAAGTGGTGTGGAGACAGGATGGGCCGCCGGAGGCAGCCCAGCGTAGAGGAGGGTGGGGGTGGAACAAAGTCCGACTCGCATTACGAGTCCCTGCCGAAACCAGACGCCACTCCGCACCCCCGGCGAGCTGCATCTGCGTACTCTCTAGAGGGAAAGAACCAAACCTCTTTCACGCCTCTGGGAAGATAATGTTCTCTGTGGCTTTAACATTGATGATCTGCTTCTTCTGTTTAAACTTCTCACATGTTTGGGAGTAAGCCACGTAGGGTCCCAGGCAGTTGGCATAGGTGAAGGGGGGCGCTGTCAAAACAGCACACGACGAAAGGGCACGTGACAGAAGAGCTCCGACATAACAGCACGGCGTCAAAAGGGCACCCGACAAAACAGCACGCGACAAAACTGCACGGTGTCAAAAGCGCACGCGACGGAACAGCACGTTGACAAAACAGCACAGCGTCAAAACAGCACAGCGACAGAACGGCACGATTTTATGGAACGCCTAAATGGGCAAATATTTTGATTTTAACATGGATAAAAACACTTTAGTGGGCGCAAACTGCTCTCTCAGAGGTTCTCTTCACGTTTCGTTACTCTTTCTCGGGAAAAATACTACGGCTTTAATTATTACAGCATGTGGGATATCTGAAATGAAAGAAGCAAAAGCCAGGGACGACATTTAGTAAAGCTTTTGTTCCTTTTTAGGTAGCCCTACAATTTTTATGATAATAATAATAATAATAATATTAATAATAATAATAATAATAAGAATAATTTATTTCCGAATTTGCCGCTGACAGTTCTCCAAGACTGGTAGGTTGATTGATTGTGGGGTTTAACGCGCCGACGCAACGCAGGCGATGAGGCGCGCCGTAGTGGAGGGCTCCGGTTTAATTTTGACCACCTGGGGATCTTTATCGTGCGCCGAAATCTCGTACACACGGGCGTTTTTGCTTTTCGCCTCCATCAGAAAAGCGGCCGCCGCGGCCGGGAATCGAACCCGCGACCTCGTGCTCAGCAGCGCAACGCCTTAGCCACTGAGCCACCGCGGCGGGTCCAAGACTGGTAGGCCCGGATCATTTCGTCCGCAGGCTTTCACATCTCTCCCAAAGTGGACCGCGTTAGCACGCGCTAAAACCGGTGACCGAGTCTGAAGTCAACGCCTGCGCTACGAACCCAAAGGAAATACTGTTCGCCCGGAATGCGATCAGAGCAAAATCGGTAATAAAAACCGCAGGGTAGTCTTGGTATGTCTGCTTTGCGCCGCAGAAACATTTTGCAATTTTTTGATACGAGCTTTTTATTTTAGCGTAGTCTATGAAGCGACCGCCGAAACCTCCGCGCTGTGCGCCGTTCTTTGCGTGCGTCTGCTCGGAATCCGTGCATTACCGAGTGAACCGTAGTGGTTTGGCGTTAAGTTAGCGGTTGCAGTGCTTGTGTGTGTGTGTTCTGTTTTGTTTTCATCATCTGCGGACGGATTTTAGGTCCTGATTTGCTGCCAGAGCGGGAAATTCCGACCCCGGCTGTTGAGACCAGCAGCAGTAGCAGTGTGGTGATGGTGCCGGTGGTGCTCCGCAGTTCCGCGATGAAAACGTACCGGTATGGCACCGACTGACATAGAAATCGATATCGGGGAGTAAATACGTGTTTTCAATGCCACCGTGCTTGTTATGTTCACCGATTAGTCATGTTTACGGAAGCGCGGACGTCGAATGCGGAGCGCGCATAGCATATGTGGGTCACGGTGATCCGTGCTCGCGATGGACTTTCGACTAGGCGATTGCTACGCTGTTGGCATTGCAATGCAATATAATCTTTCTAACGAGACTTATGACGGTTACTGACGAAACGAAATTACCCGGGCGGAAAAATAACGCGACCGCACAAGCAGTCAAATTACTATTCGAAGGTTGAGCAAAAGGGTTGACGTTCGGGCGAGTTAACATTGGTTGATCATGATCGTGATCATGATTGACCTAACTCTGCGCAGCGCATGTGGCCTGTCGCTCGGAGCCCACCTTTGTGAAACCGCTGCTTTCACCACAAATGCTTTACGCGACCAGCAGTAACTGTTTTGTAATTGTAATACTTTAGATTCCGTGGCAACGCAAAAGGATTAAAAGCTTTTCCTTTGACCGCGTTGTGAACAGGTTGAGCTATTTTCCAAATGCAGCGTTCACGCGTACCTCGAGCTGCGTTTCCACATTTGGCTGCCTGCTTATCCTGCTATCGACCAGCAGTGTGCGATGGAGAAAGTTATCCTTTCAAATCGTTTGGCAGTGTAATGCGTTGACCTGAAAATTCCCTCGCACTTCCCCGAGGGGGAGAGTGTGTAAGTGCGAATGCACGGTTGTTGATTGCGCGATTACGGTGGATATCGTGATCTTAATGAGTAGTCGAGAGATCACACACACGCACACAACTACAAAGAAAGATATTTCACTCGTTATTGCTGGTACCGTTGCCCGGTCCGCCATCATCGTTATCGAGATGCAGGACCAGCGACCGCTCTCGACGACGGCGCGCGCTCGACTAATACCCTCCTTTAAGCGGGTGCATTAGCCCTTCTCACGCCCGATTCCTGGCCAATCCCCACGTGGGTATGTGCCATGCACAGACACCTGTTTGTGTTGTCGTTGTACTTGATTGCTAGAGTGGATCTCAGCTTTGAAATTTCGTGTCAGTACTCCTTTAAGCGGGTGCATTAGCCCTTCTCACGCCCGATTCCTGGCCAATCCCCCACGTGGGTATGTGCCATGTCAGCGGCCAGGCAGCGCGCGCCCATCTCCCCCCGTTGCCAAGGAAGACGAGGAGATTCCTGGCCAATCCCCCACGTGGGTATGTGCCATGTCAGCGGCCAGGCAGCGCGCGCCCATCTCCCCCCGTTGCCAAGGAAGACGAGGAGCGCGCGCACCCGCAGCTGTTGCTATGAGGACGGCGGCGGAATGCGGACGGCGGCGGACGCTTCAGGCTCGCTTAAGAAGTGCATTCGCACTTAAAAAAAGTAAACAAAACGCCGTGATTTTAAAGGTTAGATTAGATGAAAAGGGGATGGTTTAATGCCAATCGGCTGTAATGACCAAACAATATATGGTATTTTAAATTGACTACAAGGAACCGGAAGTTATTGTAGTGTTGTATTGTATCGGCGCTCGTGAAAGATCCCCAAGTGGTCAAAATTAACCCGCAGCCCTCCACTACTGCGCGACTCATCACCCATGAAGCGTCGGGGCGTTAAACACCATAATGAATGAATGAATGAATCAATCAATCAATCAATCAATCAACCAACCAATCAATGCTGTGTTGTAAAGGATAAAGTTGCTTCTAACATTTCAGGGGGTTCCGTTCCCTGTCGCAGCTTTGCGTGTGATAAATGGATTTTGATCCGCTTGCTTGCCGTCCAAGTGCACCCAACAAACCATGGAGTTGGTCGTTGGTACAAAGTCGTTGCGATTTATAAACGGAATCCACCGATATCTCAACTCTGTGTGCGTTGGGAAGCGATGCCGCAAAAACACGCCGCAACCGCACTGCATTTTCTCCAGGCAGTGTCGTGCACATGCGTGCTGTCAGCGACTGTTTCTCGCTTTCTCTGGTTGTTGAATAACCCACCACCGCGCAGTGCTGACCAGGCGACGTTTGCGCCCTGAACGGCATCGCAGCATTGGCTAAAACAGTTGAAAGTTCCGCAAAAACTAAGCACGCGGTGCGAAATACTCCTGAACTACGCAGTGGAGCACACCACGCCGAGCGATGTTAGCAGCCCAGCGCGCTCAGGCAACGCTGTTCGGCCGCCGAGAGAACTGGTTTGAGAGTATTTTCCTCCTTTCCCGGTTGCTTATGGAAAATGGTGTATAGCAGGGGAGCAACTCATTGTACGTCTCCGCGTGTGCATTGTACGCCCTGCGTTCCACAGCAGCCATTGCCCCTTTGTTCGTCTTGGCGGCAACAAAAGCCGACCCAACCCTCGTTTTCTTGGAGGAGAGGGAGGAGGTCGAGGGGAAACGAGAGGGGGCAGTTGCTAACATGCGCATTGAGTGGAGGGATTTTAAACACGAGCCAGTTTATTTTGAGAGCGGGACTTGGAAACAGGCCAAACGCGTTCGGGTTGTTTCGTGGTCCACCCGTTCTTGCATCAATCGTTGCATCAATCGTTGGCTTTTCATTGTACCATGACAAGTGACAGTCTATGATTCTCGCAATTTCTGGGAAAGTAAAGCCGTCAGAAAGATGCACACGAACACGTTTATGTATTTTAGCGAATGAACTGGATATGTTTCTGCACAAATGCGGTTCCCAACAACAGAGTTTGTTGTTTATGGTGGGTGACCTGTTTTTATGAGCTCACCTGCTGCCGTCAGCAATTGTTAGACTCCCGCAACACGCCGGCAAATTGAACAAAGCATGTTAGCCAGCAGTCTTCTAAGCCTTGCAGCAAGATAATAGGCGTCATAGATAATAGCTATATGTCATATTTTCGGGGAAAATCAAAAGTATCGAAGCTGCAAGCTGCAAAAGTATCAAGGTCCGAAACCTTAGTGCCGCTTCGCTTGATTCTAACTGCAGATATCGAAGCATTTCCGATGAAGAGCACAGTATCGCAGCTTAGGTAACGCAATAAACCATTCATCGGGTAAAGTTCGTTTTTTTAAATAGCGAGAAATTCGCGAGCGTGATCGCTAGTACAGCTTTATGTTGTCTGATATTCAGTGGTGCCGGCCCACTCCCATTTTCGATACATCATGTAACCTAAATAATATTGTGCCTGTAAAAGCGCTCACTGCACAGCCTGAATCGTGATACTCGCTTCTCAAGCGTTAATAAACGAAAGGATACAAGCAATTGAAGCACGGGAGAACATACTTGTACGACGACAAATTCGCATGCAGCATTTATTTCAAATAATTTCAGCCTTAGCAAATATATTATGTACGGACCGATGCAAATACATTGTGCACAAATACAAACATGTAAAGACAAATAAACTGACCCCCTCCCTGCTTCCCTTATACAGGCGCTCATGCATAGGTGAAGTAGTGGTGGGACATTTTTTTCCTACTTTGAAGTTGGGACATGTTTTCCGGCACCATTTGTTCCGGGACTATCAGTTCCGGGGCCAGTAGCTCCGGGACCATTTGTGCCGGGACCATATCGCCCGCACATCGTGCGTATGGTCTTCTGCTTAGCAGTTACACAGGTAAAAAACAAACACGCCTCAAGTTTAACGTACACTGCGATGACGTACACTGCAAACACCCCACGAGATTAGCGTTGCACATCCTATAGCAGTTTTTTTTTCGCAATAAGGCGGGTGTTCGCGAACCACTTCCGTGCGGCCGGAGCCATGCACAGCGGATTACGTATAACGCGGCTCCTTTTACGCCGCACCAGGCACCCTGAAACAAATTTAACGTTCTCTCGCATTTAGCAACATATGCCTGCGTTTATCTTTAATGAAGTAATTGTTTCTAGTAGAGCTACGGGCTTTTGGGCCTCTATTGATGCTGGCGCGCATGTTGGTATGAAGGCCGGATCACAGTCTGGTACGCCATGATGATTAAGATGATGATTATGATGATGATGATTAGAAGCCCTCCATCTGTATCGGGATGTCCGTTGCCACCAACCAATTTGCCTGTCTTATTCTACTCATTAAACCTACCCTTTATTACCCTAACGGGTTAGCCCTCCGCCTACCGGTTTTAAACTCGCTTCTTCTATTGCCGTTTTCCGCAGCGCCACCTGTAGGGGCTGGAAAGAGCGGATAGCGTTGAGCCGCCGAGCTAAAGAAAGCGAGTTAGATGCCCGCAATGGTGGTTGCATTTCAAATGAAGGAGAAGAGCGAACACGCCGGAGTGTCGCCGTTTAAATGCACGCGAAGAAGTGTGAAGTCCCTCACTGCGGAGTATCCCATATTCCAAATTTAGCGTTCTGGTTGTGAAGCCTAAAAAAGCTGAAAGAAATGAAAGCTTTTGTGTGCTTCTTTTATTGAGTCCGCACTGCGAATACAAAAAAAAAAACGGCATCAAGGCAAGAAAAGACCTTAACCCGGTACCGAGGCATGCTTTGCAGCGGCCGTGATCTTTCGGCTCCCACAAGAAGATCTTCTCTTGCTGCTGTTTTCTTTTTCTGCTGTTTTATCGAAAAAGTAAAAAAAGAACAAGTGCCAGTTGCAATAGGCATGCCTCAGGTTATCATGAGCCGCTGCAACCCAAATCACCTGGAATATGATGGAAGCGAAAAAGCCGAAGAGTATTCCTTAAGCGCTACTATTCTGACGGATAATTTGCTTCTTACTGAAGTCCTACACCACTTAATTCTAATTTATACATGGGGGTTTAATTTGTTTAACAGCACAGAGGAGCTCTTAGTGGGTAAGAAATATTTCCGCAACAATATTGCGCGTCAAAGCAGCGTCCGCGAATATGAGCTACTGTGGATCGTGGCTCATTGGTGACCCGGCAGCTCACATTCTTCACTTTAGTGAAAAAGACCGTCACTATACATCGAAGGTTTCAAAAGAATGGCGTCAATGAGCAAATGAATAATTCAAACAACATTTATAAGAAAAGTAATTAAATAATAGAGGATCCAGGAACAATCCCCAGTAAATTAACACAGAAAAAAGTGTCCACGAAATATGCAGATTCATGGCTCTGCGTTAAATTACCACGAAAAGGGCACAGATGCCGTCTTCATAAAAATAGATCCCTGAATTCATGACCAAAAACCAATCAATACAACGGTATCGAGGAACCACCTTTAATAGGCAATTACTGGAGTAGTCGTTTCATAGAAATAATTGCACATATAACCATGCGTGAAAAAGAAAGTAATACGAACAAGTAAAATCTGTAATTGATATCAACGGCTCACTATGTTGTGTTGCTTCAGCCTATAACAGGCACACCTAAATCTCTTCCTGTACCGAAATCGCCCTCCACTGGAATATGCGGGTGCCTAAATGTCCATGTACTGATATGTTCCTGCACAGATAAGTCTTGTAAAAATAAGTTCAAATGAATGTGCTTTTCTATTCCTTACTTGCCGCAGAGTTTGGATTCCGTTCCGGCGAGTGCACTATGCCATACTACCTAGCAACGCCACCGCACCCAACTTTTACAGTGCTCATCTCTTGCAGTGTGCTGTTTTGTCGCGTGCTGTTTCATCGCCGTGCTGTTTTGTCACCGTGCTCTTCTGTCGCGTGCTGTTTTGACGCCGTGCTGTTTTGGCGCCGTGCTCTTCTGTCGTGTGCGGTTTTGTCGCTGTGCGCTCTTGTCGCTGTGCTGTTTTGACGCGTGCTGTTTTGACGCGTGCCCTTTTGACGCCGCGCTGTTATGTCGGTGCTATTCTGTCGCGTGCCGTTTCGTCGCGTGCTGTTCTGTCGGTATACCAGGTGAAGGTTATCAGATGGAGGGTAATGCTGAGCGCACTTTGCGCAAGTCGGCCACGGCAGGAGTTAGCAAATTGCCCAAAACGCTGTCATTTGAAGCAGCGCTGTGGGTTCGGGATGAAAGGGCAGACCGAACAATGTATAAAGCCTGCATATATGGATTCTGGAAGGGTGGATTTGTCAAAAGTCAGGATAATGTGCTCAGGTGCTATTTGTTTGTCATCACGGTGTATGGATATGCACTTAGCAGCCATGACACCCTGATCCCTGAGGCCTTCCAAAAGGTTGGCATCAGTTTCATTAATCAGATCTGTCTCAGAGATCACACCCTGAGAGCTGTGCAGGCTGCGGTGGGATGTGATCCTGATGTCGAGATATCCACTGCACGTTCCAAGAGGATTGGTTTTTGTTGCTGGGTGTTCACTTCAACCAGGATTTCACCTGTTTTGAGTTTCGTCTTAGCATCATACGTTTGCCAAGGATTCCTTCAGGGAATTCAGAAATGATGATGATGGTTGGATGCTAATGGCGCAAGGCCAACTGGGGCAAAGAGCTCCAAAACAGTGGTTAAATATGAGAGGTGAGAACGTAGACACTAAAATCAGTAAGCAAGAACAAAAGTCAAGTCAATAAAAGACAGTGAGGATGGCTGGTGTAAAAGGCCAGGTTGTGATGGTGCATGGCATGAAATTCAGAAATGACAAATACTGAACTGGGAAGTAATCAGATTTGATTTGTCGGCAGATTCTGCTGTCAAAAAATGGGCATAGTTGTCTGGATTTGGGAAAGAAATTGTTGGCAGGGGTGGAAATGAACCTTCAGTGCCGACCCTTTTTTAGGCTTCGATCATGCTTGCGGGATTTTCGGTTTGACATATGGCATATATAAAAGCAGGGGATGTGTTTTTTAGATGCGACTGCATCTCATTCACTCGCCTTGTCCCTCCATACGGCGTTGTCCGTCCACACCCCTCCCCGTACACTATAAAAAAATAAGTTAGTGGCGCCCGGTTTCGATCCCACGACCCTGTGGGCGGAACGCGAGGTACATGGTGCTCTTCCAACTGCGCCACAAAACCGAGACAGAATCAAATGCTACGAACACGCCTTATATCCTTGACTCATTCAAACTACGTCAAGAAGCTACTGATACAACGCATGATGGGGCAATGATTAACACTTGCAATAAAAGAAAAGAAGCTCCCACTTACAGCAACAATGATGGAGTAAAGGTCGTTGCGACAGCGAAGCCCCAAGCATACCACTTCAAGAGATTGGCCAATAAAACAATAATTATTATAAAACATAATAATCATACGCATTCCCGACACGTTTCATGCGATTTCAGAATCAATCCAACGGAAACACCAAGTGAACCCCACGATGCATCGCATCTACACAGGGTTCCCCTCACGGGGAGGTGGGCGCAATTTTTTTCACTGTGCTTACCCTGATGCTGAGAGGTACCAGGGGCCGAATTCTCTAAAAAACGGGCGTCGCTTTGAAACGACGGGGTAGCGCCATGCAAATGCATGTGTTCTGGGGTTGGGGCCGTCGCTTTGGGGTTCCCTGCAGGTGTGTGAGCTGCAGAAAAGCGCTGTGGCAAGGGCGCGAAGTGACAAGTGAAACGACGGCACAAGTGGAATGCAGCACATTCAGCATTACAATAGTAGCCGTGATGCACACACACGCGCGAAATGTTCACTTTGAACTTCCAGAGAGATTAAGAGTTCAAAGATGAGCAACGCGGTCTTATATCACTCGTATCATCGATGTTCAGCACTGTTAAAGAGTGTTTACTGGACCTGAGCTACGGAGGAATCTGAGAAAGGTGTTCGTCACACGTGAGGCCGTTTTAGCACATGACCATGGGCCAAGCACATGCAACGTAAGATGTGATGTGGGTAGTTTGCCCAAGGTGACTGTCAAGGAGAGGCTTGGTGTATCATATCGTGGACACACACAGATAAAATGCTGCATCTCTTCTGGACAGTGGCAGTCTTCGCACAAGGGTGAGCTGGTCTGCTGCAGCTTAAAACGGAAAAGGTGTGTGTAAGCGACGTTCAGACGTATACAATGTATTACAGCTACGTCGTGCTTGTTGAGACCAGGCGGTAACTTGAAAGTACATTCTGGGTCAAGGGAGTAGAGCGGTGCATAGCGGCGTAATGGAGCAGCCCATATAGATAGCTGTACCTGCCGTGCAACACGAGATGCCAGTGCGGCCACATCTTTCCTGGAGAACGGTATGGCCGCAATAGGAACCTCGTGATTGTGAGCCTGGGAAGCTGTAGCGTCTGCCCGATGCACCGCAATGAGCCGAAATCCACTGGAGTCTGATGAGGTGGTGAGCACTGACAGCTCGGTAGTGTAAAAACCGAATGTCCTGTGTAGCTGTTCATTAGGAAAAGACTGAAGACATTGAAGGGTCTTGCGGGAGTCTGTAAAAATTGCCTATTGATTGGATGTGGATGGCTGGGCGGTGTTGCATTGAAGAGCTGCACTCATCGCGGCGAGCTCAGTCGTGGTAGATGATGTCCTGTGGCTGAGTTTTTTGCTAATCGTGGTTCGCAACGCGGGAGTATAAACAGCAGTCGTGGAGGGACCTTCGCTGACTGAGTCATCAGTATATATGTGGGTATGGCAGGTGTATTTGCTATGTAGCAGTTGCAGAGTAAAAAACTTAAGAGCTGGAGCGAGAAAATCGGCTTTTCGCTTGATTCCTCGCACGGTTGTGTGAATACTTAGGGTGAAAGCAACCATAGCGGGTACGACAGCACAGATGGGGCCTGGTGTTGTGGCGGCAAGAGGTCTTCCAAATCTGGAGCACAGGTCTCAGCCAATGGTTGGTTTGGCGGTCTCGTCACAAAACGTAGACGCGCACAAAGCAGTTCCTGTTCACGCAGCTCTATTGGCATCAAACGTCGACATTCAATGATAGTCCCGACAGTGGATGTCATTTTTGGGATGCCAATACACACATGCAGTATGTGCACCTGCATGCTTTCTAAAGCCTTTATATTTCCTGCTGAAAGAGGAAACAAGGCAGGAAGGCTGCAGCGTAGTAGACCTTCGCAGAGAGCGTCGTAGAGACGAAGAAGCGAGTATACTGAGCAGCCACCAAAGTGCTCGAAAGCATTCGGAAGACGTTAAAAAATGATGAGAACTTTTTTGTTTATTTATTTATTTCAATGCCTCACATGCCCGAGGGCATTGAGGGGGCTTACAAGAAAAAGCATAAGTTCGGATGTGTGGTGTCCATGTCAATAATCTGTGCAATGTAATGCCGTGAAATTTGTGATTTGCGACTACAGACTACAGTATTCGAATTCCCATTACAGTGAGCTCATGCCGTGTAACGTCTCGCTTTGTGACAGCAATTGCCGCTGACTTTGTAGCAGAGATTTCGAGTTCGCGGGCCGAAAGGAACGCTGAGATCGAATCAATTCGAACGGATAGGGCCTCTCCGCACCTGCTGCACAGAGGTCTTGGAGATCCAGTGAGAAGGTGCGAGTGCGTTGCCTGCTGACACCCGCGCCACAATAGCTCCTGACGGCATTTTGAGAAATGAAACGGCAACAGTAACGAAAGGTTCCACTGGATAGGTTCCACGTTAGGCTTAGAACACACATGGAGTAGGGCAACAGGGTTCTATAAACACGAGTTGGGTGCCTCGATTCACGCGCGTCTCCACCGTGCGGCAGCGCTGGCGTCGAGGCACCCAGCCTGGAGCAGTGGAACGTGGTAAATTTAAATTGACTTGAGCAAACCTCTAGCGTGTTTATGTTGGGAGGAGCGAGACGTGACAGGAACAGCATGAGAGGTGAGCGGGAAAGAAAGGGAGGCATTTACTTGGCAGGGGCGCCAGACGATTATTGTCTTTTGTCGACATTTGCAATGAAAGGATTTTTTTCTCCATTGCTTCTATATGGCCGCATGCATCTCATACAAGCTCACCGGGTCCTGTTAGTCCCCTCAGCTTTTCTTTGTACCTGTCCACCATTTGTTTCAAATATTCCGTTTGTGTTTTAAGAGCTTGTAATATGCAGAATCTGACATTCCATGATGATAAAGTTGCTGGATGGCTTTCGTGCATTGTTGCTGTAGAGAAGGGGGCTGTAGTGTCAACCACAGGATGATCACTAATACTTAAAATTTCCACAATATTAATGCTTGCAGGCATACGGGGAAGTAAAGGTGGCACCCCAGTGTTTGTATTGACTTCATGATGAAGGCTGCGTGCACTGGGCTTTGTAAAAGGGAGGTAGGGTGCAGCATGGCTTGCCGACTGAAGCATCTCTGTATACTGTATGTACCTCATAGCAAGGTTTGCAATCCACGTGGTGTGGTATTTAGCACAGTCAACAACGTCTTTCTAGCCACCCCGTACACCACCAAAGTGGCTAGGTCATTGCGCATCCGCAGCAGGCATGCATTCATTCATTCGAAGTAATGCTATGCAAGATCTGGCTGAGCAGCTCATGCAGTCCAGTGAAACTCCAACGGGGATGGCAACTGGCTGTCAGATCCTGCAGGCATTGCAGAACATGACAAAGCTCCGAGGTTTAAATCAGCATCTGTCCTTTATAAACCACTAGCAGGAGGTGGCCTCAACCCAGCGTCCAGCTAATTCTGGTACTAGTGCCACATCCTCCCCTGGAGAGCCTAGGGAAAAATTAGTGCATAGTAATTGCCATAGCAACAGCGGCGCCATGTTGGCCTTGGGAGTGTTATTTTAAATTTAATACACACTTGACATGACATTAATGAAGGGAAATAAAAACAATGAACACGAAAAGGAGACAGCTTTTAAAAGGTACCAGAAACAGCATTCAAAAGATTACAGTCAGCCTGGCTGCTGAGCAAAAACAATTCAGAGGGAAAACAGGTAAAAACAGAAGAGGCAGAAAAAGTGCACAATGTACAGCTCACAATACTTGTTCAAACTCTCGGTACAGCCCACCATATTTTTAAATCGGTTTTAAAAGGTTGCTTCCTCTGAAACCTATTTTGCACTTGTTATTTCGTTTTACCAGGAGGTGCGCAGAAAATGCCTTTGGCATCACGGCAGCGAGGTGGCGCATTCTGCTGAGAACCATCCATCTCCTGCCCAAGAATGTGGATTTTGTGGTGAAGGCGGCATGCATTTTCCACAATTTCCTGTCGATCCTCAACGATTGAACAATGCCAACAGTTCTTGGACCACGAGGACAACTTCGGGAATGTGGTCGCAGGGCAGTGGAGGCAGGGTGTTCAGCAGGCGTCGGGATGGGAGCACGGGGACCCCCTGCTATTTCCCACTTCAAGGGACGCAGTCCAGAAACTTCGGTGCGGATGCTGCAGATGCCAGGGCCCTCTTCTCTGCCTACTTCTGCAGCAGCGCTGGAGAGGTCCCTTGGCAGTGGCACCAGCCAGGGGTCTCCAAACAAGGGGCTCTCAAGCGCTTGCAAGAGCAGGGGCTGCACCCACTTTGCTGAAGGTAAACTTCTCCTTTAATAGCAAAGACACCCTGAATCATGTTTACCCATCTAATATTGGCCTACTCATATTGCACCATGCAAGTCAACCTGCCTCATTCTGTATGCCCACGTTTTGTCAGCTCTAAGATTGACAAGAGGCACCACACTTCAGCTACTCTTAAATTGCTTGATCACTTCTATAATCTTCATGCGCATGTCCAGGTGGTGCTCCTCTTCTAGTTCTCTCATTGACCTCACGAGCGACAACGCAAAATGATGATGGTCGTCCTGTTCCTCTAGACTGTTTGTTAGTTTTCCGAGATGCTCTATAAGCAAGCTGTCATCGTCGTCTTTCTTTTTTCTTTTTTTGGGTGGCTGCATGCTGGCAAGGCTGGACCCCTGGCTTTCCAGTGACGTCGCCGCCAAGTACGCGAGCTTTTCTCGCAATAAACTTACTGGCGGGTGGTCATAGTGTCGCGCAGGAACAGCAGCTGCGTGTAGAAAGCCCACGAAGCCGGCTGCACTGCACTGTCGGCTGGCGGGCTCTCTTCGTCGTCGTCGTCTACTGGGTCAGAGTCGTCGGCGTCTTCAGTGCCCGTGCCGCTTTTTTTTTCTTTTTGGGCTTGGACGAAAAGCCTCCTGAATTTGTCTCTAAGGAACTTCCATCGCTTTTGCAGCGCAGTGATGCACTCTGCGATGACGAAATGGAATATCAGCCGCTGCTTTCAAAACAACCTGTCAAGCCGGCGGAGACGCGCCACACGTACCTTTGCTGACCATTCCCGGAAACATGATCTCGCACACTTCCTTCCACAAGGCATCTTTTACTTGTCCATTCTTGTGGTCCTTTGGCCAGACACAAGGACGTCCGGCTGGCCACACAAGAAATCAATTTCTCTTTGCTTATTGCCATCGCCGATTTGGTTAAGGCGGCCATTGCGGCTGGGAGACAGGAGGAGCGGAAGCCTGCGGCAGCGGCGTTTGATTGGCTGCTGCCGAAGTAGCAACTTCCGACGCGTGTGCCTCATTCTGTATGCCCACGTTTTGTCAGCTCTAAGGACAAGAGGCACCACACTTCAGCTACTCTTAAATTGCTTGATCACTTCCATAATCTTCATGCGCATGTCCAGGTGGTGCTCCTCTTTTAGCTTCTCTCATTGACCTCACGAGCGACAACGCAAAATGATGATGGTCGTCCTGTTCCTCTAGACTGTTTGTTAGTTTTCCGAGATGCTCTATAAGCAAGCTGTCATCGTCGTCTTTTTTTTTTCTTTTTTTGGGTGGCTGCATGCTGGCAATGCTGGACCCCTGGCTTTCCAGTGACGTCGCCGCCAAGTACGCGAGCTTTTCTCGCAATAAACTTACTGGCGGGTGGTCATGGTGTCGCGCAGGAACAGCAGCTGCGTGTAGAAAGCCCACGAAGCCGGCTGCACTGCACTGTCGGCTGGCGGGCTCTCTTCGTCGTCGTCGTCTACTGGGTCAGAGTCGTCGGCGTCTTCAGTGCCCATGCCGCTTTTTTTTTCTTTTTGGGCTTGGACGAAAAGCCTCCTGAATTTGTCTCTAAGGAACTTCCATCGCTTTTGCAGCGCAGTGATGCACTCTGCGTTGACGAAATGGAATATCAGCCGCTGCTTTCAAAACAACCTGTCAAGCCGGCGGAGACGCGCCACACGTACCTTTGCTGACCATTCCCGGAAACATGATCTTGCACACTTCCTTCCACAAGGCATCTTTTACTTGTCGATTCTTGTGGTCCTTGTGCGTGGCCAGACACAAGGACGTCCGGCTGGCCACACAAGAAATCAATTTCTCTTTGCTTATTGCCATCGCCGATTTGGTGAAGGCGGCCATTGCGGCTGGGAGACAGGAGGAGCGAAAGCCTGCGGCAGTGGCGTTTGATTGGCTGCTGCCGAAGTAGCAACTTCCGACGCGTGTGCCTCATTTTGTATGCCCACGTTTTGTCAGCTCTAAGGACAAGAGGCACCACACTTCAGCTACTCTTAAATTGCTTGATCACTTCTATAATCTTCATGCGCATGTCCAGGTGGTGCTCCTCTTCTAGTTCTCTCATTGACCTCACGAGCGACAACGCAAAATGATGATGGTCGTCCTGTTCCTCTAGACTGTTTGTTAGTTTTCCGAGATGCTCTATAAGCAAGCTGTCATCGTCGTCTTTTTTTTTCTTTTTTTGGGTGGCTGCATGCTGGCAATGCTGGACCCCTGGCTTTCCAGTGACGTCGCCGCCAAGTACGCGAGCTTTTTTCGCAATAAACTTACTGGCGGGTGGTCATGGTGTCGCGCAGGAACAGCAGCTGCGTGTAGAAAGCCCACGAAGCCGGCTGCACTGCACTGTCGGCTGGCGGGCTCTCTTCGTCGTCGTCGTCTACTGGGTCAGAGTCGTCGGCGTCTTCAGTGCCCATGCCGCTTTTTTTTTCTTTTTGGGCTTGGACGAAAAGCCTCCTGAATTTGTCTCTAAGGAACTTCCATCGCTTTTGCAGCGCAGTGATGCACTCTGCGTTGACGAAATGGAATATCAGCCGCTGCTTTCAAAACAACCTGTCAAGCCGGCGGAGACGCGCCACACGTACCTTTGCTGACCATTCCCGGAAACATGATCTTGCACACTTCCTTCCACAAGGCATCTTTTACTTGTCCATTCTTGTGGTCCTTGTGCGTGCCAGACACAAGGACGTCCGGCTGGCCACACAAGAAATCAATTTCTCTTTGCTTATTGCCATCGCCGATTTGGTTAAGGCGGCCATTGCGGCTGGGAGACAGGAGGAGCGGAAGCCTGCGGCAGCGGTGTTTGATTGGCTGCTGCCGAAGTAGCAACTTCCGACGCGTGTGCCTCTTTCTGTATGCCCACGTTTTGTCAGCTCTAAGGACAAGAGGCACCACACTTCAGCTACTCTTAAATTGCTTGATCACTTCTATAATCTTCATGCGCATGTCCAGGTGGTGCTCCTCTTCTAGTTCTCTCATTGACCTCACGAGCGACAACGCAAAATGATGATGGTCGTCCTGTTCCTCTAGACTGTTTGTTAGTTTTCCGAGATGCTCTATAAGCAAGCTGTCATCGTCGTCTTTCTTTTTTCTTTTTTGGGTGGCTGCATGCTGGCAAGGCTGGACCCCTGGCTTTCCAGTGACGTCGCCGCCAAGTACGCGAGCTTTTTCTCGCAATAAACTTACTGGCGGGTGGTCATGGTGTCGCGCAGGAACAGCAGCTGCGTGTAGAAAGCCCACGAAGCCGGCTGCACTGCACTGTCGGCTGCGGGCTCTCTTCGTCGTCGTCGTCTACTGGGTCAGAGTCGTCGGCGTCTTCAGTGCCCATGCCGCTTTTTTTTCTTTTTGGGCTTGGACGAAAAGCCTCCTGAATTTGTCTCTAAGGAAAGTTCCATCAGCTTTTGCAGCGCAGTGATGCACTCTGCGTTGACGAAATGGAATATCAGCCGCTGCTTTCAAACAACCTGTCAAGCCGGCAGAGACGCGCCACACGTACCTTTGCTGACCATTCCCGGAAACATGATCTTGCACACTTCCTTCCACAAGGCATCTTTTACTTGTCGATTCTTGTGGTCCTTGTGCGTGGCCAGACACAAGGACGTCCGGCTGGCCACACAAGAAATCAATTTCTCTTTGCTTATTGCCATCGCCGATTTGGTGAAGGCGGCCATTGCGGCTGGGAGACAGGAGGAGCGAAAGCCTGCGGCAGTGGCGTTTGATTGGCTGCTGCCGAAGTAGCAACTTCCGACGCGTGTGCCTCATTTTGTATGCCCACGTTGTGTCAGCTCTAAGGACAAGATGCACCACACTTCAGCTACTCTTAAATTGCTTGATCACTTCCATAATCTTCATGCGCATGTCCAGGTGGTGCTCCTCTTTTGCTACTCTCATTGACCTCACGAGCGACAACGCAAAATGATGATGGTCGTCCTGTTCCTCTAGACTGTTTGTTAGTTTTCCGAGATGCTCTATAAGCAAGCTGTCATCGTCGTCTTTTTTTTTTCTTTTTTTGGGTGGCTGCATGCTGGCAATGCTGGACCCCTGGCTTTCCAGTGACGTCGCCGCCAAGTACGCGAGCTTTTCTCGCAATAAACTTACTGGCGGGTGGTCATGGTGTCGCGCAGGAACAGCAGCTGCGTGTAGAAAGCCCACGAAGCCGGCTGCACTGCACTGTCGGCTGGCGGGCTCTCTTCGTCGTCGTCGTCTACTGGTCAGAGTCGTCGGCGTCTTCAGTGCCCATGCCGCTTTTTTTTTCAGACGAGCCACTTTTGGGCTTGGACGAAAAGCCTCCTGACTAAGGAACTTCCAACCGTGTTTTTAAGCACCTCCTGAATAATTTCAAGCCGGCGGAGACGCGCCACACGTACCTTTCTCTAAGGCACACTTCCTTCCACAAATGTTCTTGTCATCGCTTGTTGGCCAGACACAAGGACGTTGCAGAAATCAATTTCTCGCAGTGATGAAGGCGGCCATTGCGGCTGGGAGACAGGAGGAGCGAAAGCCTGCGGCAGCGGCGTTGATTGGCTGCTGCGAAGTAGAACTTCCGACGCGTGTGGAACGTTGTGTATCGCCGCTACTCTTAAATTGCTTTCAAAAGGTGGTGCTCCTCTTTACCTGTCACGAGCGACAACGCAAAATGAAGCCGGCTGTTTGTTAGGAGATGCTCTATAAGCAAGCTGTCATCGTCGTCTTTCTTTTTCTTTTTTTGGGTGGCTGCATGCTGGCAAGGCTACCCCTGGCTTTCCTTGTGACGTCGCCGCCAAGTACGCGAGCTTTTCAAATGCAATAAACTTACTGGCGGGTGGTCATGGTTCGCGCAGGAACAGCCTGTGTGTAGAAAGCCCACGAAGCCGGCTGCACTGCACTGTCGGCTGGCGGGCTCTCTTCGTCGTCGTCGTCTTCAGTGCCCATGCCGCTTTTTTTTTCTTTTTGGGCTTGGACGAAAAGCCTCCTGAATTTGTTGGCCTAAGGAACTTACACCATCGCTTTTGCATTCTGAGTGATGCACTCTACCTGACGAAATGGAATTAGCCGCTGCTTTCAAAACAACCTGTCAAGCGGCGGCGGAGACGCGCCACACGTACTTTGCTGACCTTTTCCCGGAAACATGATCTCGCACACTTCCTTCCACAAGGCATCTTTTACTTGTCCATTCTTGTGGTCCTGTGGCAGACACAAGGACGTCCGGCTGGCCTTGATGCCCTTGCGCACAAGAACCTAAATCAATTTCTCTTTGCTTTTGCCATCGCCGATTTGGTGAAGGCGGCCATTGCGGCTGGGAGACAGGAGGAGCGGAAGCCTGCGGCAGCGGCGTTTGATTGGCTGCTGCCGAAGTAGCATCCGACGCGTGTGCCTCATTCTGTATGCCCACGTTTTGTCAACTTAAGGACAAGAGGCACCACACTTGCTACTCTTAAATTGCTTGATCACTTCCATAATCTTCATGCGCATGCCATTGCTCCTCTTTGCTACTCTCATTGCTCACGAGCGACAACGCAAATGAGATGGTCGTCCTGTTCCTCTAGAGTTTGAGTTTTCCGGAGCTATAAGAGCTGTCATCGTCGTCTTTTTTTTTTCTTTTTTTGGGTGGCTGCATGCTGGCAATGCTGACCCCGGCTTTCCAGTGACGTCGCCGCAAGTGGCGCTTTTTGCAATAAACTTACTGGCGGGTGCATGGTGTGCCGAACAAGCTGCGTGTAGAAAGCCCACGAAGCCGGCTGCACTGCACTGTCGGCTGGCGGGCTCTCTTCTTCCGTCTACTGGGCAGAGTGTCGGCGCCTGCCCATGCCGCTTTTTTTTTCTTTTGGGCTTGACGAAAAGCCTCCTATTTGTCTCTAAGGAACTTCCATCCTTTTGCAGCGCAGTGATGCACTCTGCGTTGACGAAATGAATATCAGCCGCTGCTCAAAACAACCTCAAGCCGGCGGAAGGACACGTACCTTTGCTGACCATTCCCGGAAACATGACTTGCACACTTCCTTCCACAGCATCTTTTACTTGTATTCTTGTGGTCCTTGTGCTGGCCAGACACAAGGACTCCGGCTGGCCACACAAGAAATCAATTTCTCTTTGCTTATTGCCATCGCCGATTTGGTGAAGGCGGCCATTGCGGCTGGGAGACAGGAGGAGCGAAAGCCTGCGGCAGTGCGTTTGATTGGCTGCTGCGAATAGCAACTTCACGCGTGTGCCTCATTCTGTATGCACGTTTTGTGTCTAAGGACAAGAGGCACCACACTTCAGCTACTCTTAAATTGCTTGATCACTTCTATAATCCTGCGCTTTTCCAGGTTGCTCCTCTAGTTCTCTCATTGACCTCACGAGCGACAACGCAAAATGATGATGGTCGTCCTGTTCCTCTAGACTGTTTGTTAGTTTTCCGAGATGCTCTATAAGCAAGCTGTCATCGTCGTTTTTTTTTTTCTTTTTTGGGTGGCTGCATGCTGGCAATGCTGGACCCCTGGCTTTCCAGTGACGTCGCCGCCAAGTACGCGAGCTTTTTCTCGCAATAAACTTACTGGCGGGTGGTCATGGTGTCGCGCAGGAACAGCAGCTGCGTGTAGAAAGCCCACGAAGCCGGCTGCACTGCACTGTCGGCTGGCGGGCTCTCTTCGTCGTCGTCGTCTACTGGGTCAGAGTCGTCGGCGTCTTCAGTGCCCATGCCGCTTTTTTTTCTTTTTGGGCTTGGACGAAAAGCCTCCTGAATTTGTCTCTAAGGAACTTCCATCGCTTTTGCAGCGCAGTGATGCACTCTGCGTTGACGAAATGGAATATCAGCCGCTGCTTTCAAAACAACCTGTCAAGCCGGCGGAGACGCGCCACACTTTGTGACCATTCCCGGAAACATGATTTGCACACTTCCTCCACAAGGCATCTTTTACTTGTCATTCTTGTGGTCCTTGTGCGTGGCCAGACACAAGGACGTCCCGCCACACAAGAAACATTTCTCTTTGCTTATCATCGCGATTTGGTGAAGGCGGCCATTGCGGCTGGGAGACAGGAGGAGCGAAAGCCTGCGGCAGCGGCGTTTGATTGGCTTCCGAAGTACACTTCCGACGCGTGGCTTTTGTATGCCCACGTTGTTCAGCTTAAGGACAAGAGGCACCACACTTCAGCTACTCTTAAATTGCTTGATCACTTCTATAATCTTCATGCGCATGTCCAGGTGGTGCTCCTCTTTCTAGTTCCTCATTGACCTCACGAGCGACAACGCAAAATGATGATGGTCGTCCTGTTCCTCTAGACTGTTTGTTAGTTTTCCGAGATGCTCTATAAGCAAGCTGTCATCGTCGTCTTTTTTTTTTCTTTTTTGGGTGGCTGCATGCTGGCAATGCTGGACCCCTGGCTTTCCAGTGACGTCGCCGCCAAGTGCGCGAGCTTTTTTCGCAATAAACTTACTGGCGGGTGGTCATGGTGTCGCGCAGGAACAGCAGCTGCGTGTAGAAAGCCCACGAAGCCGGCTGCACTGCACTGTCGGCTGGCGGGCTCTCTTCGTCGTCGTCGTCTACTGGGTCAGAGTCGTCGGCGTCTTCAGTGCCCATGCCGCTTTTTTTTTCTTTTTGGGCTTGGACGAAAGCCTCCTGAATTTGTCTCTAAGGAACTTCCATCGCTTTTGCAGCGCAGTGATGCACTCTGCGTTGACGAAATGGAATATCAGCCGCTGCTTTCAAACAACCTGTCAAGCCGGCAGAGACGCGCCACACGTACCTTTGCTGACCATTCCCGGAAACATGATCTTGCACACTTCCTTCCACAAGGCATCTTTTACTTGTCGATTCTTGTGGTCCTTGTGCGTGGCCAGACACAAGGACGTCCGGCTGGCCACACAAGAAATCAATTTCTCTTTGCTTATTGCCATCGCCGATTTGGTGAAGGCGGCCATTGCGGCTGGGAGACAGGAGGAGCGAAAGCCTGCGGGCAGTGGCGTTTGATTGGCTGCTGCCGAGTAGCAACTTCCGACGCGTGTGCCTCATTTTGTATGCCCACGTTGTGTCAGCTCTAAGGACAAGAGGCACCACACTTCAGCTACTCTTAAATTGCTTGATCACTTCTATAATCTTCATGCGCATGTCCAGGTGGTGCTCCTCTTCTAGTTCTCTCATTGACCTCACGAGCGACAACGCAAAATGATGATGGTCGTCCTGTTCCTCTAGACTGTTTGTTAGTTTTCCGAGATGCTCTATAAGCAAGCTGTCATCGTCGTCTTTTTTTTTTCTTTTTTTGGGTGGCTGCATGCTGGCAAGGCTGGACCCCTGGCTTTCCAGTGACGTCGCCGCCAAGTACGCGAGCTTTTCTCGCAATAAACTTACTGGCGGGTGGTCATGGTGTCGCGCAGGAACAGCAGCTGCGTGTAGAAAGCCCACGAAGCCGGCTGCACTGCACTGTCGGCTGGCGGGCTCTCTTCGTCGTCGTCGTCTTCAGTGCCCATGCCGCTTTTTTTTTTCTTTTTGGGCTTGGACGAAAAGCCTCCTGAATTTGTCTCTAAGGAACTTCCATCGCTTTTGCAGCGCAGTGATGCACTCTGCGTTGACGAAATGGAATATCAGCCGCTGCTTTCAAAACAACCTGTCAAGCCGGCGGAGACGCGCCACACGTACCTTTGCTGACCATTCCCGGAAACATGATCTCGCACACTTCCTTCCACAAGGCATCTTTTACTTGTCCGATTCTTGTGGTCCTTGTGGGCCAGACACAAGGACGTCCGGCTGGCCACACAAGAAATCAATTTCTCTTTGCTTATTGCCATCGCCGATTTGGTGAAGGCGGCCATTGCGGCTGGGAGACAGGAGGAGCGGAAGCCTGCGGCAGCGGCGTTTGATTGGCTGCTGCCGAAGTAGCAACTTCCGACGCGTGTGCCTCATTCTGTATGCCCACGTTTTGTCAACTCTAAGGACAAGAGGCACCACACTTCAGCTACTCTTAAATTGCTTGATCACTTCCATAATCTTCATGCGCATGTCCAGGTGGTGCTCCTCGTTTGCTACTCTCATTGACCTCACGAGCGACAACGCAAATGATGATGGTCGTCCTGTTCCTCTAGACTGTTTGTTAGTTTTCCGAGATGCTCTATAAGCAAGCTGTCATCGTCGTCTTTTTTTTTTCTTTTTTTGGGTGGCTGCATGCTGGCAATGCTGGACCCCTGGCTTTCCAGTGACGTCGCCGCCAAGTACGCGAGCTTTTCTCGCAATAAATTACTGGCGGGTGGTCATGGTGTCGCGCAGGAACAGCAGCTGCGTGTAGAAAGCCCACGAAGCCGGCTGCACTGCACTGTCGGCTGGCGGCTCTCTTCGTCGTCGTCGTCTACTGGGTCAGAGTCGTCGGTGTATTCAGTGCCCATGCCGCTTTTTTTTCTTTTTGGGCTTGGACGAAAAGCCTCCTGAATTTGTCTCTAAGGAACTTCCATCGCTTTTGCAGCGCAGTGATGCACTCTGCGTTGACGAAATGGAATATCAGCCGCTGCTTTCAAAACAACCTGTCAAGCCGGCGGAGACGCGCCCACACGTACCTTTGCTGACCATTCCCGGAAACATGATCTCGCACACTTCCTTCCACAAGGCATCTTTTACTTGTCCGATTCTTGTGGTCCTTGTGCGTGCCAGACACAAGGACGTCCGGCTGGCCACACAAGAAATCAATTTCTCTTTGCTTATTGCCATCGCCGATTTGGTGAAGGCGGCCATTGCGGCTGGGAGACAGGAGGAGCGAAAGCCTGCGGCAGCGGCGTTTGATTGGCTGCTGCCGAAGTAGCAACTTCCGACGCGTGTGCCTCATTCTGTATGCCCACGTTTTGTCAAGCTCTAAGGACAAGAGGCACCACACTTCAGCTACTCTTTAAATTGCTTGATCACTTCTATAATCTTCATGCGCATGTCCAGGTGGTGCTCCTCTTCTAGTTCTCTCATTGACCTCACGAGCGACAACGCAAAATGATGATGGTCGTCCTGTTCCTCTAGACTGTTTGTTAGTTTTCCGAGATGCTCTATAAGCAAGCTGTCATCGTCGTCTTTCTTTTTCTTTTTTTGGGTGGCTGCATGCTGGCAATGCTGGACCCCTGGCTTTCCAGTGACGTCGCCGCCAAGTACGCGAGCTTTTCTCGCAATAAACTTACTGGCGGGTGGTCATAGGTGTCGCGCAGGAACAGCAGCTGCGTGTAGAAAGCCCACGAAGCCGGCTGCACTGCACTGTCGGCTGGCGGGCTCTCTTCGTCGTCGTCGTCTAATGGGTCAGAGCGTCGTTGTCTTCAGTGCCCATGCCGCTTTTTTTTTTCTTTTTGGGCTTGGACGAAAGCCTCCTGAATTTGTCTCTTAAGGAACTTCCATCGCTTTTGCAGCGCAGTGATGCACTCTGCGTTGACGAAATGGAAATATCAGCCGCTGCTTTCAAAACAACCTGTCAAGCCGGCGGGAGACGCGCCACACGTACCTTTGCTGACCATTCCCGGAAACATGATCTCTGCACACTTCCTTCCACAAGGCATCTTTTACTTGTCGATTCTTGTGGTCCTTGGTGGCCAGACACAAGGACGTCCGGCTGGCCACACAAGAAATCAATTTCTCTTTGCTTATTGCCATCGCCGATTTGGTGAAGGCGGCCATTGCGGCTGGGAGACAGGAGGAGCGAAAGCCTGCGGCAGTGGCGTTTGATTGGCTGCTGCCGAAGTAGCAACTTCCGACGCGGTGTGCCTCATTCTGTATGCCCACGTTTTGTCAGCTCTAAGGACAAGAGGCACCACACTTCAGCTACTCTTAAATTGCTTGATCACTTCCTATAATCTTCATGCGCATGTCCAGGTGGTGCTCCTCTTCTTACTTCTCTCATTGACCTCACGAGCGACAACGCAAAATGATGATGGTCGTCCTGTTCCTCTAGACTGTTTGTTAGTTTCCGAGATGCTCTATAAGCAAGCTGTCATCGTCGTCTTTCTTTTTTCTTTTTTGGGTGGCTGCATGCTGGCAAGGCTGGACCCCTGGCTTTCCAGTGACGTCGCCGCCAACGTACGCGAGCTTTTCTCGCAATAAACTTACTGGCGGTGGTCATGGTGTCGCGCAGGAACAGCAGCTGCGTGTAGAAAGCCCACGAAGCCGGCTGCACTGCACTGTCGGCTGGCGGGCTCTCTTCGTCGTCGTCGTCTACTGGGTCAGAGTCGTCGGCGTCTTCAGTGCCCATGCCGCTTTTTTTTTCTTTTTGGGCTTGGACGAAAAGCCTCCTGAATTTGTCTCTAAGGAACTTCCATCGCTTTTGCAGCGCAGTGATGCACTCTGCGTTGACGAAATGGAATATCAGCCGCTGCTTTCAAACAACCTGTCAAGCCGGCAGAGACGCGCCACACGTACCTTTGCTGACCATTCCCGGCAACATGATCTTGCACACTTCCTTCCACAAGGCATCTTTTACTTGTCGATTCTTGTGGTCCTTGTGCGTGGCCAGACACAAGGACGTCCGGCTGGCCACACAAGAAATCAATTTCTCTTTGCTTATTGCCATCGCCGATTTGGTGAAGGCGGCCATTGCGGCTGGGAGACGGGAGGAGAGAAAGCCTGCGGCAGTGGCGTTTGATTGGCTGCTGCCGAAGTAGCAACTTCCGACGCGTGTGCCTCATTTTGTATGCCCACGTTTTGTCAGCTCTAAGGACAAGAGGCACCACACTTCAGCTACTCTTAAATTGCTTGATCACTTCTATAATCTTCATGCGCATGTCCAGGTGGTGCTCCTCTTTTAGTTCTCTCATTGACCTCACGAGCGACAACGCAAAATGATGATGGTCATCCTGTTCCTCTAGACTGTTTGTTAGTTTTCCGAGATGCTCTATAAGCAAGCTGTCATCGTCGTCTTTCTTTTTTCTTTTTTTGGGTGGCTGCATGCTGGCAAGGCTGGACCCCTGGCTTTCCAGTGACGTCGCCGCCAAGTACGCGAGCTTTTCTCGCAATAAACTTACTGGCGGGTGGTCATAGTGTCGCGCAGGAACAGCAGCTGCGTGTAGAAAGCCCACGAAGCCGGCTGCACTGCACTGTCGGCTGGCGGGCTCTCTTCGTCGTCGTCGTCTACTGGGTCAGAGTCGTCGGCGTCTTCAGTGCCCATGCCGCTTTTTTTTTCTTTTTGGGCTTGGACGAAAAAGCCTCCTGAATTTGTCTCTAAGGAACTTCCATCATTTTTGCAGCGCAGTGATGCACTCTGCGTAGACGAAATGAAATATCAGCCGCTGCTTTCAAAACAACCTGTCAAGCCGGCGGAGACGCGCCACACGTACCTTTGCTGACCATTCCCGGAAACATGATCTCGCACACTTCCTTCCACAAGGCATCTTTCACTTGTCGATTCTTGTGGTCCTTGTGCGTGGCCAGCCACAAGGACGTCCGGCTGGCCACACAAGAAATCAGTTTCTTTTTGCTTATTGCCATCGCCGATTTGGTGAAGGCGGCCATTGCGGCTGGGAGACAGGAGGAGCGGAAGCCCACGGCAGCGGCGTTTGATTGGCTGCTGCCGAAGTAGCAACTTCCGGCGCGTGTAAAAATATCTGGCATAGCCAGACCTTGCGCAACGCGACGTGCTTGGCCAGGCGCGCCGTCTCCGACACGTGCCTCGGGACGCGTGAGCACGTAAAATCTAGCGCGCAGGCGCGTGCATGTGGTTACCGCTTTAAGTGTATACATTTCAGTTATGTGTTACAAGTACAACAAGGCACAGATCAAAACTAGAAACTCCATTGAGAGGGCATTCGGCGGCCGGAAGAGAAGGTTTCCGTGCCCGAGGACGACGCTGCAAAGCAAGACCGAAACTGCACCAATTGTAGTGACAGCATGTGCCGCCCTTCACAACCTCAGCCGCCAAATGAACCGAGCCATGTCCAGATGAAGCCGACAACCACATTGGAAGCAGCCACGACCAGCCAGCACCAGCAGTGCAGAATGGGCAAGATCTTGATGGTTATAGGAGGAGGGCAAGGCTGATCGAAGAATACTTTTCCTGAAAATGCACCAGATAAAGAAAGTGCACTTTTTTTTACGTACCAAGGATTTATGAGCAGATTTCTTTCAGAATGTTGTTTTATTGCTTTTGTTGTATGGCACTAGCTATTTAATTTACTGAGCTTTTTTTTTCTCGCACGTTTTCAGCATAAAGAGCGTGTATCGCACTCCTGCAATGTAGAAGCGATCCACCACCAATAATCTCATTCACAACATACGCTGTTTCCCTTTCCACCTGTTAGAGGAAAAAAGTGATAAACAGCGAACACAAGCCATTTTTATTCCATTTTCTTTTTTGCCAGCTGTATCTTACGTTGAAGTAAAATTTGTTTTGCCTTGAGGTTTTCTACCTCAATGTGGTCCTCTTGCTTTCTTTTTCCTCCCTTGTCACGGCTTTCAGCGCGGTGAAGCCGCATCCGGAGCAAATGTTCCCGCTTCTTCTGGCTATCTTCTCTGGTCACTGAAGCCATGCGGGGGCGTAGCTCATCGCTGGCACTCAGCTGCTGCTTTGCCTGGCTTATAATGGGTGGGGAGCTCTGGTCATTGAAGCCATGCGGGGGCGTAGCTCATCGCTGACACTCAGCTGCTGCTTTGCCTGGCTTATAATGGGTGGGGAGGCAGCGGCAACACTCCTTGCTGGAATGCTGGAGTGTGAAGAGTCCAGAAAAGCCAGTGACGTGTCTTCTACCTCGGCTGTGCATGCAGCTGGGACGTCATCCATGTCCTCCCCTCCAGCCACAGCAGGACGACTTGGAGGGTCAGACATCTAAAAGCTGCAACAGCTGCCTGAGATAATTATCCATGCCAGCTTTGCAGGGAAAAGCACATGCCAAATGCAGACCTGAAAATCGCCTCTTCGTAGTTTTTCGCCTCAAAAGATTTCCTAATGATTCCTTCAAGGAACTTGGAGACTAGGAATATACGCCCCTCATATATGACTATTATTTTGGCGCTCTTTGCCCCAGTTGGCCTTGCGCCATAAACATCCAACCATCATCATCAGAGACGAGGAATATAGACTGGGAGAAGACGGGTTTGGATTTATCTACTGATTCAAGGACCAAAAAACAAGGATACTTGTCCTGTTTCGGAATGTTGATGGTTGGTAGGGATGGGAAGGAAACTTCGGTGCGGCCCCTTTTCAGGGACCATTCAAGTTTTTAGGGGGGTTTAATTTATCCATACGGCATAGGAAAAAGGAGGGGATGGGGGTACTTTCTTCTTCAGCCTTACCCTGATAGCTGAAGAAGTCCCGGAGCTCCCTGCCTGGTAAACAGACGGAGCTGATCTGCCGGAGCTTGACCTGGGCTCCGATGGCCACCGTTCGTGATTTCTCACCCTCCACCTATAAACACATCGACACGGTTGGATACAGCTTATTTTTGGGGGGCTCGGGGTCCGCGGTGTCGCCAATACCATCACCAAGATTGCTCAAGGTGCCCCGTGAAGGGATGCAACCTGCAGTGGAGCACCTTTATGAATGATATGTAAAACATCCATAATGCTCACACGTTCAGTTTTCATGCGCTACAACAGTTCGTAAAGATGTCTTCTAAACGTGTAATGAACCTGAAAAGTTTGAGTGTTGATGATGATGGTTGGATGTTTATGGCGAAAGGCCAACTAGGGCAAAGAGCGCCAAAGCAATGGTTATGTATGACGGTTGAAGATGTAATCACTAAGATTGCTCAACAAAAGCAGAGATTAAAATAGTAAAATCAGTATGACAATGAGGATGGCTGGTGTAAAAGGCCAGGGTGTGATAGTGCAGGGCATGAAACTATGGGCAAAAATTACGCGTGATAGGAAATAAGCTGTAAAAATTTGATTTCGCTAAGAAACGTAAAAGTGCGTTGCAGAGGGACTATGGCATCATCCGCTAAAAACAGTGCTGGATGTAGTGGGATGTGTTGTCTGTATAGTCGTGGGAAATGTTTGCGTCTTGTTCTGTGGAGTTTTCTGCATGTAATGAGAATGTGAATTACGGATAGGCCCTCCCCACACCTGCTACACAAGGGTCTTGGAGAACCAGTGAGCAGATGGGAGTGTGTTGCGTGTGTGTGGCCTATCCGCAATCTCTAGTGCAACTTCAATGAATCTGTTGTGTGAGTCAGTAGTGTATGGTCCTAGGTGTGGTTTTAATTACGTGTAATTTGTTGTCTGTCTGTGTGCTCCAGTCGGCTTGCCAGGTTCTGCGAAGGTGTTCTCTTGTGTATGGCTTGAGGTCGGTGTACGTAATTTTGTAATGTCCACTGTGTTCGTGTGTGCCGCAGCGGCGGCCATTTGGTCTGCGGTCTCATTTCCTGCAATCCCATAGTGACCCGGTACCCAACATACAATCGCTTCGAGATTTTTGGCATACGCTGACATTAAAGTCTTAAGAACTAGATTTATGACATGATTTTTAGAGCGCTTTTGGGATGATAATGCACGTACAACGCTGAGTGAATCTGTGTAGATGATGGACTTTTGAATGTGATGTTGAACAATATGACCAGCAACAAGAAAAATGCCATACGCTTCCGCCGTGAAGATGCTCGAATTTACATGCATGGATGTAGAGGCCGTAAAGTTGGGTCCGTGCGCAGTACAAGACACTGCGATGGAAGTTTTCGATGCATCACTAAAAAATTCTGCAGCCTGGTATTTTTGCTGCAGATACTGAAATGTTTGTGAAATCGCGATTTGTGGTACCCCTGCTTTTCTGTAATTGTGTAAACGACAGGTCACACGATACAGGGCGAAATTGCCAGGGGGCTATAAAGTCAATGGTAGATGTTCTGAACGTGTCCAAAAAGGAGATTGATAGTTCAGAAGCTTTCCTTCTCACCCTAAGTGAGAAAGGTAGAGACAGAGATGGGCGATTTAAAAACAGCTGTGACGTGGATGTATTCATAAAAACAGGTTTAAAGGATGGTTGTCGATTGATGATATTTTACAAGCATATAAAAGATCAACATAAATTCGCTGGTACTCCAGGCACCACTTGTCACACTCCACATACAGGCTTTGGACAGGGCTTGTACGGAAAGCACCACACGAGAGGCGAAGCCCCAGGTGCAGCACTGGGTCGAGCATTTTGAGCGCTGTTTTTGTAGCCGACCCATAGACAACACTACCGTAATCCAAACGAGACCCTACCAAAGCGGTATAAAGGCGCAGCAGAAGTTGTTTATCTGCACCGTATGATTGGTGAGACAGGACTTTCAAAATATTCATTGTTTTTAGACATTTTTGTTTGAGTTGTTTGATGTGAGATATGAATGTGAGTTTTTCATCCATCACCACACCCAAAAACTTGTGTTCCTTTTTCACAGGGATTGGGTCACCATTGAGGCTTATTTCAGGATCGGGCCTTATTCCACGTCTCCTTGAGAATACGACACAGGTACTTTTTGTGGGATTAAGTTTGAAACCATTTTCGTCTGCCCAGCGAGAGAGTTTCTTTACCCCAAGCTGGACTTGACGTTCACATATAGATATGTTACAAGATTTAAAAGATATTTCTACATCATCCACATACACTAAACAGGAGATCAATGGAGGAAAAGCTTTCCGAAGCGAATTCATCTTGACGATAAACAGCGTGCAGCTCAAAACTCCTCCTTGAGGCAAACCATTTTCTTGAATGTGAACTCTGGTGTGAACCCAACTCTCACACGAAATGTTCGTTTGGACAGGTAACTATCAAGAGTGTTTAACATATTACCTGTTACACCATACGATATTACCTGTTACACCATAGTCTGCAAGGATGCCGTACGCCATGCTGTATCGTACGCTTTTTCGATGTCAAAAAATACGGTCATGCAATACTGTTGGTGTATAAAGGCATCTTTGATGTATGATTCTAATGAACAAGCTGATCATTTGTGGATCGCCCTGCCCGGAAGCCTGCCTGGCAGCTCTCGAGAAGACCATTGTACTCAAGGAAGTACACGAGTCTCCTGTTGATCATCTTCTCGAGAAGCTTGCACAGGCAGCTGGTCAGGGCGATGGGTCGATAACTGGCAGGAGAGGAAGGGTCCTTCCCTTCCTTCAGGAATGCCACTACTATGGCCTCCCTCCAAGAGTTTGGAATCTGCCCCGAAAGCCATATGTTGTTGTATAGATGTAGGAGTGTTTCAAGAGTGTCTGGGTGTAGGTGTTGTATCATGGTGTGTGATTTTGTCTGCACCTGGAGCTGAAGGCTTACATGTGGTCAGAGCGGCCTTCAGCTCATGAATTGAAAAGGGGGAATTGTAGGAAGTGTGCGACTTGTTGTTATCGCGCAGGGACTTCTTTTCTACAGATGTTTTGTGTTTCATGAAAGTGTTTGTGTAGTGTGCTGAACTGGACACGTGTTCGAAGTGTTGTGCAAGTGTGTTAGCCTGGTCTTCCAGTGTGTCCCCTGTTGTACTAACCAGGGGCAGGCTGTGTGTCGGTTGTCCTTTTATTTTTCGTATTCGTGTCCAGACTTTGTGTGTGTCAGTGTATGAGTTGATGGAAGTGAGGAAGGTGTGCCAACTCTCCCTTTTCGCCTCACGACGCACTCGCTTCCCAAAAGCCTTTGCCCGTTTAAAAAAATGAGGTTACCCGACGTGGGGTACCGGCGAAGGACACCCCACGCCTTGTTCTGGGCCTCTCGCGCCCGCCTGCAGTCCTCATTCCACCAGGGCCTCCTTGGGTTGCGTGGGGCACCGGAGGCGTGGGGAATGGACTTTTCGGCGGCGTCGAGGATGTGCGCCGTGAGCAGTCGGGTCGCCTCTTCTACGTGTAGGTGTTTTATGGATGTGTAGTGCAGTTTAGATGTTTCTGTGAATGTACTCCAGTTTGCTCTTCCCTCATTGAACCTTTTATGACAGGGGGAAGTGTTTGTGCCTATGCCTATGTATGTCAATTTGGTGGGGAAGTGGTCACTACTATATAGGTTTGTGTCCACATGCCACTCAAGAAATGGGAACAGAACTGCAGAGCCAAGAGCCAAGTCAAGATGTGAATAACTGTTTTGTTCTATGTTATAATATGTAGCTTGGTTTTTGTTAAAAAGGCTTGCTCCCGATGATGTTAGAAATTTTTCAATTAGGGACCTCGGGCATCTGTGCGAGAAGAGCCCCAGATTGAATTATGTGCATTGAGGTCGCCTAAGACTAAGTACGGTTCAGGTAGTTGATCTATCAGGGCCTCAAAATCAGTGTTCGATAGTTGGTAATCCGGAGGGATGTAGAGGGAGCATACCGTTATTAACCTATCATAAATAATTGTTCGAATCGCGACAGCTTCTAGCATGGTGTTTAGGTGGATGGTGTGACACGCCAAGGATTTTCGGGCTACTATGGCCACACCACCTGAAGAATAAGTGCAAGTGTGCCTGTCTTTTCGAAAAACCAAGTAGCTATTCAAGAAGTTAGTATGTTTACTATTCAGGTGTGTTTCCTGAAGACACATGATACTTGGCTGATGTGAATGAAGAATCTCGTACACATCATCTAGATTGTTGATAAGGCCTCTACAGTTCAATTGCATGATGGTGTCTGTTCCCATTATTTACATTTAAGAATGACTGGAGTGTGTGGTGGTGTGTTCATGTGTCGTCTTTCGGGGCTGTTACTCTGCGATTGGGCTTTTTGGGCCTGTCTGTAGGCTTGGAAGTCGGTGGCCGCTCCTTGCGCTGCGTTGCAGGCAGGGTCGGCCTGACATTCATCTCGTCGTCGGATGTCCGAGGGGTGCCCGACGGACCGGGCCCCCCGGACTTGGCCCCCCTCGGGAGCCCTTCATTTCAGCCGCCAGCGCCGAGGGCGTCCGGGGCGCCAGAGGTGGCACGGGCGGTGCGGTGGCGGTGGAAGCCGGTGCGGGGCCCGTGGTGTCCATCACCTCGGTACCCTCCAACGCACTGGAGGATGGGGATACAGAGGCGGGAGCGGCACTGGTCCCAATGGAAGATGTTGCCACCACAACCGCTGCTGCCTCAGCAAGCGGCGTGGTGGCTGGTTGGGCTGCCAGAGGCAACCCAGCGGGGGGCGGGGGAGGGACCAGGTCAGACTCGCTGAACTGGGTCCCTGTGGAAACCAGACGCCGCTCCGCCCCCCGGCGAGCTGCGTCGGCGTACCCCCCCGAGGGAAAGAGGCGAACCTCTTCCGCGCCTCTGGGAAAGTGATGTTTTCTGTTACCTTGAGATTGATTATTTTCTTTTCTATTTGGAACTTTTCGCATTTCCTGGAGTAGGCCGCATGTGGGCCCCTGCAGTTTGCACAAGTGAGGATATCAGAATTACAGTTGTCGGTGGGGTGGTCCTGCGCGGCGCATTTCGCACAGGTTGTTTTGCCGCGACAAGAGGTTGTACTGTGTCCAAACCGCTGGCACTTGAAGCAGCGGCGCGGGTTCGGAATGTAACGACGAATGGAGCATCGAATAAAGTCTGCGTTGATATGTTCAGGAAGTGAGGAACGGTTAAAGGTCAGGATAATATGTTTCGTGGGGATTATGTTATCATCCTGCGCATCGTGGTGCGGTGCACAGCTGTTGACGGCCCTGATCCTTTAACCTTCAAGCAAGTCGGCATCTGTTTCCGTAAGAAGATCTGCCTCAGGAATCCACAACCCTGGGAGCTGTTGAGGCTCCGGTGGGGTGTGTGACCCTGATGTCCAGATCATGGATGCGGGTTTGTTCAAGAAGAGTGCGGGCTCTGTTTGTTCGGGCCTGGAGTTCTACAAGGATTTCTCTCCCGTCCTAAGCTTATTTAGCTTGATACTTTCCCACCTATTGTGGTTTTGCAGGAATTTCGAAACCAGGAATACAGACAGGATGCGATAGGTCTTGCCTGAGTTCAGCTGACTCTATCACAAGGAAACGAGCATAGTTATTTACGGGTGTTGAAAAGGACAGTTGTTGGAAGGGGTGGGAATGAAACTTCGGTGCGGCCCCTTTTCAGGGACCGATCACGTTTGGGGGGGGTTTGAAAATGCCATATAGCATACAGTCGAAACCCGCAATAACGAAATCGCCGGGGAAACCGGAAAAATTCGTTTTCGCGAGGATTTCGTTGCCGCGAGTACGAGACATAAAAACAGTGATATGGCCAGCAGAACGAAAATTTATTGCCAGAAGTCAGTCAACTTACTTTGCCGACCCTTGCCATGCAACAACTTCAAAGCTCTCCCTTCGCACTGAAAAAAGTGGTCCATTGCCACGTCGTCGTCATGTGCGGCGAAAAAGGACCGAAGAGTGTCGAGGGCATCCAAAACAACCCGCGGGTTGGGTTTCTCCGCGTGCTTGTCTTCTTGGTCCTCGGTGTCGTCAGCTTCGCGCACGCTTTCGATAATGGCCTCGTCGGTCACTTCTTCATGCACGATGACATCGTCATCGGCGCGAACGAACGCATCAACGTGAGCCCATCTGGGATGTCGATGTCGATGGCTCGAAGTGCCCCCAGGCGTTGGTCAGCGATAGCGGCACTGCTGGCACTGCGCTGCCAGCACTCTCGCCGTCAAGTGCACCTTCGTCGAAATCTTCGTCTGGTGACGCTGAAGCGCAATCCGTGCGTGATGCTTGCACGGTGGTGTGAAGCCCGCGTGCCTGAAGCAGTTCTCAATCAGGGAAGGGGATGTCGCAACCCATGCGGCGGCCACCATCTCGAAGGCCATGCACAAATTCACGTCGGTGGGACGCTTGTGGTGGAGGTTCAGTAGCAGACGCTGGATCAACCTCTCCCTGTAGGCGCACTTCACGCTGCGAATTACGCCTTGATCGAGCGGCTGCAGAACGGAAGGCAGTTTGGTGGAAAAAAAACCAAGCGCACGTTCGTGAGCTCCGTCTCGTCCATGTGGTGGGCGCTGCAGTTATCTAAAAAAAGGGCCACCGACCTGCCCGCCTTGCGCATGTCGGCATCGAACGCCTCAACCCAGCTGGAGAAAAGAGCGCGAGACATCCACGCCTTCTTTAGCGGCGTACTGAACGGGCAGCGAGCGGCGGTTTCCTTTGAAGCAGCGGGGCTTCTCGCTCCGGCCGATGACTAGAAGTGGCCGCTTGTCTGTGCCGTCCATATTGCAGCACAACAAAATGGTAAAGCGTTGCTTGCTGTGCTTGCCCCCATGGCATTTCTGGCCTTTCAATTCCAGGGTCTTCGACGGGAGCATTTGAAAGAACAACGCCGTCTCGTCCGCGTTGTACACGTCGCAGGGCTGGTACTGGTCGAGTACTTCTCTGTTGGTCAGCAGCCATGACGACGTTGTGTACAGGGTCAACGCTTGCTGCTTCTCCCGAAATCGCCTTGGCCACGATGTCGTGCCGGCTTTAAAGCGACCCAACCATCCAACGCTTGCTCGGAACTGGTCGTGCCCGAGGATGCAGGCAAAGTCCAGTGCCTTCTGCTGTAGTATTTTTCCCGTAAGTGGCACTCTGTTGGCACGCTGTTCGCAAAACCACGCGAACACCGCATTATCGACGTCCGGAAAGGCCGCCGCGGTCACCGTCTTGTTCTGCGCACGTGCGCCATTATCAAGCGCAGCGAGAATGGCATCTTGTGCCCCTTCAATATGGTCGAAAGCGAGCTGCACGCAATTCCATACTCGTCGGCGATGTCTTTCTTTTTTCTGCCCTTATCAACTTCCGCAATGATGGCAGCTTTATCGTGAAGCGTCAGAAACTTCCGCTTTTTGGCTGGTGGAGGCATCTTAGCAAGATCCGATGGGCCGGTCGCCACACACACAACGAACTCGCGTGTGCGATGCTACGGAAGTGACGGAATGACGGAAGCAACGCAGGATAGGATTGTGTCGCCCCCTAAGGGTGTCGCTCCAAGGCTGCTTAACATGATGATGATATTGTTGCCGTTCTTTTCTTTCTCCGCGAAACGGAGAATCCGCTCCCGGCGTCAAGCTTTCTCAGGCACATTGTAACTTCGTCTCGATTTCGCCACCAGTCCAGTCTTCTCTTCGTCGTTTTGATTGATTCGAACTGTTGGTGTTGCTTTGGCTGTTGAGCTCGTCCGATGGCGCCGTCTGGTGGCACCGCTGACCCGTATCAGCATGATTGTTTGCCATCGCCTGCTGCAGTGTGGCCAGGCATGTTGCCTGACACAGACCCCATCGTCGATTTATGTAAACAAAAATGGCGGTACCCACGCTAGCACGCCAAAAGCAGACGTTCACGAATTTTGAGTGCGCACAACACGCGTACTAGCATATGTTTGACAGTTAACCTTTGACGGGCGGATAAATAAGGCCCGCACCGCAGTAGAAAATTCGTTAATGCGGGATCGCTGTTGAAAAACATTTCGTTGCCGCGAGATATGAAAAACATGGGCTTCTATGGACGTTCGCCGGGGATCCGGAAAATATTTCGTTGCCGCGGGGATTTTCGTACTTGCGGGATTTCGTTATTGCGGGTTTCGACTGTATTATAAAAGCAGGGAGACGGGGATACTTTCTTCTTTGACCTTTACCCTGGTAGTCAAAGAGGTCCCGGAGCTCCCTGCCTGGTAGACAGACAGGGAGCCCATCCGCCGGAGCTTGACCTGGGCTCCGACGGCCACCGTTCGTGGTTTCTAACCCTCCACCTATAAACACATCGCCACGGTTGGATCCAGCTTATGTTTGGGGGCTCGGGGTCCGCGGTATCGCCAGTACCGTCACCAAGATTGCTCAAGGTGCCCCGTGCGGGGAAAGTTTGAGTGTTAGGTCTAGCAGGCCACATCGGTCGTTGCGTTTTATATATGTGCTGCTGCAGCTGGGTGGCACCCTTCCTGTGCTGGAAGCAAAGGATGGCTGGTGCAAAAAAGACAATTGCTGGGCACAATTGCTGGGTGGAAGTGACTTATCCGTAGTCCTCATACTAATCACATGCAAGGCACTTGACACAACACGACACAAACATTTCCTGAATTATACAGACCACATTCCTTTGCACCCATCATACTTTTTAGCCGACGAACCAATGTTCTCTAGTCAACGTGTTTTAAGTTTTTAGCTGAGGTAAACTTTCTGCAGCTCTTGTCATATCATGTGTAATCACCCTGGCCCTATACACCAGCCATCTCTATGTCTTTTGTTTTGCATCACCTTTACTTTTAGTCACATGTTTTAGTACTTACGGTCTGATGAAAACTCAATAACTTCTTGGCGCTCTTTGCCCTGTTGGCCTTGCGCCTAAAACACCAACCATCATCATTTCTTTGCTACCTAGCCAGCAATGTGGCATATAAGCCTCATGTCATTCCTCCTTACATGATATGGAGGTTCCAAAGCTTCTGAAGCACAAGGCTTGTCAGCCTAGAACCTTACACAGTCCATCAGCTTCTGCTTTGTTTTCCCAGTCTTCTGTGCTGAGGAGAGAACTGATTGTGTCTCCCTCGACATTGCCACCTGATAATACGCTTCGGGCGAGACTGTAAAAGGGTAGGCAGTCAACCGTGAGCAGGAAGTGCTGTAGTGTTGAGTGCACATTGCAGCCTGATGACATCCTTACTATGCCAAGAAAATTGTCAAACTTATCCCGGCTCTCCGCTGCACCGCTCACATCCTTCGAGTGCGAAATCCCTCAGCTGTTGCAAGCTGAGCGGTGCAGCGGAGCGCCGTAGCAGACGACAGAGCGGCTTCTCCCGCCTCGTGCAGTCAGTGCGCATGTGCCGGCTGTCTCCGCTTGTCGCCGCTTTTCGGCGCCGGCGCTTCGCCGAGCGCAGCATCCACACGCTCGCCGTTTCCCTTTAACAGTGGACCCCACTGTACATGACGGAGCTGCACCAGCAGCAGAGCACATTCGCGCGATTTCAAGTGGATATGGATGGCCTATACACCATTTTCCATAAGCAGCCGGGAAAGGAGGAAAATACTCTCAAACCAGTTCTCTGGGCGGCCGACCAGTGTTGCCTGTGCGCACTGGGCTGCTAACATCGCTCGGCGCGGTATGCTCCGCTGTGTATACAGGGGGTATTTCTCACCGCGTGCTTAGTTTTTGCGGAACTTTGAACTGTTTTAGCCAATGCTGTTCAAGGCGCAAACGTCCCTTGGTCAGCACTGCGCGGTGGTGGGTTATTGAACAACCAGAGAAAGCGAGAAACAGTCGCTGACAGCACGCATGTGCACAACACTGCCTTGAGAAAATCCGGTGCGGTTGCGGCGTGTTTTTGCTGCATCGCTTCCCAACACACACCGAGTTGAGATATTGGTGAATGCCGCTGATAAATCGCAACGACTTTGTGCCAACGACCAACTCCAGTGTTTGAGGGTTTGTTGGGTGCACTTGGACGGCAAGCAGACAGAGCTAAATCCACTTATCACACGCAAAGCTGCGACAGGGAACGGAACCCCCTGAAATGTTAGAAGCAACTTTATCCTTTACCATACAGCATTCATTGATTAATTGATTCTTATAGTGTTTAACGCCCGACGCTTCATAGGTGATGAGGCGCGCCGTAGTGGAGGGCTCCGGGTGAATTTTGACCACCTGGGGATCTTTCACGAGCGCCGATACAACACCACATTACAATAACTTCTGGTTCCTTGTAGTCAATTTAAAATACCATATATTGTTTGGTCATTACAGCCGATTGGCATTAAACAATACCCTTTTCATCTAATCTAACCTTTAAAATCACGGCGTTTGTTTACTTTTTTCAGGCCAACGCATTACACTGCCAAACGATATGAAAGGATAACTTTCTCCATCGCACACTGCTGGTCGATAGCAGGATAAGCAGGCAGCCCAATGTGAAACGAAGATCGAGATACGCGTGAACGCTGCATTTGGAAAATAGCTCAACCTGTTCACAACGCGGTCAAAGGAAAAGCTTTAATCCTTTTGCGTTGTCACGGAATCTAATTACAAAAAAACAGTTACTGCTGGTCGTGTAAAGCATTTGTGGTGCAAGCAGCGGTTTCACAAAGGTGGGCTCCGAGCGACAGGCCACATGCGCTGCGCAGAGTTAGGTCAATCATAATCACGATCATGATCAACCAGAATTAACTCGCCCGAACGTCAACCCTTCTGCTCAACCTTCGAATAGTAATTTGACTGGTTGTGCGGTCGTGTTATTTTTCCGCCCAGGTAATTTTGTTTCGTCAGTAACCGTCATAAGTCTAGTTAAGAAAGATTATATTAGATTGCAATGTCAACAGCGTAGCAATCGCCTCGTCGAAAGTCCATCGTGAGCACGGATCACCGTGACCCACATATGCTGTGCGCGCTTTGCATTCGACGTCCGCGCTTCCGTAAACATGAATAATCGGTGAACATAACGAGGACAATGGCATTGAAAACACGTATTTACTCCCTGATATCGATTTCTATGTCAGTCGGTGCCATACCGGTACGTTTGCATCGCGGAACTGCAGAGCACCACCGGCACCACCACCACAGTGCTACTGCTGCTCGCAACAGCCGGGATCGGCATTTTCCGCTATGGCAGCAAATTAGGACCTAAAATCCGTCTGCAGATAATGAAAACGAAACAGAACACACAAGCACTGCAACCGCTAACTTAACGCCAAACCACTACGGTTTACGGTACCGAGCAGACGCACGGAAAGAACGGAGCACTTAACAGCCCAGCGCGGAAGTTTCGGTAGTCGCTTCATAGACGGCGCTAGCGTCCGGTCAGAAAAAGCAAATGGCGGCACCCACCTCTAGCAAGGAAAATGGTGTATAGCTCCGGCTTGGCGAACCGGTGCTGTGCCTCGCGCAGAGATAGCCAGCCACATCGTTATCACCAGCACAGGGGTGGAACAGGTAGAACAGCTTTTGAAGCACTTTTTGGAGCACTTTTTATCTGGCGCATTCCATTGATGCTGGCCACGTTGATGGAGCTTCGCCCACCTAGAAAGTGCTTATTTTCGCTAAAGCCTCTCTCTACAACTGCATTTCCATGAGGAAGAGAAAGGATGGCGTTGACCACCTTTGACAGCAGAGGATACTTCTGCTCACCAGTTTCGGTTTTCAGAGCAAAAATCTTCGCCCAACACACATCAATTTTTTTCGTTGGGGCACAGTGTGGCCTTCGCATCATCACACATGAAAATGTGCCACTCGACAACCAGTGAGGAAACCTGGCCATCACACACAACTTGAGGCAGTTGCCCTGCAAGAAACCGCAAAGAGCGCACCTCCAACTCTGCGTCACTGTTCTGCAGTGAAAGTAGCAGTGTGTGTAAAACGACTTTGTTGTCCGAAGGGAGGGTGCGAAGTAGAGCCTTTGAACACGCAAAATATAATGATCAGGCACCAATGCGAAATGGCTTTTTTCAGTTGCACCCTATGTTGTCATGGCTTTCTCAGTGTCTGAGCCTATTGCCGGGACAGTGTTCCAAAGTATAGAGCTGTCAAGGTCCAACATCTGTCTGCACTTCTCTCTATTACTCTGCCTCTCAAAGCACGGCTCAGAACGAGGGTTAAGAGCTCCCTGTGCATCACGTGAAGCAGTGGCTCTTCCGGTTGGAAAAGATTCTGAAATGCAATGAAAAGCTCAGCAGCATTCTTCAGAAAGCATTTTAGCAAGCAATGTCTTGTCAGAGAAAGCCTGTGCGAGGCGTCTGTGCTGGCTTTGGGCATCTGATCGCTGCACCTTGGGGTCTTCTTCCTTGAAAAAAGATTTCAGGGCTTCGAACTCAGGGTGTCTAGCAAATTATTATTTTAAGATTCCCAGACTTTTCCAGATTTTCCCTGACCAGCTGCATAGGTGGCAATACATGCAAGACCATTAGTGCAGAACACAAAACATTGTTTTATTTAGAGTGCAAACATAAATTATTCACCACAGATTGTAGTTGCTGACTAGAGTATTATTGCACAAGGTCTATGCAAACACAAATCGGCTTCTACTGTTCGTGTCAGCCATTGCACAAAAGTTCTTGAAGCACTGATCTGTTACTTTTTAAGAGAGTCTATTTTTTCTTGCAGGAGACTAGCTTCTGTCCGCGATTCACCAAGCAGCCTTCGCTTCTTTTCTTCCAGTTCTTTGACAAGAGCAGCCACTCTTTTCTTGTCCTTCTGAACACCTGACTCCACCCGTCTTTCTGCCTTCTTTTTCTGCAATTCCTCTCTGAAGACGCTGTAGGAATTGCGAACCATCTGCACCATCTTGTCAGTAATTACAACTTTGTCCACACCACCTGCTGCCAACACAGCATTATGGACCAGTCATTGTGCTATCAGCGAATCTTCTTTCAAGTTTTCTATGAGGCATTCTTTGTTGACTGAGAAGCCTCTTTCTACGGCAGCATTGCCGTGAGACAAGCAGAGGATGATCTTGATAAAAGAGAGCAGCTCTTTGTGATCATGAGAGCAGAGATCTAGCCACAGAACGTCCAGCCTCAGCTCTTTCCTGTCAAAATTGTTCAATTTTTCTTGGGTGAGGCTCAATGAACAGATCTGTATGTAAGAACGATGGGCCCACTCTGCTTGCAGACCAGTCAGCCACTGGTGCTGTGAAAGCACTTCAAGTGCGAGGGTCAATCGTTTTGGGCTAGCCTCTGGAGACAATGCGAATGTCGGGTCCAAACAGCTGGCACCCCTAGTTAGCTTATATTTCAACGGTGACCTCTCCACTACCTTTCGACAGCACACTTTAACCAAGGAAACACAGTGTCTTTCTTGAATTGGTGCAAGGTAAGCTGTGGCATTTTGGGCACCTTGCGGAGCTCATTTTTCGCAGCGAACCCAATGTCAAAAGCGCGTACAGGCATACCTGCCAACTCTTCTGAATTTTCTATAAAATGTACGAATTTCGGCCAGTCTTGCGATTTTACAAATCTTGCCCGATATTTTACGGAAAATATTTTGATTTTCAAAAAAAAAGGGAATATCTAATAAAACGAGACTGTGCCACATTGCGCCGCCACGAAAGAGCAATACGCGCTCTTGTTATCATCATCAGCAGAAGCTGCAACTTTGTCACATTCTCGGGGGTGGGCTACGCATCCATGTCTGGAATTCGCTTCCACCTCGACCAGCCTGTTTCGAGCGCGTCGTTCGGGGGCCGGTTAGGACCTTCGTGTTCGCGTCGGTCTTCGTAAGTGTCGGGATATTCGGGTACCTCCATGGCTGTCTTTTTTTTTGCTCGCCATATTGGGACCCAGCGGGGGGATCCCGGCGGAGCAGGAATGTCTTCGCCGCCATTTCGGCCCACGGGGCAGTGGGCCATGTGTTTCGGCAAGAGTGCCGCGGCCAACAGAGGTCCCACCCGCTTGGTTCTCGGAAGACGCGCTGTCCGAAAGACTGTGTGCTCGGTGCAGCGCGAGGTTCATGACTCGCGGGGAGAAGGAAGTGAGAAGTGGCGGTGGAAAATCGTGTGGTTGTGACGCGGCGGCCGGTTCTGAAAGCTGTGGTCTAGGCCCGCGTGCGACGACAGCAGCGACTTCGGGCCACGAGAATTCCCCTCGAGGAGGGGACTGTGCGGGGCCCAGGTGAACCCGAATTGCGTCGCCGATCAACGGGACTCACCGCAGACGACCGGCGGACCGGCGCATCTTCCCCGGCGAGGCCGCCGACCAAACCGAGCTAAGGCATCCTCCCCTTCTCCGCTCTTCTGCAGACTCTAAAATCGCCCTCTCTATAATCGTCCTCCTTCACGTAGACTGCGCGGACTTGATTAGGCAGTTTTAGCATATCGTTACCGTGTTAGCGTTACCGTTTACCGTGTTACCGGGAGCGGGAGTTTCCGTTTACCGGTGAAAACGGTAAGACGCATTTTAGCGTACCGTTTTTCGCTGGTTAGCGTGCGGAAATTTTAACGTAACAGACACAAAATGATGATGATAGCAACATTTTTTTTGTCGAATATATGTTGAATTCCATCAATAGCATTTATTTCTCGCAGTGCTTGCTTTTTCAGTCATTATTTATAGTCAATTGAGGCCCAGGAAGCCGTTGGCGGTTTCCTGATTAGGCCAGACTAGCCTATCACAAGCCAAGCCAATCTCCTGCCGTCGAGTCCGTCATGGCAGTGCCTTGTAGCAGAGTGTAGTAGCTCAGCTGCTGTGCTCCAGTTCAGAGTTCACCTTCTGCTATGGCTCAATACAGCAGCGTCCTTTCAGACCCGCTGTTGATGCGGTGTCTATCTTGGCGCGACATCGAGGATGCGTACTTGTTGGAACTGGATCCGGAGCCGCGCCGCAATCTAGCAGCACGTGGACTGCTCAACGTAGCAAGGCTAGACAGCCCTGAATTTGAGCGCATGTTCAGGTTTAAGAAAGTGGACTTTGAGTATTTATATTCCTGCCTCATGATGCCTGACAAGGTCGTGAGCGCGCAGCGTGTGCCGGTGCCAGGACGCGAGGCGTTATGTATGACTTTGAGGCGTCTTGCCTACCCGAACCGACTGGCCGACCTGGAGATGATGTTTAACCGGCATCTTTCTGTGATTTCGAGTGTGGTGAATCAGGTTCTGGCACACGTGGAATACCACTTCGGTCACCTGCTTTACGACCTGACTACACACACGTGGTTGAATTTGGACAGCCTGGAGCGATTTTCCGAGGTAAGAATATATATTGCATATAAAAGAGGGGCGCATATAAAAAAAAACACGTAGTGCAAACAGAAACAAGCATTACAATTACATCGCTGTCTGTGGCATTACAGTGGAGAGGTGCATACACAAAAAATATAGTACCCACACAAACAAGACAGCCCTTTTCAATCTCCACCTGGGCAATTTTTACAATGCCTTCACGAACCCCAAATGCCAAAGAAGAAGCTAGACCGTTCTATTCTGGACGTCTTACGATAAAAGATAACTCTAGCAAATCAGTTGAGCTATATCCATGCACTTTGTGATTGTGGTCGAGTCACAGTGGCATGTAATGTGACAAAACAAATATTTGTCACGAGGTAGCATAATTTGTAAGTAATATGTAAGTAAATATTGTCGAACAATATTCGCCCTAATTTTTTTTTCTTGGCTGTAGCGTGTGCCAGCCTCATTGCTGTTTTAAACTAAGCATGCTTTGTCGTCTTGTATTACTTTCAAAAGCATATTGCACAGATAGTTTACCAACTTGTCTAATTTCACTTCACGCACTGCTGTTGGTAGATGCCACACAATACTGATCTAACAAATTTATGCACTAAATTTTGGGCAATCTGTTAAGAGTTTTCTCATGCTCCTGCGTAAGGAAAGCCTTTGAGACAACAGAAGCTAAAGTAAACCCCCATTACAACAGAGTAACTTTACCAAAGTACCAAGTGCTTTTACCAAAGTGCCACGCTGTGCCAACCGATATGCATGCATTTTAGATCAGATTACTGCAAGCATGCTCATGGCTTATTCTGCTTAAAATGAACTGGCAAGTTGCGGATCCACATCCAGGCGAGCAGATGCAAGAATTATTGTGATTGAAAATGGGGCTCCTCAGACAATTGCTATCATTGCTATTTCCAGGCTGTGCATGCCAAAGGTGCCCCCCTCAAGAACTGCTGGGGATTTGTCGACGGAACAGCCCGCCGAATTTGTCGGCCAACGGAGGACCAACAGGAACACTTTTCAGGCCACAAGAGGTGCCATGTGCACAAGTACCAGGCAGTGATGTGCCCGAACGGCATAATTTGTCAGCTGGATGGGCCCTTCAGGGGGCGGCGACATGACGCAGGTGAGCATGGTTGGGACTTTCGTTACAGGGGCCATGAAAACAAACTGTTCATCTTACTAGCCTTTAGTAACTCACTTATCTCCAATACACCTACAAGATACATATTTTTAACCGTACAAACTCAGTATTTCCCCCTCCCAATTTGCACAGTACTGCTGTTTCCACTAGCTGGAAAGCAGATGGTGGGGGGGGGGGGGGCTAAGCAATTTTTGCTACTTGGTGAGCATGCATCGTTGAAAATTGAGCGCGAACTTAATTTCCAACGATGCATGTTCACCAACTAGCTCGACTCTCCATTTTAGTTTACTTCTAAGAATAAAGCCACCCCTCCTTATTGCAGCTTTTGCTAAGGAAAAAAATTCCTGCGTGGCAGGCTTGAAGTCGGGAAAGCTTGTCAGTAGCCGAAAGGTGCATCAACGAATGATAAGTACTACTTCGTAAAGCCTGGCAGCGAGCAGCTATACCATTCAGGTAGTGAAAAAATATGAGCTGTTCATTTCGGGCCAATAAACTGCACATGCACTAGTCAATGAAAAACAGAAAGCAGGCTTCCACCCAGTTTATTGGTAAAAGTCAATGAAAAACAGAAAGCAGGCTTCCACCCAGTTTATTGGTAAAGGCAAAAAAACAGCTCCACATTTTTGCTGAGCCCGTCCGCGTGTTAGGTACCCTAAGATGCAAGTTGTGACAAGAAAAGTATTTTAGATACGAAAGTTAATATGCACCGTTCAAGCCATTCAGGACAGGTACAAGCCGACCAAACTACATCTTAACACATGATTTTGCATTGTGCTTGCATCTGTGTAACTGGCCTTTTGTGTGAGCTGCTTCTGTATTTCAGGAATCCTTAGGGAGACCCGCCTCTACGACAACCTGGAAAAGATCACGATGGGTCACCCATATGTGATTTACGGCGATCCCGCTTACCCTCTCCGGCCGCTGCTGTACAAGCCCTTTGGAGGTGCCAGGCTGCAGCCCCATGAAGCCTGGTTTAATAAGCGCATGAGTGCTGTCCGCCTGGCGGTGGAATGGGGATTTGGGAAGGTGGCAGCGGAGTTTGCATTTGTTGATTTTCACAAGAATCAAAAAATGAGCAGGCAAAATGTTGGGCGCATGTACAAGGTCGCCACGCTCCTTGCAAATGCACATACATGCTTGTACGACAGCCAAGTTAGCATGTACTTTAATTTGGACCCACCTGCCCTTGATGAATACCTTGTTCCATTCTCGCCTTCAAATGTGTAGTTGCCCGTACCAAGAGCTCCGTGTAAGTTGTCAAGGGGGTCAAGGGGGCATTGTTACAGTTCCCAAGCTCAGCACTTTTAAACATCTTCTTTATGACAGGACATGAAGGGGCCATGCTGACAAAATACAAGTTTTAGTTCATTTGAAAGATTTCATGTTTTACCGTGCCCCCAGTGCTTGTCCGTAAGCAAACAATGCTTTATTCACTGAGAAGCTAGCCAATTTAGGTTAAAATTTTGATTCTCCCACCAAATCATGCGTTTTCATGACATCTGCAATGAAATCACATGAATTGGTCTTCAAGTTACTGTTTCCTTGTTTCCCATTAGTCAACCTAGATGCCGCTACCATCTAGGCAGAAGGCAGAAAACGGTTGCCGTTTTGTGCCTTTGCTTTATTTTGACCGTATTTGTACCTGGCTTGTTTTTGTTAAGGTAGAACATAATTGTTTCATGAAACATGGTGTTCACTCGACAAATACGGTCACGTAAGACACAGTTGCTTACGCCACTCGGCCAGTGTCATCTGAGACAACCCCAAACAGCCACAGTGCTGTGCAGCTAAAACATGCCTGGTGCGCGCAGTACCAACAGCAGTCGGCATGAGTACTGCTTGGTTTACGTGTAATTTCGTACCTTCCGCTGTTTACCCCACCATTCTTACTGCTGTAAAAAGAATGTGCCCTAATTTTAAGTGCAAATAGCTTGTTCGGCAAGCTTATAAAAAGCCCTGCCTAATTTACGTTTGCTTTTGATGCCCTCAGCCAATTGCAGAGCTGGCACAAGTGACATCACAGGTTCTCTTGTGGGAAATGAGCGAGTGGGCCCTTCCCTTATAGGAGCGAAGCCTCTTAGCAGCGTCGTCTCATGTAGTCATGGTACTAAAACACCGGGACACTTGTTTTCCAATGCCTCGCGCTAAATACGCTCCATGCTTCAAAGACTTTTCCAGCAAAGCTGTATACCTCTTACTCCCACTGCATGCTTCGCCCATCCCCAAATTTGACGTTAGTGGAGATGGACCAGGATTATTTTTTCCCAATTACATAGCTTATTTGTGCGAAGTGGTGTTAGTAGGATTTTAACGAGGCAATCTTTCGAGTGAACGAAACTTGTCTACATGGCCCCTTCAAGCATTTACATGGGCATTTTGAAAATACCTTCTGTACTCCTTTACACCGCAATACTGTGGCATTGTACTTGCTTTTTTCTTGTGCTCTTTCCATGTGTGCTGTATTGTGTACTAGCAAAAAATAAAATTGCTCGTACCTCGTTTTAGATCTTTTTTTTGTTTTGCCCACTAAACTTTTCATAGCTGATCAACATTGCTCACCACTAGTCACAAGAATTTGGCACTTCTAGAGCACCTTGATTGTTCCAGGCCATGCAGGCCAGATGTAATGGCGAGCGAGTACGGGATAGTGGACCACGCACTCAACGTGCCAGTGACACGGCATGATTACATCAGTGCAGCTGCATCGCACTTTAACCATCATCATTCTGCCAATTTTAGCTAAATAAAGTCTGGCCACAGCTGATTAACTCCCTCCCCCTCCCGGCATCATCTTAAACACCTGTAGAGGGGCCTTTTTCGCAAAATCTTAGCCTGCATCTTGTCATGGTGGCAAGCAAGCACGAGATGGAATACAGAGCCATGGTTGTTTAGGCGTTTACTTTTGGATCTTTTCGATGAGGCTCTCGATGAGCCTCAGCTGCGCTTCTTGGTACGCGATGTGCGAGCGCCGCTCTTCAGCACTAAGGCGGCGCTCCTCCGCTAGGGCCTCCCGCTCCTTTTCGCGTTCACGCATGTTTTCCGAGTGCTTCAACATCTCGAAGTCTAGTCTGCGCTCCTCCAGTGCGAGCCGCCTGCATTGGGTCTCCTGCTCTCGCTTGTCTCGTTCATCGAGAAAGTCGCGGGTGGTACCGTGCCTTTGCATACCTGCACAGAATAGACAAGAATAAATACTCATAAATGCAATGAGTATTTTTCACCTGAAAAGTAAAAAAAGTCAGCTAAAGAATAAAAAAATTAAAAAATAGTGCATGCTAACTAATGTGAGCCACAAGGGGAACCTAAGTGCAAATTACTGAAAGTTGGAACGGAAGTGCAGAACAGCACAGTGACTGGGAAGCACCAGGGCATGTCAACAATCTGGTGCTAAAATGCATTCCAAAGCACACGCCAGTGCCTAAGAAATAAGAATTCATCTACTCCAGCCCCCGTATGGTGGGCTGTGTAAACTGGTGAAACGTGGAGAGAACCTCATTACGATTGGCAGATGAGGCCGTCGTGATTTGCTTTTCGCTGGACTTTGTACAACCAGCACACGTGGACTGTGACAGCGCGGTACGTGCATCACCACGCAGTTACAGTAGGCTTGGTAGCATTTCTTTTTTAACCCGCAGTTTACAATAGTTGTGCTGGGTGAAAATGTTATCTGCTAGAAGTTATGTGAACAAGGCTAACTGCAGTAAGTCAAGGGGCTGACATCATTCCTCCTCACCTCGTGCTGGAGTGGTTCGGCTGTTGCCCGGGTGGATGACCTGCAGAGGTGACCTTTGCCGAGGAGTTGGTTGTGGGCTACAGCGGCTGTGCACCACAGGTGCTTCCTGACAGCTCACTGCCGGTTAAAACCAGGCTTGTTTCGCCATCAGGACTGCGAGTGCTGCCGGCAAAACTCTGTGGGGGCGGTGGGCTCTGCCGGTCGCTCGAACAGCCAGGAGTGCAGCCATCAGAACTCTGTTGGGGCGGTGGGCTCTGCTGGTCGCTCGAACAGCCAGGAGGCGTCTCGGCATCCACGTAAATGCCTTCGAGCAGAATTTCCGCAGGTGACAGTGCCTGCGCATCTTTGACAAGCCCGAAAGCACGAGTAGAAAGGTCATGGCAGTTCAAAAGCATCACAGTAGCCAAGCAATTTTAACTTCTCGTGTGTGTTGGCTGATGATTTGTGCGTTTAGTACACAACAAAGTTACAATGCATGAAATGATCTTGGAACACCAATTATGGCTTCGATTCCCCTGTTTAAAATACACAAAATATTACACGGCACACTGTGCCACAATAGTGAAGCCAAGAGTCTGTGTAAAAGTACGTACTGGTCCCACTGAGAAAGTAACGACACATTCAGCAAGTAGGGAGTTTGCAGCAGTGTCGGCAAGCTGTGTGGAAATGCGGAATGCCAGCAGTGTACCCACTTATTTGATTTGTGTAAGAAAGTAAGCATTTAGGGTCAAGTCCAAACAATGTCAGCTGTAGCTGAATAGCACGGACTAACTTCATATGCTCAGTGTAATCAGCAGCAAGTCTCAACTACAGTTCTGCCTCGATGCAGGGCCACAGAAACTAATGTTGTGTACTGCAAGAGGCAACTCGCGGTTTCCACCCAAGGAAATGAACGAGGTAATCATACTCTCTTGTCCAGTTCGCAACATGTACGGCGTCGCATAAAAACCATTCCACGTAGCGTGCACGTGATGTCAGTGGCTGTAGCCCGACACAGGACCACGGTGCGCTGACGGGGCATGGGCTGCACTGAACAAACACACGAACAAAATGAACAGCTAGCACAGAGTCTGCAAAGCAGGATACACGAGGCCGTGCTAGCTGCCTACCTTCATCTCTGCTTGGGCTGAGCCCCGCTGCTAGCCACTCGGCATGACCGTCCAGGGCTACCAAGACCCTGCCGTCAGTGGCAGGGTCTCGAGCGGTACAACGGGCTGTAGCCCCAACCCGCCGACTGTTCTCCGTCCTCCCGCGGCTCTGGCGGAGTGCAACCCGGCGAAGTTTATGTCCGAACTCCTTGCAGAGGTCGGCAACCTGCTGCAGGAGCTGGTCCATTGCGGAATAGTCCTCTTCGGTCCCCGACCTGGTTACAAGACGTATAATTTGCAAGGAGCCTGAATGCTTTTCACAAAAAACGTGCAATGAAAAACACTTACCGTCTGATGCACGCCCGTTCTTCATTCAGGAAGCGGGTGAGGACCAAGTCAACGCGCTCCTTAACGCTTCTTTGGTTGAATGGCTTACCCGTCAGCGCGACGAGATTTTCGGTGACCTCAGCCCATAAATGCTGGTCAGCGAACGGGTTCAGGTTCACGACTTCTTGCAAAAGCGCAACGTCATCCGCCACGGAGTAGCGGATTCTGTAACGCCGCTGCATGTTCGTATCGCGGTTGTCGATGTGCGCAGCCGCCATAGCTCTTTTCTCCTCAACCTCCGCTGGGCAAAATGACTTGGCTTGGCTACTGGCTCTTCTCGCGCGTTCTCGACGTCCCGGGATATCGCGTGACCACGGTAAAGTCGTTTCGACGCAAAATTCCATGCCGGTAAGTTACCGTTCACGGTAACTCTCGCGCATGCGCAGTCGACTCCCGGAAACCCGGTAAACGGTAACGCAAACACGGTAACGATATGCTAAAACTGCCTATTATCTTCCTTTCTTAGTGTACCATGTTGTGTGTACGGGTGTGTGTCTAGCGGGCCTATTGTTATAGTAGTTGGGGGAAGCTCCCCAGCCCGCCTATTGTCTGCCTTACTCCTCCCCTCGTGTTACAATCGCCTGTTTCTTAAGCCGAGCTTCGTTTTCTTTCTCTGTATTACCGTCTGTGTCAGTCTGTATTTCCTGTGTGTGTGGAGAAAGTAAATGTGTTTTGTTTAAAACGGTTATCCTGTGCCCCGTCTCGTGCCTCACGCCAGCGGCCAATCAGGCGTGAACCTATCGCCAGTTAGCAGGTCCGAACCACATTCTCGAATTCGCACATAGGGGGGAGTTGTTTGTCGCTCCTCCCGTCCGAGACATCGGCCCCAAATTACCTTGCTTAATTCTGTGACAAACTGGCGGCCACGGCAGGACCGCTAACCACGATTGACCCGGGGTGTGAGGAATAGGGTAGCGGGAATTAAGTGATCTTTCTGCGGCAGACAGAATGGCAGATTTGGAGCATATAGTTACTCTCAGTAAAGCGATTTGCTTCGAAGGCCTTCAGGAATTCTTGAGGGAGGAAAAGAGCAGCAGAGCGCGAAAGGCGCCGAGAGGAGGACAAGCGGGAGAAAGAGCACGAGGCGCGGGAGAAGGAGCGCGCGGCGCGCGATAAAGAGTGCTCAGCACACAGTGCTAGAAATGGAGAAAGAAATGGAACTCCTGCGCACGAGGAGCGAAGCTAATAGTAACGGTAGTGTGGTGGGAAATTCAAATGAAACCTAAGCAGCATCGCGACCACCCGCAGTTAGTCTGCACAAACTGATGGCGGCATTTAACGAGAAAGGTGACGATCTGGACGGACATTTGACTTGCTTTGAATGTGTCGCGGAGGCGCAGAAATGGCCGCAAAGTCAGTGGGCCACAACGCTCAGCACTTGCCTCACTGGTGAGGCTCTCGGTGTTTTCGGACGAATGCCCGCGTCCGATTCCGCTGATTATGACAAGGTCAAGCGGGCACTTCTCCGCTTTCGCGTCACGGAAGAAGGCTTCCGAAAGAAGTTCAGGGGGGAAACGCCGAGGGACGACGAGACTCCATCGCAGTTTTTTACCCGACTGGAGAATTATTGGGGAAGGTGGCTACAACTTCCGGGACGGACGAAGGGTTACCAGGGGGTCAAGAGTCTGCTCCTGTCCGAGCAGATTTTTGGAAAACTGCGGGCCGTCTATGGCAATGTTCCTTAAGGAGAAGAAGGCGCGGGATACTGAGGAGGTAGTCCAAAGGGCAGACGACTACGTAATGGCTCGGAACTTGAACAACTTTGGTAGGGAAGAGCAGAAGCGGGAGGACACCCCGGTGGGCAGGATCACAGACCCAGGCAGGCGCGAGCCGTACGATGGGCAGCAGCGTCCATCAGCGCCCTACGTGCGCTGTTACCTATGCTCCAAGCCAGTGCACGTAGCGGCTCAATGTAGGATAAAAAAGGGGCAACAAAGAAGAACAGTGGTCCCGTTGGGGTTGAGGTTGCTTTGAGATGAGGTTGAGGGCAATGGATCAACGAAGGTGGGCAGCTAAGGTTTTTAGGTACCTATACTTGAAAAGCGTGGACACGCAGTGGTTAAGAAAGACTAGAAGGCTAACGATGAAATACGGAAAGAACAGTGGAGAATCCAAAACAGCCAAGGTAACCAAAAAAGAGGCAAGGCAGATTGAAACGAATAAATGGAGGGAAAAATGGAAGCTAAAACGTCGTTAGAGATGTACAGGGCTGAGAAGATGAACATCAGAAAGGAAAATTTCTACTATAATTCCCAGGGCAGTGCTTTGCTTTTTGAGGCTAGAGCAGGTTGCCTGCGAACTAAGAGTTTTGTGGGGAAGTATTCACAAAATGATGAGGTATGCGTGGTCTGCGGAAAAGAAACAGAAACTATGCGGCACATGGTGTTAGAATGTGAGAGTATCCATCCAAATCTACATGAAGGGAATATTGGGCTTTCAGAAGCCCTAGGATTTAAGGGTATCACAGAGGAAGTTAACTTCAAGGCTGTCGAGGGGACGAAAAGAAGATTAGAATGCTGGTGGACGAAAAGCAGAGAGGGGAATATTGCCTAGGACAGTTACCACCTGTAACGGAAAAAAACAAGTATTTTGTGCCTAATAAGCTTTTTGTGCCTGCCCTAAGCAGCGCTAGTATTGAACCAAAAGTGTAAAACATAGGTATATTAGTCCTTTTTGGTAAGATGACATGTCATCACCCCGATACAAAGGGGAAACCAATAGAAATCATCATCATCGGTGCAAGGAGCGTGTCAATCTGCTGGCACAATGGGTGCTCGGGGCGTGATGATGGCAAGCGGGTCCCTGTCGACAGGGTTGGCAAGTTCCCGAGAGCACCAACCCTGCCAGTGGTGGAAGGCCGCATGGGGGGCAGAACTGCTCGAGTTTTAAGGGACACGGGCTGCAACATCGCCATTGTCAACCGAGAGTTCATGGACGATAGACAATTAACAGGGGAGCTTTGGGCGGGCACTGTTAAGACTCTACCGGAAGCTCAGATCTGGATAGACACCCCCTACTATAGCGGAGAGATACGGGCAGGATGTATGGAAGACCCTCTTTTTGATCTCATCCTGGGCAACATTGAGGGCGTAAGGCCACCAGGGGAGCCGGATGAAACCTGGGTGGCAGAAGCAAATGTACATGGGTCAATAGCGCACTAGCGACGCTGGCCGTATCCGCATCTGCTGTGGCGACCCAAGAGCAAGCTAGAGGGAGCATGCCCAACGGCCATAGCCTGCGCGCGCCGACGCTGATCTCCGACGTCAGTACGAATATAATGCAGAGAGCACAACAGGCTGACAAGACGCTTTTACCGAGTTTCGATGCGCAAAGACGAGGAACAAGGACAAGATGCCAAAAGACTGCAACACAGATTGAAGGTGAGCCAGTTGGTACATAACTAACTTATAAAACAGCGCTATAAACAGGACTACAGAAAGGGCACACGGACATGCCAAAAGAGTGGCTCGTATCGGTTCTTTCTGCACGACGGTCTCCTCTTCCGAGAATACGTAGGAAATACAGGGCCCCTGTCAGCACAGCTCGTGGTGCCCAAGCGATACCGGGACAAGGTGCTCCATTTCGTACATTCTGGCTTGATGGCCGGTCACCTCGGCCGTACGAGGACCGCTGGTCGGATACTCGGCAATTTCTTCTGGCTGGGCCTTCAGGGAGATGTGAAGAGGTTCATCAGATCATGCGACGTGTGTCAAAGAACAGGGGCTCGCTGCACGGATAGAAAGCTACTGTTGCGGCGGGTTCGGCCAGTGGGCACCCCGTCGCGGAAATTTGCTAATGGCATTGTGGGGCCTCTACCGCTATCGACGCCCAAAGGGGCCAGATATTCGCTTCCGTTGGTCGACTGTGCTACTCGTTTTTCCCGGAGCGGCGGCGCTCCCGAGTACTAATAGGTAAAGGATGGCCGTAGCCCTGCTGCAGATATTCACGGGAGTCCGTGTAACTGAGGAGAGGCCCAATGACAGAGGGTCAAATCCTTCTTCCGAATTTTTCACCGTGGCCCAATTTCGTACTTGTTTCGGGAACTCTGCTTGTAAAATGAGAGACATATTATGTTCACCTGGAAGGTATCTGAGTGTATGGCCCAGCGTTTCCGCTGACGCCCTGGGTGGTCGAGCTTTGTGGAGTTTCTCAAGGGGCCTTAGGATTCATTTCGCGTGCCTATGGGGGAAGGTATTCTTGGGTGTGAACAGTGTGTGCCTTTTTTTATATCTACTTCATTGCGGTTGTGCAGGAGTGTGCAAATATTCTCCTTTTCAATGTACTGACTTTGTTATTGCGTGTATCCGCTAGTACTGTTTAGCCCGGCCACCCCCTTTTTGGGCGATACCGGTTACTTAGTGTGATGTCTTGCTGGTGCCCGTATTTCGCTTTGTATGCTTGGTTTGAATGCTATTGGGAATAACATTCTTGACGGGGGGCAGTGTCGCGAAATTCGGGTCCCTCCATGGCTGTCTTTTTTTGCTCTCCATATTGGGACCCAGCGGGCCCCGCACGGGGCACCTTGAGTAATCTTGGTGACGGTACTGGCGATACCGCGGACCCCGAGCCCCCAAACATAAGCTGGATCCAACCGTGGCAATGTGTTTATAGGTGGAGGGTTGGAAACCACGAACGGTGGCCGTCGGAGCCCAGGTCAAGCTCCGGCGGATGGGCTCCCTGTCTGTTCACCAGGCAGGGAGCTCCGGGACCTCTTTGACTACCAGGGTAAGGTCAAGGAAGAAAGTACCCCCGTATCCCTGCTTTTTCCTATGCCATATGGATAAATCAAACCCCCCCCCCCCAGACGTGATCGGCCCCCTAAAAGGGGCCGCACCGAAGTTTCTTTTCCATCCCTTCCAACAATCCACAGTCCGAAACCTGACAACTATCCTCGATTCTTGGTTATCGAGGCAGTTGACAAAACAAACCCTGTTTCTTCAATGTCCGTATTCCTGATCACTAAGTTCCTGGAAGGCATCCTCGGAAAATCGTTCGATGCTAAGAAACTCCGTACCGAAGAAGTCCTAGTCAATGTCAAGACGCAGCAACAAGCCACTAACCTCCTGTCGCAAACCTGCATGGCAGATCTGGCCATCCGAGTCACTCCCCATCGTAGCCTCAACAGCTCTCAGGGTGTGATCTCGGAGACCGATTTGTTGAATGAGACCGAAGCTGATCTGTTGGAAGGCCTGAAAGATCAGGGTGTAACTGCAGGGAGGCGTATCACCATCAGACGAGACAATAAGGAAATCCCCACAAAGCATATAATCCTGACATTCAACAAATCAAAACTTCCTGAGCACATCAATGCTGGCTTCATTAGGTGTGGTGTACGTCCGTACATACCTAACCCCGCGCCGCTGCTACAAGTGCCAGCGATTCGGGCACGCTACAACTTGTCGCGGCAAAACGACCTGCGCGAAATGCGCCGCACATGACCACCCTACTGAAAACTGTGACTCTACTACCTTCACCTGTGCAAACTGTCAGGGGCCGCACGCAGCATGGTCCCGCAGCTGTGAAAAGTTTCAATTAGAAAAGAAAATCATTAACATCAAGGTCACTGAAAACATCACCTTCCCAGAGGCGCGAAAGAGGTTCGCCTCTTTTCCCCTGGGGAGGTACGCCGACGCAGCTCGCCGGGGGGCGGAGCGACGTCTGGTTTCGGCGGGGACCCAGTACCGCGAGTCGGACTTGGTCCCGCCCCCCCCCCCCCAGGGTTGCATCTTGCAGCCCAACCCACCTCCGCACCGCACGCTGAGCCAGCAGCGGCTGTGGTGGCATCCACGTCCGGTGGGGATGCTGCTGCACCCACCGTTTCCCCCTCTCCACCGGCCCGAAGCACACGCGAGGGCCCGGACGAGATGGAGACGGAGGCGGTCGTAGCGACCCCCTCCCCCTCCTCACTGCCTGTGCCATCTGGGGTGCTCCCCACGCCTTCGGCACTGGCAGCGCAGGCAAAGAACACCCGAAAGGGTACCATGTCAAGGGGGCCCAGTCCGCTGGGCACCCCCTTGCCTTCAGATGACGACATGGACGTCGAGGCCCTTCCGGCTTTCATCGCAGCGGAAGGAACGGGCTGCGACGTCCAGGTCAGTAGAGGAGGTCAGAAAACCCCTTCCAAGAGTGCAAGCCCCGAAAGACCCTACATAAATAGTCACACTCCAGTAGCTCTGAACACATAATAATGGGAAGAGAAAATATTGTTCAATGGAACTGCAGAGGCCTTCTGAATAATCTTGACGACATTTATGAGATTCTGCATGCCAATCAGCCAAGTATAATGTGTGTCCAGGAAACACATCTGAATTCCAAACACAAATTTCTTGAATAGTTACATGGTATACAGGAAAGACAGGGATGGCTGCACACACTCTTCTGGCGGTGTTGCCATAATCACCCGCAAATCCTTAGCATGCCACCCTGTCACCTTGAACACCGTCCTTGAGGCTGTAGCCGTCCGCACAATAATATTTAATAGATTAATAACGGTATGCTCCATATACATTCCTCCTGATGTTGCACTTACGAGCTCCGACTTCGAGGCGCTGGTAGACCAGCTGCCCGAACCATACAATCCTTACAGGCGACCTTAATGCTCACAACTCTCTTTGGGGCTCTTCTCGCACGGATGCCCGAGGTCGCCTGATAGAGAAATTCCTTACATCTTCAGGAGCATGCCTTTTCAACAATAAACAGCCTACATACCATAACATAGGACACAACACATACTCATGTCTTGACTTGGCGATTGGCTCCGCAGTTCTCTTTCCTCTCCTCGAGTGGGGTGTGGGCACTGACCCATACGGTAGTGACCACTTCCCCACCTCACTCACATACATAAGTAAAGGCCCATGCAGTCCATCTTCCCATAATAGGTTCAATGAAGCACGAGCTAACTGGAATACATTTACAGAGACATCCAAACTACACCACACATCCATAGGACACCTACACGTCGAAGAAGCTACCCAACTCCTCACGGCGCACATCCTCGACGCTGCCGAAAAGTCTATTCCCCACGTCTCTGGTGCCCCGCGCAACCAGAGGAGGCCGTGGTGGAATGAGGACTGTAGGCGGGCGCGAGAGGCCCAGAAGAAGGCGTGGGGTATCCTGCGCCGGTACCCCACGTCGGGAAACCTTTATTGTTCAAAAGGGCTAAGGCGATGGGAAAACGTGTGCGCCGTGAGGCAAAACGAGAGAGTTGGCGCTCATTCGTAACATCCATAAACTCTTACACTGACTCCCGCAAAGTCTGGACACGAATACGCAAACTAAAGGACAACAGACACACAGCCTGCCCCTGGTTAGTGCAACAGGGGACAAACTGGAAGACCAGGCTAACACACTCGCACAACACTTCCAACACGTGTCCAGTTCAGCACCTACACTAGCACTTTCATTAAACACAAACAATTGGCTGAAAAGAAGTCTTTACTTGATAATGATAAGTCAACCTCCTCTTATAACTCGGAGTTTTCACTTCACGAGCTGAGGACCGCTTTGAGCACTTGTAAACCCTAAGGTCCAGGACCAGACAACATCACATATACAATGATACAGCACCTACACTCAGACACTCTTTTAACACTCCTCCACCTATATAACAAGATTTGGCTTTCGGGGCACATTCCTCGCGCTTGGAGGGAGGCCATAGTAGTGGCTTTCCTAAAAGAAGGGAAGGACTCTTCCTCTCCTTCCAGTTACCAGGCCCATTGCTTTGACAAGCTGCCTGTGCAAGCTCCTCGAGAAGATGATAAACCGTAGGCTCGTGTACTTTCTTGAGTACAATGGTCTTCTTGAGAGCTGCCAGGCAGGCTTCCGGGCGGGGCGATGCACAAATGATCAACTGGTTGCTCTAGAGGCCTACATAAAGGTGCCATCAGTCATAAGCAATACTGTATGACATTATTTTTTGACATTGAAAAGGCATATGACACAGCATGGCGCTACGGCATTCTTAGAGACCTAAAAGCTTTTGGTATCTCGGGTAACATGCTGAACACTCTTTGTAGTTACATGTCTTCACGAACATTTCGTGTCAGGGTCGGTTCGGCAGTTTCAAATGTTCACGTGCAGGAGAATGGCGTGCCTCAAGGTGGCGTATTGAGCTGCACCTTGTTTATAGCAAAGATGAACTCTCTCCGAAAGGCACTGCCGCCAACCATATCCTGCTTGATGTATGTAGATGACGTTCAAATATCTTTCAAATCATGTAACATATCCATTTGTGAACGTCAGGTCTAGCTTGGGGTAATAAACTTTCTCGCTGGGCAGATGAAAATGGATTTAAACTTAATCCTTCTAAAAGTACCTGCGTTGTATTCTCGAAAAGGCGGGGCATCCTGCCCGATCCCGACGTAAAACTCTTTGGTGACTCGATTCCAGTAAAAAGAGAACACAAGTTTTTGGGTGTGGTGTTTGACAAGAAACTCTCATTCATACCCCACATAAAACGACTTAAACAAAAATGCCTAAAAACAATGAATATTCTAAAAGTCCTGTCTCACCAATCGTACGGTGCAGACAAACAACTCCTGCTTCGACTTTATGCTGCGTTGGTAGGGTCACGGTTGGACTACGGAAGCGTTGTGTATGGGTCAGCCACAAAAACAGCACTTAAAATGATAGACCCAGTGCTTCACTTAGGGCTTCGCCTGTCTTGTGGGGCGTTCCGTACCAGTCCTGTCCACAGTCTTTATGCAGAGTGCGACAAATGGTGCTTAGCGTACCAGCGAACTTATGTTGACCTCCTATATGCCTCCAAAATCTCATCAATGAATAACCATCCCTTTAAACCGGTTTTTAATTATACGTCCACAACTAAACTCTTTTTAAACCGCCCATCCATTGCTGTTCCTTTCTCGCCAGAGAGTGAGGGACGAGGTGACTATTCATAAGGTCTCCTTCTTAGACACATTCAAATCATCTCACACTGATCTTGTAGCACCATGGCATCTTCGTCCTGTAGCATGTGACTTGTCTTTTGTACATACAATAAGAACAGGACACCAAGAAGTGGGATTTTGCAGCATTTCATGCATCTGCAGAATAAATACAGGGCTGCAGAGTTTTTCAGTGATGCATCTAAAACGTTCACTGCAGTGTCTTGTGCTGCGCATGGTCCCAATTTCGAAGCATGTAGAACAATGAATGTCAATACAAGTATTTTTACGGCAGAAGCATATGGCATTTTTCTCGTTGTAAGTTAAATAGTTGAACATCATATTCCAACATCCGTCATTTATACAGATTCGTTGAGCGTCGTCCGTGCATTATCATCCGGAAAGTCATCAAAAAACCATGTCATTAATTGTCTTCAAAACAATTATGGTAGCTTATTCCTCAAACCTGGGGTGACTGTGTGTTGGGTGCCAGGCCACTCTGGCATTGGCGGGAATGAAGTGGCGGATGAAATGGCCGCCAATGCTGCACTCCGAACACAGTAGACATGGCAACACTACCTTACACAGACCTCAAGCCACACATTAGACAACTACTCCGTAAAACTTGGCAAGCAGACTGGAGCGAACAGACAGACAACAAACTACACGTAATAAAACCACACTTGGGACGTACACTACTGACTCACACAACAGACACATGAAGTTACCTAGCTAGATTACGGATAGCATACACATGTGACGCACTCGCACCTGCTCACGGGATCTCCAAGACCCCTGTGTAGCAGGTGTGGGGAGGGCCTATCCGTAGTCAACATACTCATACAATGCAAGGCACTTGACACAACACGACACAAACACTTCAGAGAACTCTACAGACAACATATTCCCCTACATCCATCGTTTTTCTAGGTGACGATGCCATTGTTCCGTGAAACGTGTGAGTATTTGTCCGACGTCAAGTTTTTAAACTCATTTCCTATCACGCATCATGAAATCTGGCCCTATACACCAGCCATGCTCATTGTCGTTTTTGTGATTTTACTTTGTTTTTGCTGATTTACTTAGTGTTTAAGGTTCCACCCATATCATCGACTATTGTTTTGGCGCTCTTTGCCCAGTTGGCCTTGCGCCATAAACATCCAATGGTCATCATCAATCAACCAACCCGCCACCCACGCCGCTTGCTGAGGCAGGCAGCGGTTGTGGTGGCAATGATGATGATGATGATGAGATATCGAAATTTTAATGGCGCCAAGGCCGCTAAGGGCAAAGAGCGCCAAACAAAAGTGATTTCATGAAGCGATGTGAAAGTAAAAAGTAGAGGGTTTCAATAAGCATACACAAAACAAAAAAGCTAATGAAGATGACTGGTGTAAAGGGCCAGGTTGTCATGATGCATGATAAGAGATGAGATGCAAAAAATTGACATCGGTGGAGAAACTTAAAAAACAGCTTGGTGGAAAACATCGGCTCGTCTCCTAGAAAGTACAATGGGTGAAACGGAACGTGTTGTCTGTATAGTTGTGGGAAGTGTTTGCGTCGTGTTGTGTCAAGTGCCTTGCATTGGATGAGTACGTGGATTACGGATAGGCCCTCCCACACCTGCTGCACATGGGTCTTGGAGACCCAGTGAGCAAGTGCGAGTGTGTTGCAGTGTGTGGCCTATCCGTAACCTTGCTAGGGTCACTTCGGTTGTGTCTGTGTGTGAGTCAGTTGTGTATCGTCCCAAGTGTGGCTTTATTACATGTAGCTTGTTGTCTGACTGTTCACTCCAGTGTGTTTGCCATGTTTTACGTAGGTGTTGTCGATGTGACTGGCTTCATGTCAGTGTACGGTACTGTTGCTATGTCTAGAGTGTTTCTCAGTGCAGCAGCAGCGGCCATTTCATCAGCAAACTCATTGCCCGCGATGCCAGCGTGGCCTGGAACCCAGCAGATGTAACATTCAGACCTGACGCATACGCTGACATCAAAGATTTAAAAACCAGATTGACAATGTATTTTTGGAAGACCTTTGGGATGATAATGTACGCACGACGCTTAGTGAATCCGTAAAAATGATGGAGTTGCGATATTATGTTCATTGATGTGATTTAAAACAAGGAGTATACCATATGCCTCCGCTGTAAAAATGCTAGAATTCACATGTATGGTTTTACAAGCACTGAAATTGGGTCCGTGTGCAGCACATACACCGCAATGGATGTTTTTGAAGCATCAGTAAAAAATTCTGTTGCCCCATATTTCGCCTGGAGATACATGAAATGCTGCAAAACGGCAGTTGTGGGCACCGTGTTTTTCTTAAATTGCGTAAACGACAAATCACACAATACAGGACGAAGATGCCATGGGGCTATAGAATCAATGAGAGATGTTGTAAAAGTGTCTAAAAACGAGACAGAAAGTTCAGAGGCTTTCTCCCTCGCCCTGAGCGAGAAAGGCGCAGAAATAGATGGACGATTTAAAAACAGCTGGGATGTAGATGTATCGTTCATTATAGACTTAATGGGATGGTGAGACATTGATGAAACTTTAAAGCATATAGCAAATCGACATACTCGCGCTGGTACCCCAGGCACCATCTGTCACACTCGACGTACAGACTTTGCACGGGGCTAGTCCGGAAAGCACCAGACGCAAGTCGAAGGCCCAAGTGCTGCACTGGGTCGAGCATTTTCAAAGCAGTTTCCTTCCTGAACCATACAAAACACTCCCATAGTCTAACCTCGAGCCTACCAGGCTGGTAAACACTCGCAGCAGAAGTTGTTTGTCAGCACCGTACGAGTGATGCGACAAGACCTTTAGAATATTCAGTGTTAAAATACATTTTTGTTTAGTTGTTTGATATGGGGGGATAACGGGAGAAAGTTTTTCATCAAGGACTATACCTAGGAACTTGTGTTCTTTTTGACCGGTATCGAGACACCATTCAGTTTGATGTGGATCTGGCCTGATCCCACGCCTTTTGGAGAACACACACAAGTGCTCTTAACTGGGTTTAGCTTAAACCGTTCTGATCAGCCCAGCCAGCTAGCTTATTAACACCAAGCTGGACTTGGCGTTCGCAATTGACATATTACACGATTTAAAAGATATTTGGACATCATCTACATACATTGTACAGGAAATGGTTCGTGGCAACGCCTTTCGAAGTGAGTTCATCTTGACTATGACAACGTACAACTCAAACGCCACCACCTTGAGGAGGCACACCATTTTCCTGCACAAAAACATTTGAAAGGGCAGTACCAACTCTTACACGAAAGGTTCGTTCTGCCAGGTAGCTATAAGAGTGTTAAACATATTGCCCGAACAACCGAATGATTTCAGGTCGCT
>CM023453.1:101159301-101489068 GCA_013339765.2 Haemaphysalis longicornis | reverse complement strand
GTCTTTTTGGCTTGTCGGAAGGCTTTGGCGTCGGGACGCTTTCCTTGCGCTGCGTTGCAGGCAAGAACGGCGTGACATCCATGTCGTCGTCGGATGTCCGAGGGGTGCCCGACGGACCGGGCCCCCAGACTTGGCCCCCCTCGGGAGCCCTTCGTTTGAGCCGCCAACGCCGAGGGCGTCGGGGCGCAGAGGTGGCACCGGCGGTGCGCGGTGGCGGTTGGGAAACGATGCGGGGCCCCGGTGTCCACCACCTCGGTACCCTCCAACGCACTGGAGGATGGCGAGACAGAGCTAGTGGTGGGAGCGGCACCGGTCCCGACGGAAGAGGTTCGCACCACAACCGATGCTGCCTCAGCAAGCGGCGTGTGAGGTGGCGGGTTGGGCTGCCAGAGGCAAACCAGGGGGGGGCGTGGGGAGGGACCAGGTCAGACTCGCTGAACTGGGTCCCTGTGGGGAAACAAGACGCCGCTACGCCGCCCGGCGAGCTCGGTCGGCGTACCTCCCCAGGGGGGAAGAGGCGAACCTCTTTCGCCGCTGGGAGGTAAGGTTCTCAGTGACGTTCACCTTGATGATCTCCTTCTCCTGTTGAATTTCTCGCATGTTCAGAGTAGGCCCCGTGGGGCCCCTGGCAGTTAGCACACATGAGGGTTTGCGATGGGCAGTTGTCAGATGGATGATCGTGTTGTGCGCACGTGGCGCATGTTAGTCGACCCCGGCACGGACAGGGGTGGTTAAGTGCCATGCCCAAACCGATGGCATTTAAAACACCGGCGTTGGTTGGGGATATCTTGTATGGCGTGACGGGGCAATGAATGAAAACTGCATTTACTGATTCAGGAACTGCTGGACTGGGATGGTCGAAAGTCAATATTAGATGTTTTGTTAGATTTCCTTGTTATCTCGACGAATCATGATACGCCTCACTGCTTTGTCACACCTTGGTGCTTAAGGCCTTCCAACAGATGGGTGTCAGTTTCCTTCATCATTTCTGACTCAGAGATCACACCCTGGGAAGCTATTACGGTGCGGTGGGGTGGTGGGGACCTGAGGTCGACGGATTCTGCGATGCGAGTTTGAGCAAGGAGATTTGTGATTTGCTGTTGCTTGTTATTCATTTCTACAAGAACTTCTCCTGGTCTGAGTTTTTTGGCTTTGTTGGACTGACCACCAATGCCCTCAAGAAATTTGGAGATCAGAAAGACAGACTTTGTGGCAAGGGGGTTCGAGGCATCAACAGATTCGATTACCAAAAAGCTAGCATAGTTGTCCGGCTTGCGGAAACTCGTCGTTGGCAACGGAGAAAGGATACTTCTGGTTTGACGGGTCCCTTAGTACGGGCGATCTTGGATTTGGAAAATTGGGGGAAGCGCATATATCATCGTATACAAAGCTAGGAACGGGGGGGTAGTTTCTCCTTTGACCTACCTGTGGTATGTCTCAAAGAGGGGTTCCCGGAGCTCCCTGCCTAGGTAGACAGACAAGGATGCCATCCGCCGGAGCTTGACACGGCTCCGACGGCCACCGTTTCATGTTTCTACCCTCGCCACCCTAAAACACATTGCTCAGCGGCTGGATCCAGCTTATGTATGAGGGCTAGGGGTCCGCGCTGTCGCCAGAACCGTCACCATTATTGCTCAAGGTGCCCCGTGCGGGGCACTGGATGCCGGGATGCCGTGTCGGGCAAACGTGCTCTTGATTGCAGAAATAAACGGCTCCGCAGAAAGTGGGCGTCCGGAGTGTGATGACCTCTGCGTAGCGAGAACGGTAGTCTACAACCCACAAGGAAATCTTGATTAGCAAAGTGAAACAAGTCTATGGCCACCCTCTCCCACGGAGCTGATGGTGTCTCGGTCGGAATCATGGGCTCACAGCGTTGGACACGTGTAGAGGCACATGCTGGGCAGTTCTCTACGGCTGCTTTAACCTGGCTGTTGAGACCGGGCCACCACACCGAGTCTCGGGCCACCGCCAAGCATCGATTGACGCCTTGATGACCATCATGCAGCAGGTTCACGATGTCTCTGCGTAGTGCTTGGGCACAACTAGACGTCCTCCCATGAACAGCAGGTCCTCACATATGGTGAAGTCCCCACAGTGCTCCCAGTAACGTGTCATGTTGAGCGGCAGCCATGTCTCGTCGAGGCCACCCCTTCATGATGTATGCTTTCAGCATTGAGCACTCGCCGTCTGAAGTTTGGTGAGAGCCTGAAGTCTTCAAGACGATACGGCCAGGGTTGAAGGAAGGGGCGCCACGACCATGGACACAAAAATTATTTCTGTGCGTCCACTTTGGACGTAGAAGAGCATTCAGGATCCCTAGAGAGGGTGTCTGCAGTGGCCAGGTACTTCCCTGGAACATACTTGATGGTGAACTGATATCGCATGAGCCTTATGCGAAATCTCTGGATGCGAGGCGGCATGAGGTCAAGATCGGCGGAGCCAAGCAACCTGACGAGCGGCTGATGGTCTGTTTCAACGACAAAGCTGAGCCCGTGCAGGAATTTCCTCAAACCTCTCGATGGCCCAAGAGACACCAAGCGCTTCCTTCTCAATCTGACTGTACTGCTGCTCAGCGGTAGTCAGTGCTTTTGACGCAAACGCGACCAGCCCCGTCGCTCTCCCGTCTGTTGCTCCTGCAAGAGAACCTGCGCCTAGCCCGAACGAACTGGCATCTGCCGACACAAGGGTGGGTAGCTCCGGATTGTAGCTGGCCATACAAGCATTAGATGCCACCATTCTCTTCAATGTCTCGAAAGAGGTCGCTTGCGCTTGGTCCCAGGTCCAGACTGCATTCTTGTTCAAAAGGAGCCGAATCGGTGTAGTGACGGCAGACAGGTTCGGCAAAAACCTTCCAATGTGGTTCAGCATTCCCAGAAACGACGGACGCCTTGCGTATCTGTCGGCGGTTTCATGTTCACAATAGCAGATACCTTGTCGGGGTCAGCCGAGATGCCAGTGGCGCTTACCACTACACCAAGGAACTTGACGGAAGATACCCCGAAGGAGCATTTCCAGCCATTCGACGTGATGCCCGCTTGTTCTAACTTGCGAAGCTCATAGGTACGACCGAAACGTCCACCCCAGTATCCACCTTGAATTGAAGGGGGCGTCCGTTGACATGAACAACGTGCCGGCGTTCTGTTTGCGCTGCATCCACGGCGCAGAGCTGGATTTGGCTTAAGCGCCTAGTACTATTCGAGCGGCAAACCGCCGCGAAGTGTCCGTTCTTGCGACAGTGCTGGGCCCACCGCGCTGGGCACTCAGATCGCGGATGAGGGGCGTGGCCACCAAAATCGCATGCCGAATTCGGGGCGGCGCGGTACTCGGGAGGCTGACAAACGTTACTTCATGCAGTTTCGCGCGCTGGGGCGGCAGCCATTCGGTACTGCTTTTTCGCAACGGCATCGACGTTCAGTGCGTCTGGTGCGAAGTCTGTCCCCTGTCTGCCTTTTCTCATTTTCAGCGTCTTCGTACTGACGAGCTTGGATGAGCGCCTCGTCCAGTGTAAGCTTTGGATTGCGGCAGAGCTGGTCCGGCAAGCAACCCTACGATAAATCTGTCCCGAACCAGCCGGTCGTCAATTTCCTGAGAGGCGTAGTTGCATTTCTTCATGAGATTTCGCAGCGCCATGAAAAACGCGTCGACTGACTCGCCTACCTCTTGCGTGCGCTTGTGGAACCTGCTTGATTCGTATACCTCGTTGACGGGGTGTACAAAATATCCCGAAAGACTCGTTGTCACGCCGGAGTACGAGCGATAGGCCTCAGCGTCTGACATAAGACGAAAGCACCTCGCGACCTTGGGGCCCCATACAGTAGAGGAGCGTGCGTACCTTGGTTTCTTCGGGGGCGGAGGACAGCCCCGAGGCGAAGGAGTAATCCTCGAATTGTTGAAGCCACGCGGTCCATTGGGCTGGGTTGTCGAAAGTGAACTGCGGCGGGGTTCGCAACGTGAAGTTGGCGGTCACGGCGGAGGCGGCGGCTGGGTTATCCTGCATGTTGCACGGTTGTCGCAGTATCCCACTTCTGACACCATGTAGAGACGCGCTCGGGTGGCGCGGACGCCACTAGCCGGGCCGAATGTGGGCGTGAAGCCTGCGAAGAATGACGCAACCACGCGCAGTTCACGAACAGCAAAAAGCCCCGTTTAATCCCCACCAATGCCTTTATACAGAGTGGGGGCGCCACCTCCCAGTTACTCCAGTCAACAGGTGGCGTCACCATGAATACTCAAGGTGCCCCGTGCGGGGCCCAGGGACAGGAGGCACAGGGAGTCCAGGATCTGGAAGACCTCGCAGAGATCGAGGCAATGCTCGACGACTTTCCCGAGGAAGAGGAAGATTGAAGTTCCCCCCCTAGGGTCCTGCAGCAGTGGTGCCTGATGCAACTGATGTTCCGGTCGTGGCCGATCATAGAGCAGGCCTCTCGTGGAAGACATGGCGCCGGCGGGGCAGGACAACCTGACCGCGAAGCCAGAGGAGCCGGGCGCCGTGCTGCAGGGCCCCTACAGCCTCGTCCCCCAAGGGGTCGACATGCGGAGTGAACCTGAGTCGCCATCAAAAGTCAACAGAATTCCTGCGTCATAAAAAGATTGCAGAACGTAAGCCTCTTCACAACAAGAAAACATCATGCGACGGTTATAATTCTCTACTCACAAAACAGGAATTTTCCATTGCTCTTTCATCATGTAGGAAAACAGGTGATAAAACATTACACCAAGACACACTCGAAGCAATTCTTTACCTTTTTAACTTTATCTGGCAAACAGGACTGCCAAAGTCATGGAAAGAGGCAATTGTCATTCCTGTGCTGAAGCAAGGGAGAGACCCAGGTCTACCTAGCAGCTACATGCCAATAGCCCTTACAAGCTGCTTGTGTAAATTGTTAGAAAAGATGATAAACTGGCGTTTACTATATTTCTTGGAGTTTCATGGTCTGCTGGATAATCACCAATCAGGTTTTCAAGTACATCGCAATCTTGTTACCTTTGAATCTTATGTACGAACGAGACACTTTTGTTCTCAAACTTGCATGTCGGTATTCATTGACTTTATTCTTTGACTGGAGGCGTATGATACCACGTGGCGCAACGGAATTTTACTGGACTTGGACTCACTTGGAATCTGCGGAAACATGTTAAATTTCATTACTAGTTACTTAACCCACCATATTTTGCAGTTTGTGTAGGTTCCTCACTGTCGCAAACCTTTACCCAAGAAAATGGTGTTAATCAGGGGGGTGTCTTGAGTTGTACGCTTGTTATTGTCAAAATGAATTCCCTGAAAAATGTCCTGCCACGCTTTTTATTCTATTCTGTTTATGTGGATGACATCCAGATAAGTTTCAAATCATGTAATGTAGCAGTTTGCGAAAGACAGGTACAATTAGGAGTTAACAGGCTGTCAAAATGGGCGACCGAAAATGGCTTTCGGTTCAACGCCGACAACTGCTCCTGTGTTTTGATGATGATGGTTGGGTTTTTATGGCGCAAGGCCGACTAAGGGCAAAGAGCGCCAGAGGAAAGTTTATTGCTCCTGTGTTTTATTTTCTAGGCAGTGAGGTATGATAGTGGAGCCGTGCATTGCGCTCAATGGAAACGAAATCCCAGTGAAGGATACACAGAAGTTTTTGGGTATTTTGCTCAACAAAAAGCTCACTTTCATTCCACATATCCAGCAACTCAAAATGAAGTGCATGCAATCGTTAAACATACTTAAAGTTTTATCACACCAGTCCTATGGCACCGACAAGACATGCTTACTGAGAATATTCCGTAGCCTAATTATCTCCAAAATCGACTATGCAAGCATTGTGTACAGCCTCAAGATGCTCAATGCTGTTTACCACCTATGACTCCGGCTAGCTACAGGTGCTTTCCGTACGAGTCCCGTTAAAAGTCTTCATCACATGTGGTCCCTAGAACACCAGCAAAATTCAGTGCACTCTTGTATGCCGTTAAAGTGGCCTCGCTACCTCAGCACCCCTGAAACACCATACTAGGCGATCACACTACCGCAAACTTGTTTTTAAAACGCCCCTCACTGCCCCAACCTTTTTTTACAGCCAGATCTGAGGCCTGAGTTGGGAATATTTTTCACGGACACTCAGAAAACTGCTTTTACGGATTTTATTGCACCTCAAAACTTCTACCCGTGTCATGCGACTTGTCATTTGTTAAGATTGATAAGAACCCGAGCCCCTCAGGTCCTCATACAACACTGCCTAAGTCTGCAACACAAATATCAATGCACAGAATTCTACACTGATGCATCCAAAACATGCTCTGCAGTAGCATGTGCGGCACTTGGACCAAACTTCTGCTGGAGGATGCATCAAGCCGAACACATCTCATTCCGTCGGTAGCGCCCGTGTACGCTGTTGAACTGGCCCCCACACGTGAAAACAGATTGGAGTTTTCTGACATCGAGAGAGGTCACTATGACTTGACGCTGGCTGCTACTCATCTTTGATGGCCAGGTTGTATCGGACGTGGGCAAAACGGTAGATCCTCGTGACCTCGACAGCCGGGGGCCACCGGGGGCCAACCTGGTATGGGAATGATGGATCTGGTTGCTCGAGTTGTGCTGCGATGTAGAACTCTCCTATCAGTGGGGCAGAGGCACACCTTGCAACCTGGCAGTACTTACAACAAGGTTCTAGATGTCCAATGACCTTTAGAATTGTCTCAGCGGCATTCACCTTTAGAATGAGGACAGACCCACGGATCCCATTCCTGATGAAAAATGCTACTGTGAAGTGCAGCATGCGCTTCCAAGGCTCTCCTATCCAGGGCTTCATGTCCGCGTCTAGTGTGAAAAAATGCGACTGTGTCGGGTTAGGCAACACACGACAGCTGTATACCCACCGTAACGATCGCCGAGACACGTGGCGTTGTGCTGATGTGCTTGGATGCAATAAAATGCTACAGCAATGTGAACATCGCGTAAAAATGATAAGGAGGCAGAAGAAAAAAGCGTGCGATACTAACAAAAGTCAGGTGCTCCACCTTTCCCCATCCCATTCGAAGATGAAATGCGCAAAAATTGAAAGCAATGATGACAGCCTCGAGCCGAGACTCACAGAGCGACGTACAAGGCAACTTCATCAAGCTGTGACAGCTAAGCTGATGTACCCTCAACTTCACCTGAATGCTCCAGTACTCCGGCGAGCGGTTCAGACAGTTGGCAAAGCACGAAAAGGCCAGCTGAGGTCAAGAAAACGCAACTTCACGCTAGTAAAAGTCATATACAGCAGATGCAATATTTTTTTAAACCAAATGTGTGCTATTTATAAGCAGAGTGAGCAGCTCGAAGGGAAGAGCTGGAAAAAGAAAAAGGAGAATAGGTGTGCCGATCGGCGAGCTGAGCGCAAAGAACGCCAGCAGCACCGCAAGGAGGGCTAAACGAGCTGGGTATAGCTCCTGTCTACCCTGCAGGGTGGATACGTGTGGCGCGCCTCCTGCCGTCGTACGGATGGTCAAAGCTCCAAGAGGTGTGCAAGACCATTGTCAGCAATGACGTCAGGGTGAGGAGCAGATGGCCGTACCCACATTGGGCCAATGACATCCTCAAGGAGCTGGAACCGGCTGCAACGCATTTACAACAGTGTGTCATGGGGGACGAGTTTGACAGGGAGGCCTACGCATATAACACCCTCAGACACGTCATCATCATGGCCAAATGTCTGGGTGCTCTACAGGGCTTTCTCCGCGTGGTGCATGTGATGAGATCCAACCGGAATGTCCACACTACCGCTGACAGTGTGTCTGGGTACAACCAATACCTGTGGGACATTGCTCCTCGGATTGACGTCCGAGACTCCGCCGAGGACCATCCAAAGGGGGAGTTTGCTTTCAGAGGTGTACTATTCAACCCTCACAAGTACTGGAAAGTCGCTTAAACCTGCTTAAAGTACTGGAAAGTCGCTTAAACCAGGGAAACCTGCTTAAAAAGCGTCTTGTTCTTAAACTTCTTGAAAGGGCCAACGTAAGAGAAGTTTCTCCTGGTGTCCACTCAGGAGCTGAAATAGAAATAAGAAATAATAGAAACCCGATGCATTTTAACAGGCCAGCAGACTTCTTGAGGTTTGCCAATGAAAATGCTCAAAGCTACTGTGAGAAATGTTGGGTGTGCAATCCACACATGGGCACGACATCTCTGCGACAGAGTTTACTGCCGGTAACAATACAATAAACAGTCGAGTTGCTGGAAAAATCAAACAGATTTTGTCATCATCGGTCACACTGCACGAAGCCCTTAGAGGAATAATGAAGGTGTCAAGCAGAAAGACACAGGAAAGTAGGCATCATGCAAGCATCCTAAAGACGTTTTACACGTATCATGCAAGCTACAAGCGTTGTGTGCCAAAGATCTTACTCCATACACCTACACTGCTATCATCAAAGGGGTAAACATTACCAAAAAACAGATGCCTGAAGTAAGGAAGGCAGATTTGTCCACCTATGCTGTGGCATCGAGCTTGGGCAACGCATGGCACACCGTGTTAACAGCACCACACAAGTGCATCTGCAACAGATATTCCAGACCTGGGACTTCTTTGTCTCCACATTGTGACCGTATGCCAAGTATGGGGGGTGAACATGACCTGCCCAAGGTAGTGAGAGACCACTGGTTCAAGTCTTAACCTTTCCTCTGCGTCTGCGGACATTTCAGGACCAGCATTCAGCAAAATGAACCGTAACAAACGGTTCACCCCTGCCATGTGAATATTGAAGGCAACTGCAGATAACTCAGCTGACTGCTCCCGAGATGTTTTTCCTGCAAGCCTTGGAGGATCTATCTGCAAGCAGGCTTACAGATGCATCCTTGACATTTGTTTGCACCAATGTTGATGTAAGGCCGGAAGGACATTTCAGAGCAAGAGACATCACAAGCAAGCAGCTGCAAGATGATTTGTGCAACCAAAATAACACTGGCTTGCAGAGTGTTCTCTTCTCTCGATCTATGCGACACTGAAGAGACTGTCCTTGATGTGCGACCAAGCACCTCATTGTCAGCCATGCATTAACTGCAGCAGGGTCTCGCAAACAGCAGCTCACGCTTCCACTTGTACAGCCAAGGGGATGCCCAAAGGACAAGCCGGTGCAGAGGAAAAAAATCCACAGTGTAACAAAGCCTCAATGCCTTATATCCTGCTTTCAATTTCAGTGCTTACGACTGGTATTGTTGAGAAGACACCTGCTGCAAGGTCCTAAATGATGGATATATAATAGAAGAACCCAATGTTCAGGCACGACCTGAGCTACCGCCAAGTACACTGCTGGACCACAGAGTTCGGTTGCGGCAACTGCGGCTTACTTTTCTAATGATGCCTGGCAGCTGCCGACGTTTACAGGTAAACATTAGGGTAAAATCCATCTGTGCAGCAAATTCATTTCGGCAAGCTTGTTGCTCTCACAAATTTTCAAATGCTACTATACTATGTTGCCTCATAATGTAACAACCAATTTTATAAGGATTTGCAAGGCCTGTCAATGGTTCAGTGAAGTTTGAATGTTGCAACATTACTTTGCACTGACAATCAAGAGGAAAAATAGAATGTGGCTATGCGGTGACTGCAAAGAAGACAAAAGAGCAATCAAAATGGCTGGTTGTGCCCACTGCTTCAAATGGTTTCACTGATATGGATATTGTACACAAGAAAATAATTAGTACTGCTTTGTAAAGGTATAACTAATTTACGATATGAAAGCCAAATCGATTAAATTTGTTGATATTCTTGTAGGAAGCCGGTATTGTAAGCTTGGAATGCATGCATGAGTTCATATCATGGTTGAGGGTGAGTGATAAGACTGGACACCATTTTCAACCGTTACTAATACACAGTTAAAACTCGCTGCAAAAATAGGAAATAAAAAGGTTGGCAGGCATTGCATCTTTCTTCTACTCGGTTACAACTTAAGAACGGCAACGGAAGTTGCCCTTACACCCCATCATCGCACCCGGCTGTTCCTCCGCTCGGCGCAAAGAGTGCGTTACTGCGAATATCTTTGGAAGCACAAAATAAAATAACCCCCAAAACAAAACAAGTACACTGAATAATGTTCTTGCAATTTTAAAATTTTTATGCGAGATACATTACGACAACTAACGTGTATCAAAACGTAAAGATATCAAAAAATTGCCATTCCCAGTCAAAACCCAGTCAGGGTTCGTACGGGCTTCAAAAGCAAAAATTGAAGGGTTTTCAAGGTCCCCATCTTAGGTTTCCTCTGGGATTATAACTTTTTCAACAAATTGCAAAATTTTGATATTGCCTAATACCTAAGAACATTAATGCACATTTAGATAGGCGCTATGGGTTCATGAATGCTCCCACAGCTTTTTTTTTATAGTTTATATTTAAAGGCTCTTCTTTTTCTTGGTATTTTGCTGAGGTTGTTTGATTTCAAAACTTAGTTAATGTTGCCTGCATCCCCTGCTTTGTCAACAAGAGTATCAGCTGAAATTAACTCAGCCATTGTTGCTACAAGGCAGGATGAACTATGTACACGTCCACCATTTGCACATAAAAGCAAACGCAGATGGAGCGTATGAGGCACAGCAAACATGCAATGAAAGGCCGTCCACAGACAAGATGGAACATGCAAGATAGAGAGAAGCTGGCTTTCACGGGATTGTATCGTGATATGAACTCTATTGAGGAGTGCTGCTCCCAATGTTACCTCGTAATAATCAGAACCCACAACTCGTAATTTCACGCAGTACACTGAAACTTGATTGTTACAATGTTTCTTTACATTTTTAACACCTAAATTCACAACAAACACTTTAAATTCTTGTGAAAAGATAGGGCCATTGGTTACCTCCAGAAAAATCAAGGGTTTTCAAGGACCCTTTAAAAATTCCAGGACTTTCCAGGCCTTGAAATTTACACCTCTAAATTCAAGTGTTTTCAAGGTTTTCAAGGACCTGTGCGAACCTTGCCGGTGCAAAAATGGCAAAACAGAACCTTATTAAGAAAGAATAACACAGTTCAGTTTACCTTTTATGCCTTACATGTATTTTACACACGTATGCATTATTCACTAGCTTTGAAATTACGAAGTATTAGCGTATAGTGGCCTTTTTGCTTTGTGCATTGTATTTTTGTCCACACATTTTCCCCCATCTCATTCTCCAACATGGACGTCTCGTACGAGGTCGATTTTTTGGCGGAGCATGACCACACAGTTCCACCTGCAGCCACATTTGTTACTGTTTCTTCGACTGCAGATTCTTTGTCGCATTTGCAGTCTGGGGCGAGTTCGCCTCACCCAAAGAGCCGATCAACACCGAAGCATCTGTACAGGAAAAACTGCACCGGCATTGTTCTTTGTCGCCACATTCAACATACAGTTTTGAACGTCTACATGAAGCTGCGAGAGGTGCACCTGCATGTTCGCGCGACAGAAATTTGCCGCATGACAAGTGAGTACACCGGTGCCAGTTTCCCAAGCGAAGGCGACGGGCGGGAAGCTGACAACACCTTTGCGGAAAAGGCCCGGAAGCAAGAACTGCACACGCCGCACTGCGATGTACGACGGCTTCACTTTGTGCGAGCTGAGAAACATTGTGCACGATCTCTTCAGCCGCAACGAGCCTCCTACTGCACAGAACATTGCGGAAGAATTTTGGAGTGAGTGTCTCCCCAGCCTTTGAACGTGGACCATCGGCCGCCTCCTGAGCAACATCGGCTTTGTCTTCGAGAAATGCGAATGAAACTCGATGATCGAGCATCAGGACATGCTGATTTGGCGGCAGAGGTACCTTCGTCAGATCGCTGAGTACAGGCAGCAGCACCGCAAGGTGTTCTACACAGACAAAACTTGGGTAAACACTGGCCACACTGTGACGAAGGCTTGGAGGGACGAGACAGTGAAATCGCCTCAGGATGCTTTCCAGTGTGGTTTGCAACTGGGCTCAAACAGCCATCCAGAAGAGGAATGCGGCTGATAGCCACCCACACTGGCAACGAGGATAGCTTTGTTGACGGCTGTCTGTCCGTCTTTAAAGGAATGAAGTCAGGAGACTATCACGAGAAAATGGACGGCGAGCATTTTGAGGCTTGGTCTGTTCTCACGAAGCTGCTCCAGGGTAGTGTTGTCATTGACAACGCATCCTACCACTCCAGGCGCCTGGAGACTGTCCCAACCATGTCCTCACGCAAGCCTGACATACTAGCCTGGCTGACATCAAAAGGTATACCGTGTGATGCAACGATGACAAAGGAGATTCTTGAACTGGTGGCACCGGTGAAAGACCAGTTTGTGAAGTTTCAGAGTTTATGTCGCAGCAGAAAAGGCTGGGTGTGTCGTTCTGAGGTCTGCCACCACACCACTGCAAGTTTAACCCCATCGAGCTGATCTGGGCGCAGATGAAAGGTCAAGTTGCTAGGCTGAACACTGACTTCAACGTTGACAGTGTGCGGAAGCTCCTCATTCACAGCCAGCTGAGAATGTTTCTCCAAACAAACTGTACCAAGGCTGTTCCTCGCAGGGGGCACCTTGTGTACTCAAGGTGTTTTGGTGAGTAGCGCCACCACGGTCCCGAGCTCCGCAGGGGTGCCTACTTCCGTAGGCACTTGGTGTCTTGCAACACCACGGACCCGAGCACATGTGGGTTGGACCCACCCACGTCCCGGCTGTGCGTGGCTTTGCCGTGTCCGGGGAAAAGGGGAACCTGGTGGCTGAGCCAAAGTTGGGGTTGTTTTGGACCTTTACGGCCCCCAGCAGCGGCAACACTCCACTTTGGCCCCCGCTTCTCGCAGACGGTACCCCCGGTCTGACCCGCCCGGGGGGAATCAGCCAGTCCTTTTCCTCTCTTTCTCTCCACTCTTTCACTTTCCTATCTCCTCTCCTACCCCTGTCCTGTCATCTCCTTCCTTCCTGATTTCTACATTTTTCCTGGCGGCAAAGGTTAATCCTGTGCAAGGATATCAACCTTGGTACCAAGTATAGGGTTATAGCGGCAGGGTAACGGTTAGCGTGTACTTTAACGTCACGTTCCCTTGTTGGGCTCGGTGGTGGGCGACCGGCTCTGCCGCCGAATTGATTCCATGCTCATATGGCTTTTTCTATCCCCCCCAAAAAACTGATCGGCCTTCTAAAAGGGCCGCACCAGGTAACACAACTGAAACCAGTCTCCCAAGGTGAAACTTTCACAAAATACCTGGTTATCCACTCTGAAGATGAAAATGCACCACTCGCTAAAAAATCTGTCTTCCTCATTGCAAAGTGCCTTGAAAGCGTTGTCGGCCGGGATTACCAAGCTAAGAAACTAGCCTCTGGTGATCTGCTGGGTAGAGGTGCACGAAAAAAACCAAAGTCCAGAACCTACTAAAACAAGAACACCCTGGCTGAACTCAAAGTAACAGTCACACCACATCGTTTTAAAAGCCTGAATACATACGAATGGGCGTGGATCTCTGAGAGGGAACTGCTTCAGATCACGAAACAGATGAGGATTTGCTTGAAGGAACTGAGGGACCAGGGCGTCACGACTGTGCGGCGGATCACCATGCGTCGCGCAGGTGAGGAAATTCGAACTAAGCATGTTGTTCTGACCTTCAACCGTCCAACGCTTCCTGAATCCGTCCATGCTGCCTTCATATCCTGTCCAGTACGCCCCTACATACCTAGTCCTCGAAGAACCTCGGTGAGAAAAGCAGATGATGTCACGCATTTACCGCGATCCTCTTTCAAAACGCGCGCACACTGACGTCACAGGTCCGGTGCTTCGGCGGAGTGATACACTACATGCCGTTCCTAAGTTATAACCGAGTATAGCAAGAAGACTGTGCAATGCTGGAAACGATATTCCAAGTCTCTGTTATCAATGTTTGGAGGCATTGGAAGCTCACTCATCCTTAGTCTCTCCCTTCGCGTTAACGGGGGGCTGGTAATGGGCCGTGAACTGTACCAAAGGAGCATTTAACCTTTTCAGTTTCACCTAATTAGGCTACGTAATTAAGAAAGCTGAAGGTATGGTGGGTGGCCCCTCGAGGTATTACACTACTCATTAACTTCAAAAAACACCATGGGGAGGATGTTGATCTTGATAATCATCCCAGATGAAGATGCGCACATTGCCTCAAATGATTGCACAAGAACCCAAGTATTGTTTCCAATTACAAGGAATGAGGGATACGGGGTTAACAGCACAAAATTTTTACACTAACATGACTCAAACAATTAATGCACCAGTCATATTATTCCAAATGCAAGACGTTCACAAATAGTTGTTGCATGCACCACCACACACACACACACAGTGGCTGCAGTTATTTTTCTTACACTCATGCAAGCTCCAATTCTAAAGCACTAGCATTTGCACCAGGCCTTTGTCTATTCCAGTCGTAGCAGTCCTTGAAACCTTTGAAAACACTGGAATTTGAAAATAGCAATGTCAAGGGTCCTGAAATTTCCTTGAATTTCGTCAATAGGCTTCTCTTCAGCCAGTTCTTAGCAGATGCCTCTTAAACGCATGGCAACTATGTACTGGAACCAACTAAGGCATCCAATCCAATCCACTCCTGCAGCTACTGCGCAGTATGACAGTCTAGCGTGGTTACAGCGGCAGCAACGACCAAAGCTAAGCCTACCGGTGTTGTGGGGAACATGGTGTGTGGATAGTACAAGTCGCGTTTTCTGCAGATGCAATATGCCGGGAAAGTGTAATTTCCAGCAGTCGTGGTTAAGCAGTGCTGCTTATAAAGAGTGGATTTCTCCGGATACATTGAACTTACATCGGGCTAGGCGCTAGGCATGTGGGAAAACATTCGACGTGTCGGGAGCCTGCGCTCAAAAGCATATGAAAAGCGCAAAACACACCGACAATATGAAAGCGACCAGAGCGCATAGTACAGTGTGGAGCCACTTGACAGCTGTTGATAAGCAACAAATTGAGCCAACTCCAACGTCGTCGGATGTGAGCAGCCTGTGCAAAGATCACGAGAGAGTGACCGACGCGGAGACACTGTGGACCCTGAAAATGGTGACATTGCACTATTCTTACAAATCGTCAGCACATACAGGGGACTTGTTCAAGAAAATGTTCCCAGATAGCGAAATCGCTAAGGCATTTTCCTGCAGTAATCTGCTTATGTGGTGTGCCATGGTCTGAGACAGTTTTTTCTCTCGTGCCTACAACGCGAATCGGAGCAGTCTGATGGTTACACCGTTCTGTTCGACGAGTCTTTGAACGGCAACCTGCAGAGAAACAGATGGACATACATTTGCGGTACTGGAGCACAATGCCCGAGCGGGTAATCACGAGATTTTACATGTCGTGTACACGGGACATTCGACAGCCAATAGGAATGGAAGTTGTGTGCGAAGGCAAGACACATCGATGTTTTGCCACAAGCGCAGTTTAACTTTCTGACTACCGGTGAGTTTTTGAATGGCAATTGCCACGGCAAAAGAAGTGATGACTTTCTGTGTTTTCATTGCAAGCCTTTGTTCTGCTGCCCTTTTGCCTTATCACAGATATATCAAAGCTGGCAGCTTTCGTAGCAAGCATTGCCGGAAGTCCGAAATTTTCGGGTGCTGGCACGGGGCCTTCATTTGGCCTGCAATGATGCCTGCAGGCATCATTGGACGTTCATCATGCACAAATAACCATTCATTGCTCATATTTCCAAATCTGCCAAGAAGCGTGAGCATTTTATTGCATACTTTGCAGATTTGGTCCGTGCTCCCACCAGTAATCGATTTTAGGAATGCAAGCAAGAGCTTGAAAGAGTTGCTAATCCAGAGGCACTTGATCACTTCCAGAAGAATTGGAAGAACATAACGGAGATGTGGACTTGACACATTTGTGACCAACACTTCACGGGTGCAACAACACCACAAATCGTACGGAGTCCCACATTGGGATGATAACAAATGTCCTCACATTGACCAGCGAACTGTACGAAGCACTGCACAGCATTTTGAGCCTTGGTGACTCCATGAAGCACGAAGGAACGCACAAAACGATGTTGCCCAAACGTGTGCGTTTGATTCCTATGACAGATCTGATGAAGAGGAAAGCACATGTGAGCAAGCTGTCACGCTTTATGCTTGCAGCTTCATAAGCAAGAAGATAAAAAAACTGAAGGCGTCAAGTTTTGATGTGCAGCAGGAAAAGTACGCAGTTGCATTTAAAGCTCACAGCCCAGTTCAGTTGTGCAATGCCTGCAGGATCTGACAGCCAGCTGCCATCCGCATTAGAGTTTCACTGGGCTGCATGAGCCGCTCGGTCAGATCTTGCATAGCATTACTTCGGATGAATGAATGCATGTCTGCTGCGGATGCGCAATGACCTAGCCACTTTGGTGGCAAATGGGGTGGCTAGAAAGACATTGTTGACTGTGCTAAATACCACACGACGTGGATTCCAAACCTCGCTATGAGGTACATACAGTATACGGAGATGCTGAAGTCCACAAGACATGCCGTGCCCTACTCCCATTGTTACAAACGCATAGTGCACTGCAGCCTTCATCATTGAGTCGGTACACAAACTCTGGGGGTGCCACCTTTACCTCCCCGTGCATTGAAGCCAGCTATAACATAGACCTTTTAAGTAGGCAGTTCTGTACGCCTACGCAGGCGAAGCACGGCTGCTTTAGTGGCTTACCACTCCTGCACTTGTGAGCCGGACGATTCAAATAAACAGCAACCGCGCCTGCCAGCTAGGTGCCATTAGGGCGACGGTTCTCCCCCTTGCTTCCAGCCATCTCATATTCACTCTATCCGCATGCTAGCATAAAATGAACGATTTGTTTCCTGGCGCCCGTCTCAAATGGTTGTCTCTGCCTGGGCTCCCTTGGGCCAGACATAAAAATGGCAACAAGATTTGGAACTTACGCAGCTCTAGATTATGCCGTGGCTACTGGAGGTTATCCCCCATACTCTTTAACCTCGTACTGGACGAATGGTTAACCGCAGGCCCACGATGGACAGCCTTCTGTAGTGAAGAATTTCAACTGGATGTTATGGCATTCGCTGATGACTTGGTAATTGCGACTACAACCCCGGCGGGACTTCAATCCAGACTTGACTCCCTGAAAGACTTCCTGGTGGACAGAGGACTTGAGATAAATCCTAAAAAGAGCCTCACACTCTGCATTCTACCGTCGGGAAACCAAAAAAAAACCAAAGTAGGAGGAGAAAAGAAGTTCCACATTGGAGAGGCCGAAATACCCTCAGCAGATACAACGACCCGCTGGAAATACTTGGGGGTGACATTTTCGGCCCGCGGCCTTGCTAGTGGGCCCTTGGAGCAAGACCTACGCAACCTCATCCAGAGAATCTCCAAGGCTCCGTTGAAGCCCCAACAGTTCTTCGACTGTAGCTGCTCAAGTGACTAACACTATACCAGGTTCCTGCACAGGCTAATCCTTGGGCCTGTGGCCCTGAAGTTGTTGAAGAAACTCGACAGGATGCTGCGTTTTGAAGTCTCCCCACAGAACCATCAATCCTTTCAACGGCAAGAATTGGTAATCATGGATACAGCGCCTCACCTTCTATTTCACTGCAAACAACGTTTCTGACGACGAGAAGAAACGCTTGCTACTCCTGACACTATGCAGAGCCGACACTTTTGAGACTGCCTGCACTCTGGTAACACCAAAGACTCCCGGGGAGGTCAGCTTTCTAACATTGTCACACTTCTCCAGAAGCACTTCGATCTGAGGCCATTCGAGCTGTACAGTCGGTACGTCTTCCAGTGAAGTGACCAACAGGCAGAAAAAAAACGATCAGCAGCTACGTCGCAGCCCTCAAAAGTTTGACAGCCGACTGCAACTTTGGGGTGGTAACGACGAGTGCAACATCGACACCACCAGCAGATGGTCAAACAGCCGCCCCAACGAACCCAACAATGCTGCCCCAGGATGTCATGCTTCGTGACAGGTTCGTCTCGGCATCCATGACAAACACCTCCAGCAGAGACTGTTCACAGAGAAACATTTGCCGTTCCAACGTGCTCTGGACCTGGCCCTGCCATCAGAAAGTGCGTCAAAGCAACGAGGACTCAAGAGAGTGCCAACCACTGCCGAGGTGAAAAAAGCTTCCCTGCCAAAGAAAGAGGGCAGAACTTCACCTCAGCAACGCCGCTGCGATCGATATGACAGCTGACACATTACCACCTGCAAGTTCTGGACAGCACAATGCCATTTTTGTTCCAAAAAGGGACACATGAAGAATGCTTGCATCGCCCGAAAAAAAGAAATTCAAAGAGAAGCCTGACACCAGGCAAGGAACACATGGTGTCAATGCATAGTCTCCAAGCAATGACACTACATTAAAAAATTCAGGCTACGAGCTTCAGGCAGTAAGTGGACGAGTACCCTGTCCTAAGTTCCTTGTTGATGTGAAAGTTGTGGAAAGGCCCGTAAACCTTTAAGTCGATATGGGGGCCGCGTGCTCCCTGATCAGCGAGGCTACGTACCACCAAACTTGGCCAAAGAACGGCCCGAAGCTATCTAGAGAGCCCCTTCACTTGCGCACTTGGTCGGGAGAGGAACTTCGCGTCCTAGGTTCTGCGCAAGTTCGTGTGTGATTCAAGTCAGAGGATTACGTGCTACCTTTGCTTGTGATGGGAGGAACTGGTTGCAACTTGCTAGGTTGTGACTGGTCTTCAGCACTGCACATTCGTGTGCACAGGATGAACCAGATTACAGAGCCAATGCAAGGCATCAGGGAGGCTCTCGCACGACTTCTGGATAGTTGTAAAGAAGACATCCCTGGCTGGTGCACCTGGATAGGGAGGATGGTGTACCAGCACCAAAAGCTTCGCCTCCAGATTGGAAGCGCATGACAACACCCTGGAGCACAGTTCACACAGACCTAGAACACAATTCCCTCAGAGTGCAAGGACCTTGGAATCGGCGGAGGAATTGTCATGCGGCTGGCGGACACGATGCCTCAGGGGGAGGACAGCGTCTTGTGCTTTGACAGGTCTTTCCTGTCGGTGCCGCTTATTGAGCGCGTTTTGAACTTGGAGGCTCGCTAAAAGGGTTCAACTTAAATTGAAGCCGACTCAGCGAGCAATGGAATGAAAGATAATAGGTGTAACATTAAAGGACAAGAAGAGAGCAGAGTGGGCCAGGGAACAAGAACGGGTTAAGGACATAGTAGAAATTAAGAAGAAATGGAGGTGGGCAGGGCATGTAATGTGAAGGCAAGATAATCGTTGGTCAATAAGAGTAACAGAGTGGATCCCTAGAGAAGGCAGGCGCGGCAGGGGGCGGCAGGAAGTTAGATGGACAGATGAGATCAAGAAGTTTGCGGGGATAAATTAGTCACAGTTAGCACAGGACCGGGATAAATGGAGATCCATGGGAGAGGCATTTGCCCTGCAGTGGGTGTAGATAGGCTGATGATGATGATGAAGCAGGGAATGTACGGTCATGGTACTGTTATGACGAACCGAATAAAGACAGCCCTGATGTCGGATAAAGAGGTCATTCCAGATGGGTGTGGGCTAAGCCAGGAGAAGGCGAGTGCTGATGGCCATATGGTTGTGGTTAAATGGATGGACATAAGGTTAGTTACACTGCTGTCCTTCTGCTGTGGAACTGAACAAGTGAAGACCACAAGGTGCTACGACAAGAAGCAAAAGAAATATGTTGAAGAAGAAAGGCCAAACGAGCATTCGTTTCTACAACAAACACAAGGGAGAAGTAGACCTCAACGACCTCCTGATCAGCCTCTACCGCACAAGAATGAAGACTAAAAAATGGCCTGTTAAGGTCATTTTTCACTTCAATGATCTCGCTTTGGTGAACAGTTGGCTCAATTACAAGGAAGACACCAAAGAGGCAGGCTACACAAAGAGCCAAATGCTGCATCTGCTAGACTTCAGACTACGCTCATCGTGTGGATCTCTCTCAGAGCCTTTCAGCAGTCATGAGTTCTGTTGTGCCGTACATAGCGGGATTTGTGGCTCACAAGGTGCGTGCTGTACCAATTGTGAGGAGTGTCTTGCTGCGCTGGAATCAAGTGAACTCCCAGACTTTTATAACAGCAAAGAACCGAGGCGGACTTGTCACACCATCGAAGGACATTCTAGAGATCTGCAGTACTGCAGAAAAGGGACCTGGAATACTGCAGCATCAATGCAAGAACCTGAAATTCCTAAATACTAGATCAGAAAGCCTTTTGGTAGATGTCGTAAGTGCAGTGTTTGAAAAAGCATTGCTCGCTCAGCTGGAATCTCACCTGCTGGACTGTGACCCACTTGATGATCATATATATATAGCCTATCAAAGAAAATAGCTAGCCTGTACATCAAAACAAGAATTTACAACATTTCTAAGAAAATGAACTAGGAGAACTGCCACGAAAACGTGCACACATTGCTAACAAGAGAGATCATTTTCAAAAATCTCTGGAGTGGAATAAATTGGTTGACGTGCGTTTCAGTTTCACTCACTCTTAGTGTTCAAATGATTTGTTGCCTTCCTCATTGAATTTGTATTTTTGTTGCAAGATTCAACGTTTAGTTTAGTCTCAATAATGAATTAGGTGCTGAAGGTGCGACAAGTGAGTAAATACAGTAGTACCGTGAACCTTCAGTTTGCACTAGCAAAGTTTAAATCGTCCGTTTTGTTTCCTTTATTGCATTTTTGGTTACACATCGTTGTTTACGTCACCAGCTAGCGTTGCACAACTTTTCACTCCCTTAGATTTTATTTTCAGCTGAATCTCCTCATGAGGCACTTCTGCAGTGAGGCAAGTCAGGCAAATGTGTAAACATATAATGTGAACTTATATCCCAGTGTATCATTTCTTAACACTTTTAAAAAGGGTAAATGTCAGGGGAAAAATAAATCAGATGTATATTAAAGTCAATCCAATGTTCCCTCGCATCCCAAGAAAAATACAGGCGCTCTCTTCACTGCTATAATGGAACGCACGGCTGCAGGCGCACAGGGCACTACGGCAGTACAAGGTAGTCGCCGCCTCCTGCCCTCAGCAATATGGCAGCCAACTGGTTTATGTGGCTTCACTTTGATGCGTGGGGAGGTGTGTGGGACCGCCACACCAGAATTTCTAGTATAACCTCCTTGGAGTGCACGTGACCTTTTTTTTTTAACTTGATGGACATCGTCGCACTACAAACAGTCCAAGTTGCTATAAGTTAACCCTCGTGACGGTTTTGGTTAGCTCACATTTCAGTTTGGCTGTTGTTTCACTGTGCTCTACTGCGTCTGTTTCTCTGTCATGAAGGCAACTTGCAACTGTGAAGCTCCCCTCACTTTAGCTCGCCCATTTTTTAAAAATCTCGTGGCTTTTCCGGTCTGTGCCAGTAAAGCCACTACTAATGCTACAGGCCGAATTCTGTAAGGTGGCAGCCGCCATTTGGAATGGCGGGGCGTTAGAGTGAGAGATCTATGTTTTCCTTGGTTCGAGTGCCCTGTGTGTGCATGCGAGAGCTGAAAATGAGAACGATGGCTCGAAGCACTTGAGCCGTCATTTTCTTTTTCTACACCAGGGGAGCTTTCAGCCATCGCAAGCCCACAGGACAAAACAATCAAACTTCCCGAGTTGTTCATGTTTGGTGTGATTACCCACGACGACTTGCTGTACTAAGCTACAGTCATAGAATTTCACCGGTTATGTATGTTTGACGTGTTCACTAATGGCATTTTGGCGTACCATCTAACAATCATTGAACCATGGTGTACCCATTAGCACATATTAGCTGAACAGTGCCGATCGTCTCCTTTCATCCCTAATCCTAAACATGCGCTCATGGTAGGTGGTTTCGTGCTTCAATTTCATTCTACGCTTAATGTAGCATTCTTTCACGTCTAATGTGCAATTTATTTTTGTTGTGTTTTTTATACACTGTCTGTTGTTTCTGATTGCATGCTTCAATTATATTTTTTATTGTTCTTGCAGGCCCATCTACTACCTTGACAAAACATGGGTCAATGCCGGCCACACAAAAGGGAAAGTATGGGAGGACGGGAACATCACCACACGGGAAGAAGCATTTCGGCAAAGTTTAACAACAGGTCTTCGAGCACCAAGTGGGAAAAATGGCAGACTGATCCTGTTGCACGCCAGTAGCAAGGAGGGCTTCATAAATGCTGTGTGCCTCGTTTTCCAAGCAACCAAAGGAACTGGTGACTATCACAAGGAAGTGGATGGCCCCCCGCTTCGAGAAGTGGTTTTCCGAACAGCTTCTCCCTAACATAAAACCAAAGAGTGTGATAGTAAGGACAATGCCCCTTATCACAGTGTTCGCCACGAGAAAGTTCCAACATCATCAACATGAAAGAGTGACATTCAGTCTTGGCTAACGGAAAAGAACACCGCCTTTTCTTAAGACCAATTAAAGGCAGAGTTATTGGAGCGAGTGAACCAAAACAAAAAGAAGTTTTCCGCCTGTTGCGTGGATGTTGTCGCTAAGGCTGCCAGTCACGATGTAGTTAGGCTTCCTCCATATCATTGCGAGTTCAATCCTATCGAACTCTTATGGAGCCAGGTGAAAGGTTACGTAGCTGCTAACAATACCACATTCACTCTTGCCGAGGTCGAAAAATTGCTGCGTGAAAGCATAAATGTAGTCACACCAGACAAGTGGCGTCGGGCGTGTGCTCATGTTGAAAAATCGAACAGGAGTTGTGGGAACGCAACGGCCTCATTGACGCAAGCCTTAACGAGCTTATAATTTCACTCGGATCGGACTCAAGCGACGAAAATGATGCTAGCGACAGTGATATGAGTGAAGTAGAAGAGCTCATATGAATGTTAAATCAGATTCAAAAGCCACCATGGCATTTTGTTTTGTACTCTTGCATACACCATGAACTTTCACTAATGTCCCCGCATTACTATCCTTCAGTTCTCAAGTTGTGCATGCAGACACAATGCAATGATAAGGTGTAGTTCACCAGCGCTTGTCCTTGTCTTCTGTGTCTGTGTGTTTTTGTGCACTTAAGAAGAACAATTTGCTGCAACATTTCTATTTGACCTGCACCGAAATGTGTGTGTATTGGTGGTTTTGTATGTTGCTCGCAGTCAAATGGGCGGAAATGCTGTGGAAATAAAGTCTGCTGTAGAGAGGTTTACTATGACCTTTGCAGTTATTCATCACTTGGCATGTCATTGCACTGCATGAGACACAGTTGGTTCATGCCTGCACGCATGTATGCTCACACATACAAAACGCACACACGCACGCACACACACACGTCAGAAGTTGATACAATGAGCCTGGTTGAAAATATATGACGAGTAGACACACAGGTAATGACCCAACTGCAGATAAGGTCATCTCATGATTCAGTACTTCGTTTAAGATGTTATGTTACTCATAAATTGCTGCAATGTTGAAATTATATTTCTGTCAACTTGATAAATAGCGAACACATTTGATTACCATTGACTAAGGGATCAGTCTTTGCACAGTTGTTACTCCAGGCAATTGTGGAAGAGGCTGGTGCTACTGCTAATGCTAAGGCTGATGCCAGGAGGCTAATGGAAGAGGCTGGTGCCAAGGTTCATTTCTGACGTCCCACATTTGTTCAAATACACAAGAAACCGGCTCAAGCAGAAGAGGTGTCTCAAAAAAGGGGGAAAGTGGATTAGGTGGGACAACTATGCTAGTGCACAAAGAAGACCTTGGTCATTCTGGAGGGGTAAAAGTATGCCCAAAAATAACTAACTCCCACATCAACCCAAGTCAGTGTGAAAAAATGCGAGTTAAGCTCGAGACTCAGATTTTCAGCCACTCCATGGCAGCAGGAATACAGTTTTACAGAGGAAAAGTTGTCCACAGTCTCGCACGCAGTGAGGCAACAGAGGAGTTCAGTTTAGTTTTGAACAAGACGCCTTGAACAAGAACGCCTTGAACCTTGAACCCAGCTGAGAGAATTACAATGCACAGCCCCTAAACTATTGTTAAGGGGCTCCACGGTATAACTATTGTTGTTACACCGTGAAGACAACCTTCGATGGCCCCACACAGCAGCAGAACGCCAACGCACCAATTTGAAGCTAACATCAAGTTGACATGAAAACACATTTGACGAAAGCCCCCGGTGACGACCGAACACCCGCTTTTCTCACCCCCTCGATCCCAGTTTCTTCCTCTCACGACGCTTTCTCTTCCCTTCGCTCTGCTTATCAGTGTCTTTCAAAGCCGCGTTGCACTACGTTCCTTTTTCTTCCCCCGTTTTTTTCAATCGCCGCCTGATACTACCATTTGTTTCACTTGGCCTTGGCAGCTTCCCACTCTCGCCTTTTCCCCTCTCAATTTTCTTGGCTGCGTCGGCCGTCCTAGCTTATCTCACATGCATGAGGCTCATGCCAAACATGTGGTTGCGTGGCACATAGCGCATGGCTAACGTAGATGCCTCGGAGGAGAGGGAACACAAAATAAGAGTTTTTTTTTTCTTTTTATAAGCTCGGGATTTTAGCTAAAAGTTCACAAATTACGCAAGAATTCACTAAATATAGTAGTTACAGTAAGTTCTTAGCCCACCTGTAGCATGAGACCGTCTTCTAAAGGCGGCATTAGCAAAAACCTTATCAAAATTGCATTAAATGTCCACAAACTACATTTTGATGCACCTGTGCCCAGAGCCATTTCACGCAGTTAAAATGTGTTCGGCTGCCCCCGTTGGCGTACGTACAGAAAGCCCACGGGCCGCGAGTGGTCGTGACGCGTTTCTTGTCCTCTTTTGCACTAAACTTTTGATAGTGTATTCAATTCTTTTCCCTGCAATGGTTGTGTGCAAGCTCATGCTGTTTGTGGAGGACACAGGACAGGGTCACTTTTGCTTTATTCGCGACCCTTGTCGATAACAAAATGAAATGCTCGAAAAAAGACGTGGCTGACGAACACAACAATGCATGCGTGCCGTTGAAATGCGCTGATACTAGCAAGTAAGTGCACATCCATATTGATTTGATAAATTGATGAACTTGCTGCTTTTTGCAGTGTTTTGCTGTAGTCAGAAGCTATATCAAACTACGTACACTCCCACCCCACGACTTCACAGCGAAGGGAATCAAAGATGAAGTGATAATTCGCTCCCTCTTCTGCTTAAATGCAGTGAAATTCCAGATAACAGAGGCGAAATACAAACCCCTGATGCTGCCCCATGCTATCCTCACCTAAAACCCATTGTCGACTTCATTGCCCGTTGACCCCGAGGCAAAAATATTGCTTCTCCTTGGCCAGGACATCGTAAGAGTTCACAAGGTACGGCAGACGCAGAATGGACCGCACGACGTTCCTTACGCTCAGATGATCGACCTTGGCTGGGTGACTATTGGATGTGTTTTCCATGAACGCTCATGGAAGACGGACACGGTGAGCGTTCTCAGGACCCATGTCCTGGAGAATGGACACCTGTCTCTGTTCGAGCTCTGCTAGAGCCATTTTACTGTGAAGTAAAGACCAATTACCAAGATGCCAGTTCAAGGTCGAAGTTCCACTCAAGGCATCACTGGAAATGGCCCTTTGAAGACAACCTAGCTCACACGCTTTTTCGCACAACTGAAGACGACGACCAACCTGGTCTGTCCATAGAAGACTGACAGTTCCTTGAAATCATGGACAGAGAGTTCACACTTAACGAGACAGGTGGTCGGGTTGCACCTGGAGACATCGACAGGCACCGTGGCGGCCATGGTGCCATTTTGTGCTGTTGTGAACACCGCCTGGATGGTGAATGGGGTGGAGAAAGCCCCTGGACTATTTCAAGGTCAAGCAAGGTGTCATCCCGGCCAGGATGACCAGCAAAGGCCTGCTGCCAGATTCTGACTACAAGTCAGTCATTGTGGGGTACCACACCTCCATCAAGGGCAATGGCTGCCATGCATCTCTACGGTACTGCACGTGGGGAGCGCCCGTCATAGGAGTTGCCCCCTAAGAGAACTTGGGCACCGATGTGAAGATGACCAAGTACATTAAAGCCCTCTTGTCGGACCAGAAGCCCAACCCCGAGAAGGCGATTGGCTCTCGGCCCAACGTGCTGGACTCAGGCTACTTACAGTGCTACATCATTCAAGTAGCGATCAGCCCAGCCCCGCCACGCACAACTATGGTGCTCGGGCTTCTCAAACTGGGGCTGCTACACCGATGGGGCGCTTTCGCAAGCAGAGAGCCGGAGCGTACAGTCGTCATGAGTGGCCAAGCCCAAGTACACGAACCCGACACGACGATGGAGCCCGGACACCCCTTCCAGCGGCTGCTCAACGCATCGGGCCTAGCGCTGGAGGACTGTGGAGGGACAGCCAGGCCGGTGTTCCCTTTCTTTGAAGGACGTCAGAGGGGCACCATCTCCTTTTATGCTGACCCCCAGATCCCGGTCGCGAACAATGAGGTCCCTCTCATCGTGCCCTGGGCAGTCTGGTCTAGCCAGCAGATGGCCGTGGTGGCCGCCTACATAATGATGTTTACCCCGTGGCCATGCGCCAACCTGTCCCTTGGCATCACGACAAAGGGCCAGGAGGTCACCTACCCCAGCATCCAAACGTACTCCTGGTACGGCTAAACCCTGGCTCTGCCCGGCGAACTGCATTTTGCGGTGGTGTTGCCCCGGCCTACGGCCACGAACCTGAGTGCGCCCAAGTGGACCCTGCCCTTCTACCCCACTTTCGGGCCGACAGCCGTCCACCACTACGCGCCGTTCTCGCCCATCCCCGTGGTTTTTCAAGAAAACCCGAACCGCAAGAGGACGTACCTGTCGTACTTTTGCGTCTTGTGGGTGAACGGCATCAGGCCCTTTCACGTGGAGACTCTGCTGGGCATCCTCGTGAAGAGCGGTCTCATTGACCTCACGGAACGATGGGCCGTGGACGCCCTGACCCTGTTTTCTAACCACGCGGGGATCATGGCAACGGGGCCAGTCAACCCCAAGACCAAGGAAGCCCAACCGGTCGTACTGCCGACCACTGTGAGTGACCCGCGCGAAGACCCCGTTCCCATCCTGATGCGCTGCTGGAGGGACGTGGGCGACCGAGTGGTGCACGTGCCGCCCGGGGTGAACTGGACGAACTGGCGGCCTGGGGCCGACTGGTGCAACCCCACGCCTGACATCCGGACCGTCAGTGCCATTGCTCTGGGGGTGTACGAATTCACCCAGCGGACACTGAAGATGTACGCGCATGCCCTCCTGACGATGCCGTACATGTCAGCTGCGATCCAGGTGGCAGCCGAGCGACGCTTCATTGACTGGAAACAAGTCCATGCAGCTGTCCCAGGCAGCTACGAGACGTACCAGCAGCGGAGAGAAGACCATCTTTGACATCTTCGCTCGGGACGCCTACTCACTACCAAGGCTGCATCCACTGGTGGAAAGTGCGCACCGAGCAGTTGTCGGGTGCTCCGACGCTTGAGATTGTGCCCGGCCTCTCCATCCTGAGCCTCATGGCCCAACCGAGCTGCTAGGACTCAACCGTCTGGGACTTGACCACGGTCCGCGCACTTCCGAAGATCCTGGTGGGGTGTATCCCGGACCAGGTAATGTACAATTGATCTGACAGTGTGCCCCTCAAGGAGATGCCTTTTGTCGTCAACACCTGCATCGAAGGGGGAACCAGACCTCTGGAGGAGACTGGCGGCAAGGGCGCGTACCCCCCCACCGGCTTCAACGGGCCCCAGCTGACCATGTACTAAGCAGAACTGGGGCTGAACGACATGGCCGACCCGACCACAGCGGACATTTGGCTGAACCGACTTGTCCACTTCGCGCCACGGTACTTCTTGGCGGAGTTTGACACAGGACAGGCCGCGGCAGGGGCACCTCGCACGGGTCAGGCCCCCGTTCCCCTCATCCGGCGGGCTGACGCCTGGAGAATAATACCGGGGGTAGAACAACATGAGATCCAACAGCAGTACCCCAGCGTGTCTACCACCTGGATGCCCTGGACAGACAGCACCAGGCACAAGGTCATTGATGTGGTGTTTCAGGGATCTGACCCCTTTTGGAAGCAGCTGCTGCATGTTGGGATCGGCGGCCTGTCGTCCGGAGTCATCTGGGACGACTCCGGCCAGCGGCTAAGTTGGTACCGACTGCTGGCGGCAGTGGGCCCAGGTGTAAAAAGTATCCAGGACCGCTATTCGGGAAATGGGTCAGGACGGGGTGCGAAAGAGCTTGGGGCGGCAAATTCGCAGATCGCCTCCTCCGAGCAGCAAACGATCACGTCACCGCCCGATGCCAACACGGCCTGGGCCCACCTCCCGAGTGACTGGCCATGCTTTCAAACCTGAAAAGAGACGACGCGGACCGCCTCACGAAGGTCGATCTCAACGAAGACGCCCGACTCGCCGTGCGCTGCGCCGTGGAGTTTGTGCTCAAGACGGGCACAGTAGAACTGTTCGTCAGTGTGTGCTTGAGTCTGGCGGCACGGGGCTACGGTTACGACCCCGCGTTTCTGGTGTGTGCTTACGTGGGCGACCCTCTGTTCGGGCCAGAGCCTCCCGCCTGCCTTGAGAAGCTATACCGGGCCAACACCACCCTAGTAAACGAGGGCTGGATGGATCCGGTTTCCCTGGAGACGCTCGCCGACCGGGTCAAGTCGTCTGTGTGCCCAGACCCCAGCCTTGTTGTCAATCGAGGCCCTGACTGGGACGAGAAGCTCGAGGCGGCGCTCGCCGATGTGGAGGACGACCGGCTGGCCATCGCTGCATTCCCACCGCAGTCGCCTCAGGACCTCGGCATACAATACGTGCGGGCGTCAGACCTCTGGAGCTACTACCGAGAGACTCTAGGGGAAGGAGAGCTGCGCCAGACACTACAGCAGCTCAAGAATTTCGATTATGTGTGCATGACGAATTTGCTGCTAGCAAAAGTGGTGTTTACGGACCCCCAGTGGTGGGCAACCTTGCAGAGGGCGAGCTGCTTCGACGGGGGATCGGAACACTACCGGTTGGCCTGCAAGAAACTGTCCGATCTGGTGAAGAAAAAGAACTTGATGCTCCCGGCGGACACGCGCGTCTGTTTCTACGAATGTACGTCTTTGTATGGCACCATGTGCCCCCCTGTCCCGGGCTGGGACCCGATTGAGGAGACCGAAGCTAGCGCAGGGGGGACAGGATAGACACGGTCTCCTGGCGGCGCACCAGACCGGCTACACCTCAGAAGACTTCTGCCGCGCCATCCATGACCCAGCGTCTCTGCCGCACCGCGACCGTCCCGACACCCGCACGTTTAGGCAATTTCTCGAGTCTGAGGAGTGGGCCAGGGCCGGAGCGTCTTTGCTGGGCACGGTGGAGTGCGCCCTCAAGACAGAGGAAGGTGTCAAGTGCGGGCGCTTCAAGGCGCGAAAGAACTTTCTCCTCTACATCATGGAGATGGACGAATTAGAGCGGAGAGTCAGGCAGTGCACGAAGCAGGACAACGTCACGCTCATAAGGACGGAACTCTCCAAAATCAGGATTGCTGTCTCGAGCCCCATCGAGGTGTACCTGCCCCAGGCTTGGCTTTTCTTGGTGTCGGGCAATGCCTACTCGAGCTGGCCGCGCAATACGTTGGAGGAGTCTCTGTGGAAAGAGCTGGTGAGGCAGGAGACCACGTGGGAGAGACTGCGCGGAGGAGAATACTCGCTCCCCTACGACTTCGCCAGTTTTGACCACCAGCCTACAACCGCCAAAGTGATGGCGTTCAATTGAGCCACAAACGGGTGTGCGAGGCGGCTCATCCAGCAGCACCAACAGTACGACTTCGAGAGCCTGAGCCAACCTACTCTCCGGCTTCAAGCAGGCTACGTTGATGTCGCCGCCCGGACTCGGCGCCCAGCACACCTTTCGGGTGACGGGCGGGCTAATGTCTGGGCTCCGATCTACGTCGTGCGTGGGCAGTGGCTGGAATGCCATATTCGGCCAGTTCTCCACCCGGCTCATCTACGACGTACGAGGAGGTCAAGTGCCGCCCAAGATATGGCAGCTGGTCCGCGACGACGACACCCAGGTCGTCGGGGCCAGTTATCACGACGTGTTTGTTGGCAATCAAGTTGGGCTATGATGCGTTGGGGGCCGTGGCCAACGAATCGAAGTCTACGCGGCCGGACGGAGCTTTTGCGGATAGAGAAGGAGGACCGGTTGCGAGGCTACCCGTGCCGGACGATTCCTCTCATCATCCAACGGCGGCCTTGGAACGCCAGGCCGGTCAAGGCCGAAGCAGGGCTGGTGTCGCCTTTGGTGTCGCCAAAGCAAGTGTCGCCTTTGAGGGTGTAAGCTTGAACGTGGCTTATTTTATTCTTCCTGGTAAATTTAGCGAAATATATGTTGCCACTTTTTGAGAAGTTCGATGAAGCCCTAGAGGCCTGCGGTCGCTTTTGACAGCTTAAAATTGTTCGAAGTGACATGAGCTGGCACTTTTACAGGATCTACTGTACGTATTTCCTGGAACTCAGCATGGAGGATGCCACTTCCATGAATGTGGCAGAGATCAATTTGGGGCAGCAGCAGAATAAGGAAACCTTGGATCGGAGGGACTTCCCGCTGTTTGCCATAACCGCGAACAGCCACCGAATCATGTTTTTGCACAAAGGAAGGACTGGAGCACTTTTTGGATGCAGAGGAAGTTTTTGTTGGCGGCACTTCCTTTTCACGTCCCTCCCTCTTCTATCAACTTCTGACAGTAAGTGTTGCCTTTGAGGGAGTAAGCTTGAGCGTGGCTTATTTTCTTCTTCCTGGTAAATCTAGGGAAATATACATCAGCGTTTTTGAGAAGTTCGGTGAAGCCCTAAGGGCCTGTGGTTGCTCTCGACAGCTTAAAATTGTTCGAAGCGACTATGAGCTGGCACTTTTACAGGCTCTGCTGTATGCGTTTCCTGGTGCCATTTCCACTTTGCCCAGGCTACATGGCGAAAAGTGCAAGACCTTGGGCTCTTTCTAAAGCTTATCAGGACGACCCTCATGTCAAAATCTTTGTGCGGTAGACCATCAGCTTGGCATTTTTGTCTACAACGCTCGTGAGGATCGCTTGGCGTAATTTCAAATCCTCAGCCCTACCAGCCACACGAGTCTCCGAATTATTACTGTACATCGAAGACACATGGCTGACTGGCAATTACAACATTTGCCAGTGGAATCACTACCAGAATGGTGGGGCCCACACGAATTGCCTGAAGGAGGCCTACCGGTAAGCACAAGTTGTGAATGTAACAATTATTCCTTCAACAGTTAGTTCATCACACTGTAAACTTGTGGTCATTAAGGGTAACACAGTGGATCCCTAGAGAAGGCAAGCGTTGCAGGGGGCGGCAGAAAGTTAGATGGGCAGATGAGATCAAGAAGTTTGCGGGGATAAATTGGTCACAGTTGGCACAGGACCGAGGTAATTGGAGAATAATGGGAGAAGCCTTTGCACTGCAGTGGGCGTAGTAAATAGGCTGGTGATGAATGAATGAATGAAATGAACTGTAAACTTGGAAATTTTGATCCTGTGCTTTATGATTTCAGAAAACTTAACAACATCCTCGGCAATGCCGACCCCAATGTATACAACTTCATGAATCTTCGACAGAGGGATCAGGCCCTCAGCAGACCCACCCTACTTCAAGTTTTGAGTGGCAGACAAACCCGGAAGCGCCAAAAGAAATGACAGCCAAAGGACGAGAAGATTCGGAAGCTAGAGCAGCGTCTGAGCAACGTTCAGCTCAACCTCACCGGCTTCCTGGAGGCAGTGCAGTAGTAGTTCTGCTAGATTTGAGAGCCATCTCAATGATTTCCCATCCCATACATAATATGCAAACAAATAAATAATCATGGTGTCTGTTCTGTTACTGAAGTGGCTCAACTCAAGTCATGTAATTTAAGCACTTTAACTGTAGACGTCTGCTGTCCGATGAGTGCGCCAACTCTACACCAGTTCAGAATCGCGAAAAAAATTTTTAAATTTAAATGTGTTCATGTCTGCAAATTCTACTCATTCATTAAAATTTGGAGCCCAACACATCATATTTTCTCATAAAATGCTGAATAATGGTATGTTCCTGGCTGAAAAAAAAAATAGCACAAGGCATCCCTAAAACACTGCTTTTTAGTGGCCTTGCATCCAGCATGCCGTTCTCAAACGACACGGCGCAGAGCCACCATACTGGTGTGGTTAAAAAGCGTGTTCTTTTTCTTTTTCTACTAGGGCGTCGTACTAGACTGCGCTTTGTTAGTCGAAAAAACTGAACAAAACAAAACATCAAATGTGACTGTACTATTAGTCACTGCTCATCACGTGCTTAAATGGGCGCTTCACATTAGCCCTTATCAACAGGTGCAGTTATCTTTTTCAACCTGGGTGCGGCCACTTTGGAAAGGCCATGTCTGCTGCAACCCGGGGCTTCTGAGCCAAATCTCCCCAAACTGGCTGCTGCCACCTGTGGAAGCGAAATATACAAGGTGGCAGTTATGTAACTATAATTATTTCACGGATGTCTGAAACCGGCCATCAACCTGCGGCAGATGAAGCGGCAGATCTAGGCACAACTGTTGGTTGTTTGGCCGATTCTGGTGAAAGCGGCCGGCGGCTTGACACGGCGTTTATCGCTCCTGACGATTGCCAGTGCCTTAAAGAGTGAGTGGATGTGGGAGCTGCTGGCTTATCATATGTATCTGGCCCAAAACGCAAGCTGCAGACTCTGCAGTGGTGATAACACTGAACTGCTGGCATTTGCACAAACTTACACCACAGTTGATTTGTCGGCTGTCAACAGACTGCTGGCGAAAACTGTGTGCCGTGCATGTAAAGGCGACGTGTCAATTCTAAAATGCCCTCGCGAGTACAGGGCCTCTGTTGGGTTGCGCCTGTGTTGTTCTGCTAGAAGCGCCACCGATAGGAAGTGCAGCTCAGAGGATGTAGAAAGGAGTGCCAAAGGCAAGCCCTTTGAAACAAACATTCCAGCGGCTCACGCTGCGCAGGCTATCAAAAACGGCCAAACAGCCTTGTAAGACATTTTTTTCTACCATGGGAATATCCAGCAGGGGCCTTCAACCACAAGACCTGCCAGGCACAGCTAAAGCAGCAGTTGAAACCTACAGTACACAGGCTGCTGAAGGTGTGATGAAGAACTGCGCATTAGCAGTGAGAGCTGAAAGAGTTGAACTTCAGAAACTCTGGAAACATCGCCATCTGCTTTGATGGGATGTGGATGACGAGGGGCCACCAGTCGCGTACCGGTGTGGGAACCATCATCGAACTTTTTTCTTGACATGTTCTGGACTTCGCTGTGCTGTCAAACTACTGCAACGGCTGCAAGAAAGAACTAGCAGAGGTTTGCCTGGAGTACAGCGCTTGGGGAATCACGTTTGCCAAAAAACACCGAATCCAAATCAGGCAAAATGGAGGTTGAAGCATTGCCAATCCTTTTCCAGTGATTGCTTGAGCGTTATGGCATGCGCAACACCGTGATGCTCTGTGACAGAAATAGCAAACATTACAATGCAGTACAAAAAAGCTCAGGTTGATGGCTTTATTGTAGTCAAGAAAAAAAGACTGCATAAACCATGTGAAAAATTGCATTAACAGTCAGCTGCACAACCTGCTAAAGCAAAAGGTAGATGGTGCTGAAAGCACAAGTAGCAGAGGCAGACAGACTGCTGGCTGACCTTATCAAAAGCTCAGCACTTACTATGGCTGGGCACTGTAGGCAAATGCCTACAGCCCGAACCATCGCTTGTGCCCAGGTGGCCCTGATTCGTGGTGTAAGCACAACGCTGCCATTGCAAATGGTGAGAATCTTTCAAAACAGAGCTCTAACCTGCCAGAGCATGTCAGCAAAGCACTGCTGCCTGTCTACAACAGCCTTGCTGACAAAGAACTCCTCAGCAGATGTGAAAGAGGCAAAACCCATAATGTGAACGAGCCCCTACTGCACTCGGTCATTTGGTCTATGATGCACATGTCCAAGCATGCCTCACTCATCGCTGTTGAAGCCGCAGTCGCGGAAGCAGACGTGCCGTGCATTGTGGGCGCACAACAGGCGTCGTCGCGCATTATTCAGGAGCTGCGATCGCCTTAAAACTGCAAGAGCGCCCAGAGGGCTCAACAGAGGGACTTCCAACAAGCTACCAACTTGGAGCGGAACCCGCCAGACTCGGCCTCTTTTGTCTCTGCGGCATGACGCCGGCATCATGGAAAGCCTAATGAGCGTTTATTATCCAGGAGCATTTTGATGCTTTTGGCTGCATTTCTTGACGTACAGGTATACAAATAAAGTGTTCACTCCATGAAAGTGTTGCCGTAGCGGGGAGGGGGGGCAACACGGTTGAACGTGGCTTCTGTCGGCTCCTGCTTGTTGTTTTAAAATGCGATCCATCCTCCACTGTCCAGATGTAATCCATACCATAGGTCTCCTAACACTGTGAGGAACCCATGGACACCTTGTTTTGCCTTCCTCACCACCAGAAAGCAGTATTTTTTCTATGACCACACCTGAAAAACTGCTGGGCCTTGCCGTCCGATCCAGCAGGCACGGCCACCCCCTCGTCGAACCAGAATGTCGTCACTGCGTCAACGACTGCAGCAATACCATCTCTCAGCGTCTACCCTGCTAGTTTTTCATTCTGCATGCAACGCCCCCAGTGGCGTTCCACCACAGTGGCGTTCCACCTCAGGGCACAGTTCTGGCTCCTATTCTTTTCCTTCTTTTCATCAACGACATAGCAAAAAATATAGAAGCAACAGTGCGCATGTTCGCAGACGATTGTATCATCTACAAAGAAATACACACCGTGAATGATCAGTTAGTTTTGAACAATGCTCTCAAAAAAATTGACAAGTGGTGCCAGGACTGGCAGATGACGATAAATGTAGAAAAAACTGTTTGCATGACTGTCACGAGAAAGAAAAACCCTTTATCTTTTCCGTACCAAATTCACCAAAGTGTACTACAAAGGGTCAATGAACACAAACACTTGGGTATCATTCTTTCTTCTGATCTCAAATGGAACAAGCACGTGTCATACATTTCAACTAAATCCCTCTCGGCGCTTCTTTCCCTCAAACGGTCCCTCCGATACGCTTCGGCAAAAACCAAGCTACTTGCATACACATCACTCGTTCGATCTATCATCGAATATGGCGTCATATGCTGGTTCCCACATACCAAGTGTGCAATAGCAAAGTTAGAGGGTGTGCAAAGAAGAGCAGCCAGATTCATCTATAACAAATACCGCCGTCGTGATTCACCAACTGAACTGTTAAGATTAGCTGGGCTCCCAACAATCAGCGACCGCGCAAGGTACCTTCGAGTGAAATTCCTGTTTCTTCTCCAGAGCAATTCTCTAAAAATAGACAAAAACCGGTTCCTAACACGTTCCGATACACGGAATTTTAGAACAAAACACAATAAACAATTACTAGAATACAGATTTCACAATGACACCTTCAGGTATTCCTTTTTTCCGCAGGCCATCAGAGAATGGAATATGTTACCCCAAGAACTTGTTGATTGTACGTGTCCCGTGACTCTTTTCTGTCCGGATTGTCTAATTATTACTTTGTTACTACGTAAAATTGCGCGCTTGTTTTTCGCTTTTGAATTTGCTTCGCGAGAAAATGTCGCATTGTGTATGTCGCAGCATGGGCCTTATCGTTATGATTGCTTCAATCAAGGCAAATGCCTCTTGCTACTCTTGTTGAAAAATGTCTGAATGTTCATGCACGTTTTTGATCTTTCACTACTGTACCCTTTCCTGCCAAAGCCTTTGTTAGGCTAGCAGTATGTTCAAAATAAAATAAATAAAATAAATTTTCTCTATTGTTCGCGCCATGCACCTAACGTTTACTAAAGAAATTGTCAGCCACACTGGCTGGAAACGTGACCAGTTTGGTTGTGGCGTGAAACTGCAGATTTCTTCATATCCTCGGGCTGTATTCACTGTTCGACGAAGTGGAATTTTGCCAGGAGGCGCAAAAAAGATCACTGCTGCTTATTTATGTGCTGGTAACGGTTGTTGTTCAGCAACACCATTAAGAAGTAACCTCATGAAGCGATTTTAGCAAGCAACCCGACAAGCTGTCGCTTGAATTTTTCACTCGCCGATGCAACCACATGACAGCGATGGCGGCAATGGTCTGCCGCCTGGCTGCTGGAACGATGCCAGCGAGTGCGACAGGTCTTTTGTTCACCTGCCCCTTATGTTTTTCTATACAAGGCAGTGATTTGTACCATAATTCTTATTATAAGTTTTCACTATGCTCTCTTAGGGACGGATGCGTACAGCAAGCTGCAACAGCTATTGGGAAACAAGCGGCTGCTTCACGATATCAGACAGATATCACCTCGCTTCCAGACTTACAGCGTGCAATCCTTCCACGCTGTGATCAATCGGTTTGCGCCGAAAGCATTTGCATTTTCATACAAGGGGATGCATGTCAGGTAAATATTCATAACAAAAAGTCAACTGCGCGAATGTGCACTGTCACTACGGATCTTACATCTGGCCACCACCCAGCAGAAATAGATCACCTGCAAACCCGAAATATTGAAAAAATTGTTATGAGTACATGCACACAAAAAATAATTCACAATGCAAAGGTGAAAAGTCGAACGTTTTCCTTTCAACATGTACTCAAGCCCAACCCACGTTTTCCCCTCACTTTGCATGTAGTATTAGGAAAAGCACACCTTGCCTTTTGTTGCAGCCGCCCCCATCGAAGAAAGAGTGGAGGGACGTTTCCAGCGGATATTGGCAATGGTGGCAGTTTCCGAACTACCTAGGCTCAGTGGATGGGAAGCACGTGCACATAAAGCTCCCCAAGAAGTCTGGAAGCCTCTACTACAACTGCTTGTGGTTGTAGCATCAACAGGGCTCTATTGCAGGCTTGGCTTATGATGATGTTGAGTTTCTCCGCTGCGGGTGTCGGGGCTACGTATTGTGTCCAGAACGTTACACGGCTAGTGAGGACAGCTTGAATGATGCTTGCAGTGTTAGTGTTGACAAAAATGAAAGTCGTTGAAGTAAGCTGAATGCGAGTGGTGGCGTTTGGGCGGGGGCAACTTCAGTGTCAACGAACAAACATTGAGCCTGGTGTCATTTAAGCCATTCAATTCAACGAGCACGGCATTGAGCATGAACATCGGGCAGAGCACTTCACCCATCCGTTCTGCTAAACTATTTCAAGACGATAAAAGGGTTACATTACACAAACACGAGGAAACAAGGCCATGCGAGACAGAGCCCAGCTTTATATGCGCTAAAATCGATCCTCTCCATACAGCCATCCTCTTTGCATCCTGTACAGCAGCAACTGTGCGTAGCACATTCCAGCCCAGGGACGTACCCAGAGGGAGGGCCCGGGGGGCCCTGGCCCCCCCCAGAATATTTTGGGCCATACCCCCCTTCCCCGCGCCACCTCTCCCCTCTCCTCGCACACATTCTGAAGCGCTGCCATATGAATCCTGGGCTTGATAGCTATTTGAGGCGGTTTTTTTTTTTCGAAATGAGCCAAATCCACCCAATGGGAATTTGAGGGGGAAAAAACAAAAGTTTGGAACCGGACCTAAATGCAGTGCTGTCAAAACTATTAAATGACATGTTTCACATGTCAGCTAGGGGAAATCTATAGCGACAAGTAATTAAGAATTATGCGGAGAACTTGAGCGATATTAGGATAAGTTCAGATTTGGCTCGTACTCAGTTGATACAGACAAGTTGGTGCGGCATTCTTATGAAAACGTTATTGGAATCGACTTTCAAGAACGGCACATAGAGTTTTAAGCAAAAAAGGCAATAAACATGCAACAGAGATTAACATGAAGAGCCGGTCAGTCCTCTTGGCAGCATCAGCAGCTCTTTTCGAATGGCTCCGTAGGGTACTTTTTTGGGCACGCCGGACTACACTCATGAAGCTCTTCATTGCTTGCCATAAATTTCCAAAACGCTTCACAAGAAGCCTGCTCATAACATCTTCCATGGCTCGCCATGGCTTGTAAGAGGCCCGTAATTTGTTAGGTACGTAAATGGGAAATATGGTAGTAATAACAATAATAAAAATTGGCCGCGTATCTGCTCCTTTCGTTGCAAATGTCGTTAAAAGACGATAGTCTTTATCGACTTTTGCCAACTAAATGCCTCCCTTCGCTTTCCCGCTCACATCTCATGTTGTTCCTGTTGCGTCGCGCTCCTCCCAAGGTAAAGACGCCAACGGTTTGCTTAAATCATTTTAAATTTCCCGCGTTCCACTGCTCCAAACCGGGTGTCTCGATGCCAACGCTGCACGGTGAAGACGCGTGTGAATCGAGGCGCCCTACTTCAACGTTTATAGAACCGCGTTTCTCTACTCCATGTGCGTTCTAAGCAGAACGTAGAACCTATCTAGTGGAACCTTTCGTAACTCTTGCCACTTGATTTCTTCAAATGCCGCCAGAAGCTACATGGCACAGGCAACAGCAGGCGACGGCGGAGTGATATTTTTTTCTTCAGTTGATGAAGTATTTAATCTCGCCAAAATCAAACATGTACGATTTTTTATAAAGGAACGCTGCAAATATCACTTCTGTATTAATTTGTTATCTTATATATGCGTAATGTCTTGTTGTTTTTCAACAATATTGACAAGTATGAACATTACACCGGACTTAGACGGGCACATTTAGCTGGGACTATATAAGACTATTGCGCAGGCATTGTTTTACTTTGGCCGGGTGGCTGAATCGAGTCACAGACAGACAGACGGACAGACAGACAGACATACAGACAGACCAAAATTTCTGGGTTTAAGTAGCCCAAGAAAGACTATCGTCTTTAATAAACAGGTTTACTCCGTAAGGACGAGGGAGACGAGATAAAATGATACTATCACACCTCTCAGTTTCATTTCGTTCACTTCCGTTCACGTTATCGCAGACGTGTGGCGGCAGATCATTTGCCGATCTCCTCATTGCTGTCAGAACTCATGATAAGCCAGCTCTCAAAAGCAAAAAAAAAAATTGATGCAAAAACGCACAAAACAGCAAGAAATGTCACACCAAACGCGAAATCCCATTGGGCAAATGAATTTGGCTCATTTCGATCCGTGCCACAGCAGGGTCTGGCTCATTTTCCACACGAAGTAAGATCTGCGTACACGTTTGCAGGGAATTGTCTCAACTATTTATTTGCCACATTTTTTTATGAGAAAGTTGCCGGGATTTTCTTGGCAGTGCAGTTTTATCTGAATTAGTTTTGGTTTGTAGATTACCGTAAAAACCCGAATCCAAGACGACCTTTTTTTCCAAAAATGGAAACGCCAAATCGCAGGTTCGTCTTGGATTCGGGTGCGAACAAAAATCCTAAAAATAAAAAAGAGGGGGGGGGGGGGGGGGGGGCCAGCGGCCAGCCGCGAGTATACCTAAACTCACGAATTTATTCTCCATCGGAACAAAATAATGTGATCAGTCAGTCCCGCCCAACGATTTGTCTAAAAAACAAGCGCGGTCTTGGGTGCCTGAATGAGCGCGCGCGCATGTCCCTCCGTGGGAGACAGGGAGCATGCACGCATCGAGGCCGTCGAGGCTCGATGCGTGCGTGAACCGCGAAACCCAGCGCAAAATATACATAACCGTAAACCATGCGCGGCGCGGGCGCGAGCAGTTCGTATGCGCGGGCGGGCGCGCAAGTACGTCTGGTTGGGAGTCACTGCGGGTTCGAGTACCTAGCTGGTTGGTTCCGCCTGCTGTCGTGCGTCTGGTTGGGACGGCGGTCCGCCGTGTTTATGCTCTCGGCCGCTGCATCGGACCGCGGCGGACCGTGAGCTGGTTGGTCCGCTCTGTCGTCTGCTACGGCGGTCCGCCGTGTGGATGCTCTCGCGCTGACCGATGGACCGCGGACTCGGTCCGTCGTGTGGATCGGCCTTTGACGTGTTAGCTTTCATCGTGTGACCGATACATCGCGCCCACGCCTTTGACGTGTTGCTTTCCGCTGATCCGTGTTACAAATCGCGCCATCGCGCTTTCAGTTGTAACTCCACTTTCGAAGCAGCGGATGCGATGTCATCCCGAGCTACTTACACAGCATTCGTTCAAGAATCGAAAAGTCATTGTAAGTCGCGAAGGAGACAGGAACAATCTCGCTACAGCAAGGAGGTACGGCGTTTCCGAGGCAAATGTTCGAACGGTGGATGAAGGAACGCCGATCGCCTGCAAAGCTGCTCCGGCACTCGGAAGGCATTTAGCGGGCCGAGAAAAGGACGGCACCCAGAACTTGAAGAGGAGTTGCTGACATTCGTTCGGAAATGCAAGAAATGGCTGCATCGCCGTTCACAACCGAGATGGTGCAAACAAAAGCGAGGGAAATCGCTCGGCCAGCGTGGCCTTTCCGCAGCCGTGTTCACCGAGGCCATGGTGCAAAAATTGGGTGGCAGCGGTTCAAAGCGCTCTGGACTCTCTCTTCGACGGCGGACTTCATCGCTCGGCAGCGTGCCTTTCAACGCTTACCAGCCGTGTTCTTTGAAGAGGCCAAGCTAACATTGGGTGCTTTCAGCGGTTCACGTGATCGGACTGCGGCGCCGCCACTCTCTCTTCATTTTGCCTGGGACTTCAAATAGGGAACGCGGACCACGCTTAACTCCGATCTACTTGAAGAGAAGCATGCCCCACCCGAACTGTAACGCTACAGTTGGAGATCAAGACTGCGGCGCCGCCACGGCTAGTGAGAACGACGGGCAACGAGAAGCAACGAGTACTGGGTCATAGGGAACGCGGACCAAACTCCGATCTACTTCGCACTGCCCCATTGGGACCCGAACTGTGCCGCCCTACATCAGGCATGGAGCCAAGCAAGTGAAAGTGAGAACGACGGGCAACGAGAAGCAACGAAGACTCTGTCCGATGCTGCCTGCACTGCAGATGGAGGAGACTGCCGCCCTACATCATCTTCAGCAGGAAGACTCTTCGAAGACGGAAGTGTTTCCTCGTGGAGCCATTATCCCTGCAATGACAAGGGTGGGATGACGGCCGAACTGTTCGACGAGTGGATTCGGCTCGTCTGGCTTCGTCGTCCCGGAGCACTCCTGAGTCCGCGGTCCATGTTGGTCGTGGACTCCTTTAGAGGCCACACGTGCGATACCAGCAAAGCGTTGCTGGCGAACAACAAGTGCGACATGGGTGGTCATCCGCAGGGGGATGAACTTCCCAGTTACAGCCTCTGGATGTTTGCATTAATAAGCCTTTTAAGGACAGGGGTCAGGTGCCTGTACAACGAGTGGATGCAAGAGGTGACCACCGCACTCATCCAACGGGCCGTCTGAAGCGCGCGTCGCTGTCTCAGCTTTGTGGGTGGATTTTGGATGCTTGGCACGGGATTCCGGACACCATGGTCGTTCGCTCGTTCCAGAAATGTGGCATTTCAAATGCGCTAGACGGGTCGGAAGATGACCTTCTCTGGCAAGAAGTCAGTGACAAGGAAGTCCAGCAGCGTAGTGATTTCGGAATAAACGCATGTAAGCTTTCTTTTCTTTTTTTTCCAAAATTGCTTGTTGTCCACTTAAGGGTCGTCTTGCATTCGGGGTCGTCTTGGATTCGGGTTTTACGGTAGGTTCATTCGAAACAAAAAAGACGGCCTCATTGGTGGTCAACGTGGGATTAAAAAAAAAAAAAAACAGGCGAGGTTTGTTTGCTCCGTTTACGCGGAAGCCAGTACCACTGTACACCGGCTTCGTGCTCTGCTGCCGGCCTGCCACTTGCAAATCGTTGCATTCCCTTTACCCTGTCCGTCTGCAATCGGTGCTTCCGCTTTCTCGACGGCAGTTCTTATCGCTTGTTTCGCCAGGGTGGCGGTTTCAGCGGCTCGGGTCGCATATGTTTTGCTGGGGAAGAAAATTTTTGTCTTTAAACATTCAACAAATCCCTCCATCCTAGCGCCCCGTGGTGTCGGCGAATACTGTCGCCCATGCCTGTTGTTTGTGTCTCAAACGTTTCCTTCCCTGAGCCAAACTCACAGCGCGTTTTTACTAGTTTTCGTGGAAATGCCGCTTTTGCGTTCGTCGGAAAGAAGGGTAAGAAGTCTGCTTGCCGCAGAGAAACCCGCTGTACGGTTTCTCTATGCAATGCTTTCCAACGTCCGGCTCTCGCACGTGTGCAGCGAAGGGCTTGGAACCGGATGGCGACAAGCGGAGTGGCGCGAGGGGATGCTTGACCCCATCGCCCGGCGCCTCATAGGAAAGCTACCGTGGGAGTACAAAAGCCCTGTTCCACAGTCGGTGCGTCCCTCTGGATCGCTCAAAAAGGAAGCGCAAGAACGTTACCAAGCCCGGCGACGGCAGGGTGACAAAAAGTGAAAGTGCGCATCGCAGTTGTACGGCGGCAAGAGACACCGGCGGCATTTCTTTGGACAACTAAAGGCAGTGACAGCGGCACTGTTGAATGACAGCCATTGTAGTTAATCGCTGCTATGCATAACGACAATGTAGTGATGCCAGCGCCGGTGGACCCCGTCGGGCGATGACCCTCCTCCCTTCTCGTCGCTTTGTCGTCTCCCCCAAGCCGTTGGCGGAGTGGCAGCCCTTTGGGACGGCCTTGCCGGCGACCTTCTACGCGGCTTTTGGGAAGACTCGTTTCCTCCAAACTTTCTGGGGCGGCGGACAGGGGGGAGCGGGGGTCATAATCCTAATTGGTACGTGTGTTGCTGTGTGGGAGCTGCTTCGCTTGCGACTGAATGCGCAATTTTGCTGAGTTTGTCCGGAGCTGTGGCCAAGAGCGGTCGCATCAAGACTTGCTCTCGTGGCAGTTTCTGGGCGCCAGAGCCCCACGAATTTCTCACCAACCGCTAGGCGGTTCGGCACCCTTTTTGGCCCCCGGGCCCCCATCAGGGATCATGCCGCGATACTCTTTTTGTGAGCTGCAGCGCCTTTTATTGTAATCCAGTTTTCATTGTCTTGTGTTATCTTATGTTCATGCTTCGTCGTCTCCTGTAAATAAGTGTAAATAGGCTTTTTCTTCATCATCTACTTGCCTCGTCTCATCATCGGGATCTTCACCATCCTCCACGACGACACCACCCACCTCAACAACGAACCAAACTTTACTGGTGGTTTTACGGACCCCGAGCTGCATTCCTATGAACAGACCTCGAGAACACCGGGCTTCAGCGGGGAAGGGCACGGAGTCAAGGTGGCCAATGGTCAACATGAGAGAGACGGGTGTGCAGCGGGTGATCGGTAAAAATGAACCCGGGCCGGACATCTCGACGGACACCAACCAGACTTCTGGCCGAGAGAAATTTCAGCTTGAAAATTGGACTGCGAACTGTGTCTTTGTATTATAGAGGTTATAAAACGCCAGGTACATATGATAGCTTAGTCTCGCGATGTCGGAGTATCGTCAAGGTTTCGGCAGAGAGCAACGAGTTTACTTTACCAACGGGCCGAACGAGAGGACAGAGGAGAAGCTCATTCCCGCCTTGCAGGACAAGCCACGCTGCGAAGCCGAGGAAGCGACAAGGCACATCCGTGGATATAAAAAGGTCATAGGTAAGCGCTGAAACGCTGGGACTTGCCACCGTTTTTTTATCTACATTTACTGCAGTACCGTGCATCTCGATACTGCAATTTCCGAGGCCTGAATCATTGGTGCTTTCAATGGCAGACAGTTAAACGTAGAACTCTGAGGGTTTTAGGGTAATAACACACGAAATTAGGCGTATATCTCTGATTTACCTAGCATTTTGTTTCCTTCCTTCAGAACTAGTAGCCACAGCCTTTGTTTGGAGAAAAATATGGAAGCGCAAGAGGTTTGCTATGGAGATCTGAAGTCTCGAGTGCCTACATGCACTTCCGTTTCTGCCGACTTCGATTGAATATAACGTGTGGGATGCTCCGGAAATATACCTTAACCTTAGCAGAGGGAATGTATAGTTACTGTGCAGTACGCGTATTTATTCCTATAAATATTTTTATTACTGGCGTTCTTTTTTTAATTTTGCAAACTTTGCACAGGGATCTTTAACGTACGCAGAAATCTCAAACATACGAGTGTTTTCACTTTTCGCCTCCATCACAAGGGCGGATACACTCAATTTCATTTCTGCAGGTTTACGCGCCTTTATAGTAAACGCTGGGCGTTCATCGTGTTCGTACTAGTAACGGCGGGTACCCTCACCCTCTCCCCTAATTTGCATAGAAAAGTTACCTTGGGTTGGGCCCCCCCCGAAAAAAAATCCTGAGTACGTGCCTGTTCCAGCCTACCCAGCATATAACTGATCCAGCATGTTTGGTTGGTTCCGAAAGTAGTCGCAGTGTTGGGTGGAGCAGCAGCGGCGGCGACGCACGGCAACCAACGGCATGCTCGAAACGCTCCTTCCTGTTGCGTAGCAGCGCATTGTCTAGCTCGCGCAACATTCTTTCCTTCTGTTAACTTCACTGACAGACTTTGCACATGCAAGATGTGATGTTATGAGGTGGGGCACCTGTACGACTCTCGCGCTAAAACTTGTGTGCAATATACACCTTTGCTTATGGGTAGCATTTATGATAGGAACATAGTTTCTTTAATATACTTACATATCTGCCTGGTGACACACTTGGTGGGATGTGGTGCCACTTCTACAGTTTCGGTTCTTCACTGCAGGGGACCTCCTCGATTGTACTCATGGCTGCTGTCGACAGCCCACACCTGTTCATGCTAATCGATGTAACATGTTCCCAGGCGCCTCAGCGATGGTGGAATCTTCAAGGACTCCCCCATTGGGCAGTGCTTGAACGTGGGGAAGCTGAACCCACCCGGAGCACAGAACCTCCCAGGAACAACAACCACCGTACGCCATGTCTTCACTGGGGACGAGGCGTTCCAGTTGAGACCAGACTTCACGAGGCCACTGCCGGACACCCGAACACAGACTGAAGAAGTCATCTACAACTATAGGCTCAGCCGTGCAAGGTTCGGGTTGCACTGTATAGAAGTTTCTCTAACTAAAACATGCCACAGAATTAGTTGGACGCTGCTGCTGTTTTACCTTGGGTGTCATTTTTGCTGCTGGACTTCAAAGTGCGTTCTGATGTTACGCACACAAAAAAGAGAAAATACAGGCGGCTTAATTTTTTTTCTAACAATTGTGCATGCTTGATTTCCTTTCGCAGGACATGCGTTGAAAATGCATTCGGCATCATGGCGAAGGTCACATGCATGCTGCACAATTTTCTGTGTATCTCAACAGGTGCACCTACTCTCTACTGCCCTACCGGCTATGCAGACATCGAAGATACATTCGGGAACGTGAGGGATGGAGCCTGGAGGGTCAAGAAGGCTGTGGCAAACGCCGAATGTGAACTCGTGGTTACCCCGGGTGGGATGACGTCGATGCCGCCGCCAATTGACGTATCCCTTGCAAGCCTTTTAAGGACCGCGTCACAGCACCCTACAACAAGTGGACGAATAAGGACGACAAGCCCATTGGTCGTGTGAAGTGCCCATCCTTGAGCACAGTAGCCCAGTGGGTTATTAATACCTGGTACGACCTACCTGCCGATTGGTGCGTGACGCCTTCGCCAAGTGCTCAAGTCCAACGCCGCTTGAGCCAGCCACCTCTGACGACGCAGCAATAACAACAACAAGCAGGCCTATGCCAAAACACTACCCAGGCCTAACCTGAGAGCTTCCACAGTGAAACTAATGTTAGCTCTGGGTTCTTTCACTGATTGCTTTTTTTGTTTGTTGGTTTCATGGTTTGACGACGGCAGCAACGACCAGGCCTAGGCCCAAAGCATTCACAGTGGAAATAAAGTCAGTTTTCTTTTGTTCCTTCACAAATTGCTTGTAACTTTTTTTTTTTCATGGGTGGACACCGAAACTAGGAGGGTCGACTTATTTTTGAAGTCGACAAATATGCTGCAAGGTACGCCAAGTCAATTCTTTGAGCAAACTAATGGACCATCAGACAAGCCAGGAAGCGAAGCTCTAACCCCTAACCGAAAAAAGGGCTTCCCCGCATTCATACCATCGACGATGAAGTGCCTCGAATGAAATACTCAATGTGAAAGAAGACTTGAGTGTGAGGCTGCACATCGTGAAAATGGCCGTAAAAGGGCTAAGCGCAAATCTATGCATGCCCGAAATTGCGAAGAGTAAAAGAGGTATTGTGCAACTCCTCGAAGGCATGGCAAGTGAGACAGTGACCTAATGTCCAACTCAGTGACGGTAATTTGTGAGACCGATTACTGCTGGATCAGTTGTCCATGTTCCAAGCAGAAGACGACGCCAACTGCATTCGACTTCTGCAAGAGCAAGTCACCTTATACCTAGCAAAAAAAAAAAACACAGTGCAGATGCTACTTTGCTGATCTCATGGTGTTCTGCTGCATTTTTTTTCACTATGCTGCCCCGTGTGCATGCTTACATGCACCGACAAGCATTGCCTTGCCGCATCCTATTATGATAAAATCAGGGTGCTCGTACTACGGCATAAGCCCTGAACAAGAGCATTAAAGCAAAATATTCCTCAGCTACATGGCGAAAAGAATTCCTGACCTGAAAGATGACCGGCGCTTTGTCGCAATTATGATATTGAAGGACACATAAAAGCCCTATTTTGACTACAAAGGAGGTAATATTACAGGCGCTGTGCTTAACACAAATGAAGCTGCAACTTCTGTAGAAGGGCAAAATGACAAACTTCTCGACACTGTCGACAAGTAAAAAAAAAAAAGGAGCTACAACTCTCCCAAACAAACATGGTGCAATCTACTTATAACGATCCCGCATATAATGATTCATAGCTTATCGCGATCGTTTTGATTGGGACCATCAATTTTTTCATAGCCGCCATGAGAAAAAACATAGCTAGCGTTGTCTGGTCCGCGCAGCAACTCACCGCACTAACAGCAATTAGCACGCGAATATAGTGAAGCAATTTCTGTTCATATGTTGCTTATTACGATCAAATTCTGGCTACCTGGGACATTATTTGTGCCAAAATTAGTGAGAAAATTGTAAAAAAAAATTAAGATGAGAATATTGAACACATGATGAAAACCCGATCGAGATCATTCGGCACGAACTCCTTCAAAGAGCTCTGCAAGCAGGCATTCCACCTGTTTAGACACTATCATCATCACACAGTAGTGCAGGCCGACCTGATCCGAGCCCATACGGTTCGGCTTTGCTGGCTGTTGCTGTGTAGGTGGCGACGTCAGTTAAATATGTGCAATGGCACCTACAATGCACACGGCTATTAGACTCGAGATGAAGCAATGAATCTTGAAAGACGCACAATAGGGAATGAAGGTGGGGAGCTTCATCAAGAAGTATGAGCTCACATTCGTTGAGTGGAAACTCAGTGATGAAAAAGGCTGGCACTGGCGGCCACTACAATGACAGAAAATTTGTTAGGGCATCCTCCACAATGAAATTGAGGAAGCATTTTACAAATGCTTTTTGTCAACGCGCTCACAAAATTTGACCATCAGTGGCTGCAAAGGCGCGGAAATTTGCATTCCTGCTCAGAAAGAGACTATTTGCTGACCGGAGTGTGGATACAGTGGTTCAAGGAGAGGCACAGCATCGTTTTCAAAACAGTCGCAGGTGCGGCTGAGTCAGTTGACATGGCAGCCAAGAGAAGTGGCTGGACAAAAAGCTACCCGATGTGCAGATGCACATTGAGAAAAAGGACATATACAATGCGGATGAAACTGTGCTTCTTTGCCAGCTTTTGCCCAAGAAGACGTTCACTGAAAGGAGATGCATGTCTTGGCGGAAAGCATTCGAAGATCCAAGTGACAGTGCCTTTTTGTACAAACATGAATGGGAGCAACAGGGCAAAGCCTTTTGTGATTGGCAAGTCAGTGACGTGAAGGTGTTTCAGGAACCAGCACATACCAGCGCGATATCGGCACAACAAGAAGGCTTGGATAACTAGGGAGTTCTTTGACAAGCGGCTCATAGAATTCCACGGGGAAATGGGGAGGCAGAAAAGTCATCCTGCTTGTTGACAACTGTAGTGTGCACATCCGCTCCAAGTAGTTAGTTGTTTGTGGATCTGATGTTCCTACCGCCCCACACCACAGCAGGCCTTCAACCAATGGACGCTGGGACGATTGCCAATTTTAAGGCATCGTAGCAGGTGCCGCACGTTGGAGTGGCTCGTGACGAAGACAGATGTGTCCGTCACTGGGCCTCAGAGTTCTTGACATACAAAGCCATTCTCTGACGATAGACCTCAAGATCGACCTGCTCAAAGTCATCCGTTATAAAAATATGCCTAAAATTCATCGGCCGCCAGGCTCACTCACGAGTGTTTCTTCACTCACACCCCCCCTCAAGTTGGATGCGGCTAGGTGATGGTTTTTTGTTTGTGAGTGAGCCTCGCCACCGTTTCGGACTGGCATGTGTGAGTGCGAGCCCAGGTACACGCGCAGTGAGCCCGCTCGGCACCTTGACGTTTCGCACTCCCGGGGAGATCACCCCATAGGTGCTCACCACTCGCGAGTAAACCAGCCAGAACATTTCGTGCCATTTGTGGGGCTTGAAACCGAAACCGTGAGCGCCACTGCTGCACTTGTACCCGCTGTTCCAGGCTATTTGTCACACCCGAATCCTCCGCTTGCTGTGATGGTTGTTAATGGCGGGGATTCCGAGCTTTTAGCCTCTTCGAAAATGTCCCCACTGAGCTCCTGCGAAGATAGCGAGACGAGACGGGCGATTAATTCTCTGGTGGCGTGCTGATTTAGGACGCCATGATTTGTTTACTGAAACCATGCCAGGAATAAAATTCTGACGCTGCCGGCCTGCGATAAAAGAAAATCAAAGAGAAACTCCGTTTTCAAACATTCTTATCATATCAGTTTTCTTATCAGTCTTCTTATCATATCATTGGATCGTCTTCTGTAGCAGGTGTGGAAAGGGCCTATTCCCGAAAGTAGTCCACATACTAATCACATGCAAGGCACTTGAGTGGCATGGCAACGTGACGACACAAACATTTCCCTGAATTATTACAGACGACACACCTTTGCACCCATCATATTTTTAGCCGACGAACCCATGTTTTCTAGGTCAGCTTACACACACTCACCACTGATGTTTTTGCAAGTTTTTACTGAGGGGTGAGCCTGCCACTTTCGGACTGCAGCTCTTGTCATGCGAGCCCCACGTGTCGACACCAATCGCATCCTGGCCCTATACACCTTGAGTTGTGCCATCCATTGTCTTTTGGTTTCACCGTAGCACTTGTCACTTTTACTTGGCTATTGTCACAGAGAGGTGCTGTGAGGTTTAGTATGGGGGGTACTTTTGTCTCATCACAATTCCCCAGTAACTTCTCGTTGGCGCTCTTGCCCATAGTGCGGCCTTGCGCCAATAAAGCCCAACTATCATCATCATGGATGGTCTTCTGATGCCGCAATACAATATTACTGTTCGGTTTCATGACTCATGGAGGGTCTGCTGCACACACTCGCGTGCGCAGGGAGACGACGAGTGGTGAGCGTGAGTGCGACTCGGTGCGAGTGGTGGAGGGCGCACAGTGAGCATGAGTGCGTGTGGTGAGGGCGACTGGGGAGCGGGTTTGAGAGAGTGCGTGAGGAAAAATATAAGGTCCATTCGTTTCGGCGGCACCTTGACAGCCAGTTCAGGCGGTGCCGCACCAGGCCATTCGTTTCAGCGGTGCAGCCTAGCAACCCGCTGCGTTGGTGCAAGGACTTTGTTGTCAAGCCACAAACCAGCAGACGATGTCAGCAGCGGACGACCTGCGTACGCTGGTTGTTCCAGTGAGTGGAACTCAGACGCCGATTACCCCTATCATCGGCAAAGGTGGGAATCAAGTGCCACTTGGAGACGGTTTCGCCTACAGGATGCCTGGTATGTTAACCTTTGGACGCACGTGGCCAGTGCCATCGTTTTCAACCTCCAAAATTCCTGTTACTGCACCTGAACGACCTCGTTAAGTTGCTGAAGTTCGATTGTTCGTCGTTATTCCAGTGCTGATAGTGCACGGTGTGAATTTTGTTCCCTCGTGCTGTTCACATGTGAATATGAAATTTTTACGCGCTGTTCCTCGAAAACAAAGTCCACGGGAACAGCAACTGGCACCGTGAAAGAAAAACGACAAACAAAGGCTGCGGTAGCAAATAATTACAATAACAACAACACGCGTGTGCATTTATGGTTCTAACGTTAGCCAGGGCTACGGCCATTTCCAAACTCAATGCGTCATTATTTTCTGCCGCGGATGGGACGGTGATATCACTGGTTTTCCGAGATGCAGTAAGCGCCCCAGACGCTTCGCCCGTCATGCCCAATGTTGCGCCTGCGGGCGAACTGCCTCAACGTCTCGGCGCCGCACAGGTGGATGGGCGCCCCGGATCCTCCGAGACCGATCTGTGGAACGGCCCCAGTTCGTCAATGCAAAATACAAGGAATAACAACCCTTTGATCGGGACTAAGGGCGGATTTCGCCAAGTTTTATTTACCTCGTCAGTGAATTGCTAAATTGTTGCAAAATAAATTTGATCATTGTTTGCTTAGGCGTTTCTTAGCATACATTGCTTTTAATGTGCTGGAATTGCCCATGTTGTAATCCATGACGTCTCCCTACAGGACAAAAAAGGCCATGTGGCAGCAAATGGCTGAGCTCCTCTCGGCCGAGTTCGCCACAGAAATGACCGCTCAGCAGGTGCAGAGTAAGTGGAAGAGTTTAGAGAGGTCATACAAGAAGGCGAAAGCGAACAACGGAACAAGTGGTGCTGCACGGGTTGTTTCGCGAGTATGAAGAGTAAGTGCTGTTGCTGACCATTGCACGCACTGACAGGTGCTCTTGAACTAATTCTATTTTCTTCTTAGTGAACTCAGCGACGTGCTCGAGGAAGAGCACCACATAAGCCCGGCCAGTCGTCTTGAGGCCTGGTGCAACGATTGAAAAAACCAGCAGGTGTGACTGCCTCCCTCTGATTTCAGTTCATTATTCCTCCTAATACTGCGTTTTTCTTTTTAGCCAGCCTCAAGACTCAGACGACGACTAACAGCAGCTGCTGTGAGGAGCCACCTACCAGCCCCGCATCAGCTGCAGCACCTGGACAAGGCAGGAGCGCCCCAGGAAGGAAAAGGAAACAGAGCAACGGCTCCACTGTCGAAGCAATGCTTCTAGAATTCAGAGAAACAAAGAAGGAGCGGGCAGACCGCTCTGAAAAAAAAAAAATCTCACTCTTGGACCGCCTGGTCACCGCCATAGAAAAAGTGGCTGCTGGCTGCGACCAAAAAGAAAAATGCCGAAAAAACTGAAACTTCGGTATGTGCGTTATGACTACACCCCGGCAACAAATTGAGTAGCCAGGGTCTCAATACGGGTCCCGACATCTTAATCCTTTTATCTCGCTATCAAATGACATCATGCAATCTTCACTGCAGTGTTTGCCGCAGAAGCAAATAGAAATTGTAGATTTTTTAAAGCCCATTCCACATTGATTTGTGCACCTGGCCCCGCCAGCTTCAACAAGCTAACTTTCAAGGTAGGTTTGGTGAATAGATCCAACATCAAGGCCTGGATCGAGTTTCTGGTGGACATGCTCCTACGCAAGTACCGTGTTCACGCGAATCTAAGACGACATTTTTTTTCAAATATATGGCGCACAATTTGGAGGGTCGCCTTAGATTCGCGGCCATCTGAAAATCATCTTCTAGTGGGTAGACCGATTCGTGCGACGAAAGACGAAATCGAACCTTTTATTTAGTGGCTCTAACGAAAGGTTACGCGCGAATCGCATAAGACGCCACGGCGGTAGTCTGGCGTATTCACCACGTCACCCAACGGCCGGTTGGGCCGGCCGGGGATCGCCTGCAATCCCCTCAAGGTCGCCCGCAAGGTGCGGCCGCTGTTCTGTCAATTTTTTTTTTTTTCTCCATGTTTTGTGCTGCCTGCGCCAGCTCTCTGCTCGGGGCGCGAAGGACGAAGAGAGAGAGGGAAAAGGGAGAAGCGGCGCGGCTTCACGTGGTTGGTCCAAAGGGATGTCACGCACCGGCAAATGAGCACTGGCGGAGGAGTCTCCGCAGTCTCCGCGCCGCGAACGGTGCGTACGGCTCCCTCTCTGTACCGCTGGAATTCTTTGTTCGCGCCTCGGCTGCCTTGGCGCCTCTTTTGTTGTGAATCAGTTGTGCGTGCTTCACGATGAGCGATACCAGACGTCATTACACGGCTCACTTCAAGCGGAAGGTCATCGCTTTTGCGAATGAGACTGGCAGCAACCTGGCAACAGTCAGGCGCTTCGGCATTTCAGAAGTGAACGTGCGCAGGTGGCTCGAAAACGCCAGCAAGTTGGCAGCCTGTTCAAGTTCGCGAAAAGCCTTCACGGGACCACAACGCGGGCGCCATGCAGAACTGGAGGAAGACTTGGCTCGGTACGTGAATGAGGTCAGAAGCAGATGTGTCACCGTCACCGTCGAGATGCTACAAATGAAAGCCAGGGAAATGGCTCGTGAGCGTGGGATCAGCCGCACAGTTTTCAAGGCAAGCAAAAAATGGGTGAAGCGTTTCATGAACCGTGCAGGGTTCTCGCTGCCCCGCCACACATCAGTCTGTCAAAGGCTTCCGGCAGACTTTGAAGAGAAGTTGATGTCATTTCAACGTTATGTAATCGGGCTGCGACGCCAACACGGCTACGGCCTTGGACAAATAGGCAATGCCGATCAGACGCAATGCAGTTCGACATGCCGGACAACTACACTGTTGAAAAAGTTGGCGCGAAAGATGTGAAAGTTCGGACAACAGGCAATGAAAAGCAACGGGCAACCGTGATGCTTGCTTGTACAGCGGACAACAGAAGGCGTCCCCCCTACATTATCTTCAGTCGAAAGACACTATCAAAAAAAGAATTTCCTCCTGGTGTCATCATCCGCTGCAATGAGAAGGGGTGGATGACTGCGGACATGTTCGACTGGCTCCGCACCGTTTGGTTCCGCCATCCGGGAGCCCCGCTTAGCCCCCGTTCGATGCTGGTTGTGGACACGTTCAAAGGGCACACCACTGGCGCCAGCAAGGCTTTGATTGCAAATAGCCAATGTGACCTCGTCGTCATCCCGGGGGGGATGACCTCACAGCTGCAACCCCTTGGCGTGTGCCTGAATAAGCCTATGAAGGACAATGTTCGCAAGTACTACTGCGACTGGATGGAGAAAGGGGAGCAAGCGCTGACGCCCACTGGGAAGTTGAAGCGAGCATCGCTATCGCAGCTCGCGCGGTGGATCCGGGACGACTGGCGCGCTATTCCCAATGATATGGTCGTCCGCGCGTTCAAGAAATGCGGCATCTCCAACGACCTCAACGGAACGGAGAATGACATGCTGTGGGAAGACAGTGACAAAGAGGCCAGCGACAGCAGCGACAGTGAGTGATGGTCGCCGCACTCGTTTGATGGAATAAATGCAACAAAAAAGTTTTTCCGAATTTACTTGTTAATTGGGGGGGTCATCTTACATTCGCGTGAATACGGTACTGCGGGACCCACTTCAACCCGCCAACATTTGATGACATTCCTGCTGAAACTGAAAATGCCTGATATGTGGATGAGATCAAGGTGCTAGACGAAGTCACCGATCAAAGTTACTTTGTACAGGGTGTACTCTTGGTCGAGTTGGTAGTTCATATTAAAATAGCTACCGTGCAAAAAGGAGCAAGGACATGAGTTCCGGCACCCGTACTGTTGTTCCCTCGTGTCCTTGTTCTTTTTCGCACTGTAGCTATTTTAATGACTTTGTACAGTGTGAATCTGCCATTTACTCGGTCAGTCGGTCAGCGGTCTTCGGTGATCGACCCACTGCTTAGCTGTGCCACCAGGTGAAGGAGAGATTCCCATATCACAACTGTTCAACAAACACAGAGAATTTGTGTTTCTGCAAAGCTACTACCTTGACGAATCACCAGCGATAATGTTACAGCATTAGCTAACGTGAGCAGCGAGATTTGGCGCATGGATCAACATGGCTTGAATTCGAATCACGTCTTGCACGTGGCCATAGAGGCATTTCGCGTGAACGGTGCCACTAACAGCATCACGTGTAAGCAGTCGGAGGATGGTAACTTAATGCGTGAGGCAATAGACAGAGACATGGAGCTCATGCAAGGTGACTGTGCGAAAGAAGGTGTTAGCCATGATCAGTCAACTGGGTAAGCCCACTGCATTTCTCACTATGCCCACTTCAGAAGTCCACTGGGACCGTTTGATCACAACAATCAAACGCCTCAGGGCACAAGATAGTGGGAAATTGCACAGGTCGGTGAAAGACATTCTCTTCATCGATAAAGTAGAATTGTAAAATAACAATCTGGTCGCGATCTATGCCAACAAACTCATCCATGATCCTCAGAATTCCGTAGGCTCCTTCAAGCGAGTAGAGTTTCAGCAGAGAGGGAGCCCTCACATTCTTCTGTGCTTGATAACACACCCGAAAAAGAGTTGAGCAGTGAGCACACCTGACATGGTGGACATGAGAGACATGGTGGTGTTTTTCACACCTCTAGAAGCTTCGGTGCTGCCTAGAGAAATGACGCAGATTCACCGACACACGCTCGCTTGCTACACGCACAAGAGCGAGACGTGTCAGTTTGGCGCATCATTCATGATGATTGTGGTTCTGTTTCCACAGACACAAGCCCCTGAAGACTAAGTATCAAGAGATGCACGCAGCACTGGATTACATACAGTAAGATGATATGCAACAGTTTCTTGATAAGTTCCACATAGAGTCTGAAGGAAAGAACGCCGAGATTCTCAGGGCGGAAGAATCGAAACCGCGTAATGCACGACTTCATGCACCAACAGGGGTGAGCAAACCCATTTAGACCCTGGATTGGTTCAGTCCTTGGCTCTCGAATATGGACATTCAAGTGATGCATGCGCCATTTATGTGCTTGATAACGTGAATAAGGCGGATGGGGGGACCTCCAATCTCCATAAAGACGCCCTTTTAAAATCCTACAAGAGAACCCTGACACGAATTACGGCCAAAAACTCGAAGTATTGGGCGTGAACATGCTCAAGATGATAGGGATGTCCTCGCAAGAGGCCACAGCAAACTGCAACCCATTTGAAATAAACGTCCTCACAGCACAGCCTAGGCAGAGCACAGGTAACAGCCAAACTGCTCTCAATGACATCTTTTCTTCACTAAGAAGCTTGCACAGAGGCCTCCACAACAAAACTTTTCAGCACTAGCTGAAGACCAAGTTGAACCCTGCAGCAAAGAGTGCCTGCAAAGAAAACCTAAGCAAGCGTGCTACAGCTGTGAAGGACTTGCATACCAAACTGAACTTTGGAACACCAGGCAACACAGCCGCTAGCTCTGATGGCACATGGCACACGCGGGGACATTCCTTCCGAATAGGAATGGCAGCCGTGATTGACTTGTTTTCGGATTACGTGCTCGATTATGTTGTTTTGTTGAACTTCTGCCCTGACTGCGAGTGTGGGCCAGATCCTAACAGCGACGCGTACGTGGAATGGAAGGCTCAACATACATGTCAAAAAAATACCACATCCAGTGCAGGCCGACTGGAACTGGAGGCCGCATTAATTTTATTCGAACTCTCCCTGTCAGTCAATGGCCTGAAGTACACAACCGTGATTTGCGATGGAGATAACCGGTCGTACCATTCCATCCAGCAAGCCAAAGTGTATGGCTTTATTCCTGTGGAGGAGGACTGCATGAATCAAGTCCAAAAGACAATGGGGCACAGCTCCGTGCAGTGCATGCAGAAGGGCAAACCAAGTGGTGTTGGTCAGATCGGTGGAAAAGGTTGGCTTACTGGAGATCTCATGACTAAGCTGACAAACTAGAATGGGTGGGCTCTCAAGTCCCCCGCTGGAGACACTGGCTGAAAGCACAGATCCGTGATGACAACCTACCGTATTTACTCGCATAATAGGCGCACCCCCAGTTTGGTCGCGAAAAATCTGATTTTTTTATTTCCGCGCATAATAGGCACAGCCCGAACTTCGCACTGTGATCAGCACCGTAGTTGCACCATTGTAAGCCGAGGCAGAAATGAAACATAGTTTTCGCGAAGCACGAGGACCAACTATACACGCGGCACGCGGATGAAGGGACCTAAAGCGTGAACTGCATGGAGTGTTTTTGCACGCGGCAGCTTCCGCCTCACTCAGAACACGGCCGCTCGATTGCGCGCACAAGGTGCTCAGAAAATGACTGGAAAATAACCCGCGACAGCGCGCGGCAGTGGCAGGAAGGAGTCTGACGACTTGCGCCAATGTGGAGGCGTGGTCTTCATGGCGGCAGTTTGAAAACTCTCGGGACCCAGCCAGCTGGCTCCGCCAGAGATACTTAGGCTCACGCTACATGTGGTTCACGCTTAATGCGGCCGTAGAAAAAAAAAACGATTCAAAGAGCAAAAAATAGTTCTATCAACCATCAACACCAACGACAGTGCCATCGCCATCAAGGAACACCAAATCTCGCCATTTCGCAAGCGGCGTGAAGTTGGTGTGGCCATGTTGTGGCGTGTTCAACGATGGGGAACTACGTGAGCTACACGGCTGGATTCAAACTGAAAGCTGTGCAGTATGCCCTTGAGCACGGAAACCGTGCTGCCAGCAGACATTTTGGTGTCGGAGAAACCAGCATTCGCTACTGGCGAGGTCAGCAGGATAAACTTCAACCCACCAACAACTCACAACGGGCTTTCTGCAGTGCAAAGTCTGGATAGTATCCGCAAGTGGAGGAGCAACTAGTTCAGCTCATACAGGGGCCTTCGTCAAGACGGTTGCGCCGTGTCCCTCGACATAATGCAGACTGAGGCCCACAGAACTGCCCGAGCGCAAGGCATCGAAGCGAAGGATTTTAAGGCAAGCTCCAGATGGACAACGCGCTTCATGCGACGCCATGGACTCACCTTACCCTAAGGGAGCGCACCCCGTTAAGCCAGCGCTTGCCCTCCGCATACAAGGACAAGGTGCTGGAGCTTTACCGTTTTGTCATACGGCTTCGGCAGGAAAAGAACTTCATTTTGTCACAGATTGGGAATGCAGATCAGACCCCCCCTGTGTTTCGACATGCCGAGATACACGGCTGTTGATGAGAAAGGAGCAAGAAGCGTGCTTATCCGAACATCTGGCGCGGAAAAGCAAAGATGTACTGTCATGTTGGCAGTGACGCGGATGGGCGCAAACTGCCGCCTAATGTCATCTTTAAGGGTGGGTCTTCGGACAGTTTTTTTATTTTTAGTGCCAGCTTGATGAAAATTGGCAGTATTGAGCAGTTTTTTATGCTGATTTCAAATATGTAATTGGTTTTAACATATCACAATTTGTTGAAGAAATACAGTGATTTGAAATGAATTTATTAAAGCATTTCTTACGGGGATTTAGAGCTATTTCACTTTATCAAGCTCAAAGATGAATTATATGGACATAATGCCAAAGGTCCACTCTGCCAGGCTATGCTATTTTTATTCATTTCAAAAGCTTTTGCAAAGTATAAAAAAAGTGAACATTTCATACCAACAATTTCTATAAAATTATTTCATCTTTACTCAATTTTGCTTATAGGTGAACAGTGTCAGAGTGATAAAAATAGCATAGCCTGCTAGATCAATTCAATACGAATACAATGATACCAGTCTTGCATTCCTAGCTCAAGAGCAACATAACAAAACCCCCCATAAGGCGGAGCACGGTCTCGCAAAAAAAGAAACAGAGAAAAATTAATTTGAAGTTTCAGATCATGGTAACTTTTGTTACAGCACAGCTACAATAACAAAAATGGCATCACTGTGTAGCTCAGTTCTTTATGAAGAAAAGCACACTAAGTATGTGCCTGTACCACAAAAATAAGCATAAAACATTCAGCGTAAAGCCAAGCATAATCTCTGAAAACGGTTGAGAAAAAGTAGATTTTCTACTAATAAACTTCAGAAACCAGATTTACTATTTCCCAGTTTATTCCAGTGCCTCTGAAAACTACATACAAGCCAACGCATCACATACTGCAGTCTCTTCTGCTACCTGTAATGCTAAAGCACAGCAGCCAATGAAAAAGTGACATTATTCCGTTATGCTTTTCAAAACTAAAGCAAAGACGTAGGTGAATTGCAATTTTCTAATCAACGCTAGGGCTGTACAAATACGTAGCATCACCTGCTAGAGAAATTCAATACGAATGCAATGATACCAGTCTTATCATCATAGCTCAACTGCAAGATAAAAAAACACCCCGTAAGGGGGAGAGGGATCTCTCAAAATTAAAAACTGCAGGGCTGTAGCTGGATATTGCAATTTTGTGATGAACACTAGGGTTGTACAAATAACATCACCTGCTAGAGCAATTCAATACGAATGCAATGATACCAGTCTTATCATCATAGCTCAACTGCAAGATAAAATAGAGCCCGTAAGAGAGAGAGGGATATCTCAAAACAAAAAAAACTGCACGGCCGTAGCTGGATATTGCAATTTTGTGATCAATACTAGGGTTGTACAAATACCATCACCTGCTAGAGCAATTCAATACGAATGCAATGATTATCACGAATTTACCACGTCCAAGTCCACGATGACAAATTCCGTGCCACTTTCCGAGCTTTCACTCGCTGGTTCTCTGTCCAAAAGTTTGAACTTACGCTCTATCGCCGACTGCGACGCCAAACACTTTTTCACATCCTCCGCATGTTTAGCACGCCCGGCAGATTCACCAGCGGTGTAATACACGGTGCCGATACGGTCCTGATTGGCACTCGAGGAGCCGGATGACAGTTCGCTGACGCCTGAAGCACTGCAACTTGCCATGGCCGGAGATTCCGAAAATCTGTCTCAGACGCAACAGGCGATGTCGTCCCCATGTTCCACGCGCGTTTCTGCCGCTTCCCGCATGCTTGACGCGTAATTTTTTTGATGCGAACATCTCCCGGTATTGTAGCACGAAAAAGAACACGTTGCACCAAATTACAGCAGCAGAGAGAAAAAGACACGATGAGATAAACTACCGTGGAGGCGAATGCGAGGAAAGAAAAACAAAAATACCAACGCAAAAGGCGCCGGGTTCGCCGCGCCGCCCAATCAGAGACGCAATACAAGGGGCTCGTCTCGCGCGCGCGCGCGGTCTGGCCAATCAGGGGCTTGTAAGTGACCTTTCGAAAAACAGCGAGAGCGAGGGACCCTCGCCATGCTACGCCATTTTGAGATATCGCAAAATACGCACAAAGAAACGACCTTCAAAACGCGTCCAAGATGGCTGCCGCCAGTCGTCTCCTTCGCGCATGGCGCGCGCGCGAAGTTCAAGCATTTCTTTCCTGATTTTCGACAATTTCGGGTCGCTGTCATGTTTACAAAATTGATTTTTGGACCCTTTTCGATCGAATTCAGCGGTGAAACTTTTGGAGTAGGTTCTTGAAGTTACAAAGGCTTCAAAAATGTATTTTTCTCAAAACATGTTTTTTCGCGATTTTTGGCCATTCTAAGACCCGCGTCCCCCCTTAACCCTTTCGGCCCTGGTGTCGTCAAATGACGACACAAGTTAAAATCAGCATTTTTAGCTTCAAAACGAAACCGAAACTGCGTAATTTTTTTTTCATGGTAGCCTCAGAAGCCCTATTGCCATCGCCATAAGTAGTCACGTGTTTCTACGGAGCAGTGCTGAAGGAAGAAGAAGAAATCACAAAGGGAAGCATGGCGGACGCGCAGTCAGGTATGCGCGCTTTTTTTTATTTTATAACGTAAAATACCCTGCGTATATCGCGTTCCGATTTTGTTACCAGTGTCGGAATACGTTGTAGAATACACATTCACATGAATTAGCGTCATTGCATGCAAGCATAATTTGTGAGGAGCAGTTTTTGGCGTGTGCGGTTTTGACGACAGCAGGGGCTAGTGGTTGTATTTTATGTCCGGTTGTGCTTACAAGAGTGTCTGATTTCACCGCTTTTTTTTTTTTAGGCACGCCTATACCGGCAAGGTCTTTCTATTCCTGCCATAACACTCGCTCCAGGCGTCTGGAAGAAACCACCGATGCACTTTTCCGCGAGATTGACAACGGAAACTTGTCCGATGTGGAGGGAGAGGATGGGTCTTCCGACAGCGGGGATGAACTCGAGCAGCCGGAGCCAGATGATGCGGACCGCGAGGATGAAAGTGGGGATGATGATTTCGAAGCATCGACGTCCGCGTGGCGGAGGAGGACGTTTGTAAAGCCGGACACAACGTTCCACGGCGAAGAATTTGTTGGTCTGGAGGCTGACAAAAACATGCCGTCACCGTACGCATATTTCAGTAATTACATTCCAAAAAGCGTGTTCATTGAACTGGCTGAAAAGACGAACCGATATTCAGTACTGCAGGAAGGAAAATCGGTGAATACCGATGAACAGGAGGTTCGAAAACTTGTCGGACTTCACCTCGCCATGGGCGTCATGCGCTACCCGAGGCTGCGGTTGTATTGGAAACCCGAGATGAACACAACGCTGGTCGCGTCAACTGGACTCTCCCGCAACCGCTTCGAAAAGCTGAGGAATAACCTTCACACTGTTGACACGACACAGCCCGACCCAGACGATCGACTCTGGAAGGTGAGACCCCTTCTTGACAAATTTCAAGAAAGGTGTCAGGCGTTGGAAGTGGAAGAGAGAGTGTGCATTGATGAACAGATTGTGCCTTTCAAAGGCCACCTGGACATAAAACAGTATGTCAAAGGAAAACCACACCCCTGGGGTGTAAAAATCTTCATGCTTTGTGGGGAATCTGGCCTCATATATTCGTCGCTCCCCTATCAAGGCTCTACGACAAAGCTGAAAGAAACACTGAAGCAACAGTACGGTGTTACAGGTGCTATAGTGTTACAGCTGGCTGACCGAATTCCCTGTGACAAAGGACATAAGCTGTACTTCGACAATTATTTTACGTCGTTGCCCTTGTTGCGTGCGCTGCTGGAAAAAAAAATATTTGCCGCAGGAACTGTTCGCACCAATCGTTGTGAAAAATGCCCGTTGGAGTCAGAGAAAGCACTCAAGAAAAAAGGCCGCGGTTCATCAGATTTCATGATCAGCACAGATGGAAAACTAGCTGTCACGCGCTGGTATGACAACAGGGCGGTAACCATGGCATCCAACTTCGTGGCCATTGAAGACGAGGACACCGTCAAGCGCTGGAGCAAGACAGACAGGTGCTATGTAGACGTGAAGCGCCCAGCTGTTGTTAGAATGTACAACAGAAGCATGGGCGGAGTGGATAAAACTGACTTTCTCGTAGCTCTCTACCGCACAAAGATCCGCTCTCGAAAATGGACCTTGAGAATGATCTTTCATGTCATCAATGCCTCAGTTGTAAATTCATGGCTGGAGTATAGACGTGATGCAACTGTACGAGGGATAATACCCGCCAGACAACTGGATTGCTGGACTTCACCCTGCAGATCATTGATGCGCTTGCACGAGCGGAGAGCGGCCCGAAGGTGCAAAAGCGAGGAAGACCATCGCACTCTCCTCTGCAGCCTTCCAAGAAAGCCAGATATGCTGAAAACAGGCCTGTACAAGACGTCAGATTTGACCAGTTCGGGCACTGGCCGCTTCGCACCGACAGCAGGGAGCAGGCGTTGCAAACTCGAGGGATGCAAAGGGCAGACGCGCATAATTTGCGAAAAGTGCCACGTCCACCTGTGTCTAGCAAAGGCACGAAACTGCTTCAGAAACTTCCACACGCTCAAATAAAGCAGCTTGCCTCGGTGGCTAAATAAACTTGCTTTTCATTGCAATCCGCACCCACTCAGCCCTGATGTGCTGTTTTGACGACATGACTGTAAATCGACAAGTAATGACGCGAATCATTTACTTTTTGCTTAGGTGTGTTTCTAGGTTCATATTGTTGAAAAATATACACAAAAAAAAAATCTGCAGATACAACAAAAATTCCAGGGCTGAAAGGGTTAAGAGGAAGACGCTTCCAAAGGGAAATTTCCCTCGAGACATCTACATCAGGGTCCAAGAGAAAGGCTGGATGTACGCGGAGTTGATGGTGGACTGGATCAAAACAGTCTGGGGCCGGCGACCGGGCGGCCTGTTGTATCCGGCCATGCTCGTTTTGGACCGTTTTCGCGGGCGGGCACCTTGTTGAAGCTGTACGAGAGAAGCTGAAGGAGCTGCGCACAGATATTGCCGTCGTTCCGGGAGGCCTCACTTCAGTACTCCAGCCTTTGGACGCGTCCTTAAATAAGCCTTTTAAGGACAACATTTGCAGGCCATACATTAACTGGATGGCTGGAGGACAGGATCAGCTAACTCCAGGTGGCAAAATTAAGAGGCCGCCTGTGGAGATGTTGTGCAGATGGACCGTGGAAGCCTGGCGAGAGATCTCCTATGACGTCGTCAGGAAAAGTTTTCAAGACGACGGGGATTTCCAATGCACTGGATGCGAGCGAAGACAACATGTTGTGGAGTTCGGACAAAGAAGACAAGTCAGAACTCAGCGGTGATGAGTGCGTTCTCACCGACTCCGACTTGGACTCCGAATAAGGGAAGGAGAGGAGCGTTCATGACGTGTAAATAAATTTTGCGTGCGTGTGTGCAGTCCACGTCTCTCGCATGATCATTAAAAGGTAAGTAGGCAGCTTCTAGTTGTACTTTTATGCTGGATTTATTGAAGCGCGGGAAAGCGAGTAGGAAACTTTTCGGCAATTTCGCCCCTCGTAATCGCACCCTGAACTTTTGAGCCAGATTTTGTGAAAAAAAAGTGCGCCTGTTATGCGAGTAAATACGGTATTTGCGCATCTGGATTGGTTTTGGGTGCCAGCATCACTGGGTTTTCTTCGTCAGAGTGGAAGGGCTGTAGTTTTTTTCTCCACCCCTTCTCTCAAGATTCCACCAGCCTGCCTTCCTCCAAATGTTCAACACACAACTTTCATAACATCCGTGTTGACAGCGCAACAGTTTATACGGAAGGAATCAAGGTTTCATTCCAACAAACCCGTTGTTTTGTACTTCATTCCTGCCAACCTTCGCTCCTTAAAGGACTCAATCAAAGAAAGCGCTGACAGTTTGCTCACTACCGGCCCCTAAGAAAAGCACTCACCTAGAAATAATACAAGGAGTACAGTGCACTGCATTGCCTCATCCACCCAGCTGATCAACAAAAGCGTCAGAAAAACGCGCTGAGACATCCACAAAAGGGCAGCAATCACGTGCACAGACAAACTGCTTAGTAAAGCCAATGCTTCTACAACACCACATGAGACAAAACAATTCTTTCATGTGGGTGTCAAAGGCTTAGCTACAGCCCCACTGCCTACAGTAAAAAGTCTGAAACGTTGAAAAAATAAAAAAAGTTGGCAGCGGTTAGCCACTGTCGTGTGTGCAAAGTCGCAGGGCAGCATGAGGCATTGTAGTTGCTTTCCCGATTCGAGCAACAAAAATTCAGCGAAGCAGAGAAATAATAAATCCACCACTCATCTGTGACGTTAGCCCTGCTGTGCCGCATCACGCCGGGCTCTGGACCTGAGAAGACATCTCGCACTCTTCAGACTGGGCGGGAATGCCAGTGCTGTGGGCCCTGTTTGCCTGCACGTGGAAGAGGGAGTTTCAAGGCAGAAAGTGACCAGAAGTGACAGTTCAGGCATACTTCTACATAGACACAAAACTGAAAAAAGAAAGGGGGAACACTTAGCAAACACAAAAACGCACAGCCCGACAACTTTGCTTGCCCAAGTTGCTACACAGTCCAAAATAAGTGGTGTGCAAATACAAAATTCGAGATTGCGAATAACGTATGAAAAGTAAAAGCTAACTGCAAATCGATTAGAGCGCTGTTGAAAATGCACAGTGACAACTGACTGAGAGTTGAATCGAATACGTTCTCACATATGAAAATCTTTGATTTAGTGCACATACAGGCACTCAGACACAGCTTAACACATCTGAGTGTTCATGCACTAATAAGTGTTGGGTGAGAAAACGATACACAAAATTAAAAATAAAATATTAAGCCCAGACGGCAAAGCAGTGGGACGGCAGAAATCTGGCATACACTGCCAAGCAGTAACGCGGGTTTCTCAACATGCTGTGGATACATGAAATAGAACTGGCTGGTCCCTCCAATACAAAAAAAGGCCCTTTCTACTGGTGCGCCTGAGCTTGGTGTAACCTTACCGCAAGCATTGCTAACAACACCTCTTAATAATTCCTTGCTAATGCCACCATATTGACAGGGAAGCTCTTTTCAGTTTATAAGTTCTGCACACATAGCGTTCCACTTCATCCAATATACAGTAATGCCCCGTTAACTCAAATTCGTAAAATCCACTGGAAATTTCGAGATAACCAGAGTTTCGAGTTAGGCGAAATGCCGAAAATTTGCGGAAGAGTCACTGAAATAAGAGCTTATGCTGGTAACAAAAGATCCACTGCACATGGGAGCTTTCGTAATAAAGGCAAAAAATGTTGCCAGGAAATGCATATTTTTCCCCGCACGGGGCACCTTGAGCAATCTTGGTGACGGTACTGGCGATACCGCGGACCCCGAGCCCCCAAACATAAGCTGGATCCAACCGTGGCGATGTGTTTATAGGTGGAGGGTTAGAAACCACGAACGGTGGCCGTCGGAGCCCAGGTCAAGCTCCGGCGGATGGGCTCCCTGTCTGTTCACCAGGCAGGGAGCTCCGGGACCTCTCTGGCTACCAGGGTAAGGTCAAAGAAGAAAGTACCCCCGTCTCCCTACTTTTATACTATGCTATATGGCATTTTCAAACCCCCCCCCCCCCCCCCAAACGTGATCGGTCCCTGAAAAGGGGCCGCACCGAAGTATCTTTTCCTTCATTGCAATCTTTGACATTTCCTGAACCAGATCATTACTCTCGATTTCTTGTCATGGAGTCCCTCAATCCAACCCACCCTCTTGCATCTCAGTCAGTCTTCTTGATCGCAAAATATCTTGAAGCCATAATAGGAAAATCATATAAGTGCAAAAAACAAAGGTCTGGTGAACTACTAATCGAGGTAAATGACAAGCAGCAGTCCACGAAGCTTCTAGCTCAGACTAGACTGGCTGATCTAGACATCAGGGTCACACCCCATCGGAGCCTCAACAGTTCGCAAGGTGTGATATCCGAGACGGATCTCTTGAACGAAACGGATGCGGATCTCCTTGCCGGCTTGAAGGATCAGGGCGTCACTGCCGTGAGATTGGCCTTGTACAGCGCAAATTTGCCATTCACCATCGCGTTCGGCGCGTAGGGGAAGCTAAGCGAACCTTATCTGTAGAAGACTTCGCCTTGTGTCCTCTCTGTCAACACTTCCAGATATCCGCGGTCCCCCGAAAAAACGTTTCGAGACAAAAGGGGTAAAATACATGGCGCCTATGGGAGATGAATGCACGGCGAAAGTTTTGGCTTCACCGATTTTTCGAGATACCCGAGTTCGAGTTAGCGAGAGATTACTGCACTTCAGAGTTTGCATACCCTTGTTTTGTGCTTGATTGATTGATTGATTGCTATTGGTTTCCCCTTTGAAGCGGGGTGATGACATGTCATCTTACCAAAAAGGACTACCGTATTTACTCGCATAATCCTCGCACTTTTTTTTCGGAAAAGTCAATGCGAAGTTAGGGGTGCGAGAATTATGCGGGGAAAAAAATACGGTGCACAGTGTTGCCAATTTGCCTTCTGCCAATCCCGCTAAATGTAGCGGTCGTTTTTTGTATATGTAAGCTCAGTGTTGCCAACAGCAGCTTTTTTTTTTTTTTTATAATTTACAACGTAAACAGTATCCCGTCGATCAGCGATCATGAAATTGCCGCCTTTGCTTTCTGGCGCGCGCCCTATCTCGTCGTCGTCGTCGTCGTCATGTGCGTGCCCTACTTGTGAAGCTCGACAGTAACGCACGTTGAAGTCGGTGACGCCGAAGTGCCTGCCTGCGGCCCGGTTGTCGTGTTCGATCGCGTACTCTATCGCTTTCAATTTGAAAGCGGCAGTGTAGCTGGCGCTCTTCCCCATGGCGACTAGTCTAGTTGCGCGCACGCGAAACTGGCTCAAGTACAGTGCGAGTAGCGTGTTAGGGCGCCTGGATGGCCTTGGGTACACAGCGCTCTCCGCCGAACGGAGAGGCGGCGGGGGAGGGCGCGCGTTGGAGAGCGTGTGCACCATGCGGGTTTCGCGAGCGGGCAACTTTCGCCGCTGCAAAGTTGGGGGTGCGAGGATTATGCGAGGAACCAAAAAATCCAAGTTTTGGTGGCTCACATTAGGGGTGCGAGGATTACGCGAGTGCGAGGATTACGCGAGTAAATACGGTAATATAACCATGTTTTACACTCTTAATTGGTTTAATACTAGCGCTGCTTAGGGCAGGCACTAAAGCTTATTAGGCCCGAAATACTTTCTTTTCCCTGTAACAGGTGGTAACTGTCCTGGGCAATATTCCCCTCTCTGCTTTTTGTCCACCAGCATTCTAATCTTCTTTTCGTCCCCTCGACAGCCTTGAAGTTAACTTCCTCTCTGATACCCTTAAATCCTAGGGCTTCTGGAAGCCCAATATTCCCTTCATGTAGATTTGGATGGATACCCTCACATTCTAACACTATGTGCTAAAACTGCAAGTGTTGGACTCTCCTGCACAGCTTCAGCGTCGTGCAAGAAAGCCAACCCAGAGGAGCAAGACGTGCGGTGAAACTTCGAAAGTTTGCAGGTCGTGCTGCACAATCAGCTTTTATTAATAAAAGTTTTATTATTCATAAATTTAGAACGTTTGAAAATTTTGAATGGTAAAACTGCGCAGTGAATTGAATAGCAAAAACTAATCATATTATGTGGATTGATGGGCTAGTTGGAACTTTGACATTCTTGAAGCACAGCACACTACAGCAGGACAAAAAGAGGTACACGGACACAGTGCTGTGTACGCGCGTGTCCCTCCCTTTGTCCTGTTGTAGTTCAGCGTGCTTCAAGAATCACAGCACCGTCCAGTTCCTTTAACGTGGCAACTCCAGATAACGAACAATGTCTTCCCTAATTTATTCTAGAAAAAAATTAATGAAAGATCTATTGGAGGATCCTTTAATCATGCATGGGCAACCACTCCTCTCTCCTTGTTACCCATGAAGCTTTACCAGGCGGACACGCCTCGCTCCAGCTTTAAGAGTCTGCAACACAGTGTTTCTCATTGTGCCCCGTGTTCTAGCCTCATCAGTGGTCTCTTTTTCTTAAATCGTATGAGTCCTGTAGCATTGGTTGCCTGTCTCCCCTCTCGTTGCCCACCATTGGTCAGCCACATTCCCATTCCATCCTGTGCTGCCACCTACCTGGCCCTGCACTCGCTGCAAACTCCATTTTACAACACAAACAAGCGGTGATGGGACAGGTTGAGAAGTCCAGGAACAAGCGTGTCGGATACATGCACTGGTACAAGCCCAGCTCCACTGCAGCTTACAACATCCAGCTTGTGGCTCTGCCTGACACCCGTTTAGCCACACGCGTTGCGTCGTTCTCGGTTCTTCAGTCCACCTGTTTCCATGGATCGACAGCACAAATGTTTGCCGACACGCCTCATCTGTTGCCCACACAAGAACGATTATCGCAAATTACCAACAGGAAAACCACCTAAACCAGAGTAATACCCCTGCTACGCTAGCGTCCGAATGTCATTTGAACCAAATGTCATTTGGCTCAAATGCAAAGTTGTGCTGCTCTACTGGGTTTTGAAATGTAGGCTCAAATGACATTCGAGCTAAGTGACCAGCCAGAGAGACATTTGTGGCTCTCGAATGCCATTTATAGCACTCACGTGCACAGTGTTCCAGGTCAGCATAGACAAATACATTACTGGAGCACTTAAAACAAAATATTCTTAGTTGTGGGACTTTTGTTCACTTATCATTCACTTAAATCATCATATCAAGCTGTAATAATTCCATACTCTCAGCACCAGTGTAAGCAAGTGACAAACCAGTGTAGCCAGACAGCACAAAACAGCCCAAAAGATCTCGATTGCGATTCAGCATTAAGCAAAAACAGTGTCAGAGGTTACGTTATTTATAATGTGATATCACTTTCCCGCGAAAGACTGCTGCTAAATTTGATTGTTGCATTATTGGGTAAAAACAGAACTCAACAGCAGCAGTGCCACGCAGTACGGCGAGCGATTGTTAAAGCTTTCAAACGCCATCGAAACTGTAGTCAAGCACGGCAGACTCTGAATGGAATTCGAAGCCCCTCATTTAAGTCAAATGACATTCAGACGCCACTGCAGCAGGGGTATTAAACGAAGTGAAACATAGAGGATGGGTACACTTTTGCGTCATAGTGCTGTAAAAATAGAAACAAGCGGCCGCACTGACACATCAGTGGAATATCTGCATTTCTCCCTCGCTCAGCACCGCTGAACCTGTCAAAGGAGCTGCCACTGTGTCAACGAAAAAGGATGCCTCAGCGTTTCGTCCACAATGCTTTCCCGAGGTTTGGATAAAATCACTATTTCGCACCTAAGAGACCAAGCAGTGGTTGAATGCAACAAGATTTCAGAGCTGTCAAGACGTGGGGATGTCGCTGCACTAACAGAACACTGGCGCAGTACGCAACCTCTCAATCCTCGCAAATGAAGCTTCGGCATCACTCCCAGTACGTAGCGTCAAACTCATCCTGCCTTCCCCAATCACTCTGCTACTAGGCTCTTCTCTCCATCAACTACCCCCTCTCTGGACTCAGGGAGAAATTTATAATCACATCAAACTTCCCTACGCTTTCTAAGAAAACAAATCTGTCCCCACTCTTACAAACCACACAAGTAATATGGCAATGTCATCGTGGTCGTCGTCATCATCATCATCATCATCATCATCACCATCCACCACCACCAACCACCACCACCACCACCACCATTACCAGCCTATCTACGCCCACTGCAGGGCAAAGGCCTCTCCAATGGATCTCCAATTATCCCGGTCCTGTGCTAACTGCGACCAATTTATCCCCGCAAACTTCTTGATCTCATCTGCCCATCTAACTTTCTGCCGCACCCTGCCACGCTTGCCACCTCTAGAGATCCACTCTGTTACCCTTAATGACCAACGGTAATCTTGCTTTCGCATTACATGCCCTGCCCACGCCCATTCCTTGTTCTTAAGTTCTACTAATATATTCTTAATAGCTGTACCTACTCTCTTTGGTGAAAACTGAGTAATCAGCGCTGTTCACACACTGCTCATTGAGATTTTAAGGGCGAAGCCCCTTAGGGGCTGGGGCTGTTGGCGTCTTCTGTCGTCGTCGTATGTCTCATGTAGTCACTGTACTAAAACACTGGGACACTCGTTTACGCCTCGCGCTAGAGAGCTTTGTGCTTCAAAGACAAGAGACGTTTACAGCAAAGCGGTATACCTGTACCCCCCAACGGTTTCATCTCCATTGGCAAAAACGCCAAGGCCCCGAGAATACACCTCTACACTGGGTACTTCGCCCCTCAACAGGTTTTGCATCACTGGAGATGGCCCGGGATGTTTTTTCAAGGATATCTTTAGACATGTTTGCAGAGGGTCCTTCCTAGATGGTGCCAAACCTCATGCAACTTTAGGGGTGGGCAACTGGCTGTGCCTTTTTAGTAAGTACAGGGTTCGTACAGGCTTCAAAAGCAAAAATTCAAGGGTTTTCAAGGGCTTTCAAGGACCACAAAACACATTTTCAAGGTCCCCGTCTAATGTTTTATCTGGGATTATTTATAACTTTTCCAACACAGTGCAAAAGTTTTTTATTGCACAGTATTTAAGCACATTAGTGCACATTTAGATAGGTGCTAACGGGTTCGTAAATGCTCCATCAGCTTGATTTTTTTATTTCATGGCTGGTATTTAGAGGTTTTTCTTTTTTCTTGGTGTTTTGCTGAGACTTATTGATTTCAAAACTTAGTTAATGCTGCGTGCATCTCCTGCTTTGTCAGCAAGAGTATCAGCTGAAATTAAATCGAGCAAGTGTTGCTTCAAGGCAGGATGAACTATGTACACGTCCACCATTTTCCCGTAAAAGCAAACGTCGATGGAGCGTATGAGGAACAGCAAACATGCAATGAGCAACCGTCCATAGACTAGATGGAAGATGCAAGATAGAGAACAGAAGCTGGCTTTCACTGGATTGTATTGTGATATAGATTGGATTGACAAGTGCCTGTTCCTAACGTTGCTTCATAATAATGATAATCTACCAAACTTGTAATTTCACGCAATACACTGAAACTTGATTGTTACAATGTTTTTTTACATTTGTTAACACCTAAAATCCACGACAAACACTTTAAATTCTTGTGGAAAGACAGGGCCATTGATTCTCTCCGGAAAAATCAAGGGTTTTCAAGGACCATTTAAAAATTCCAGGACTTTCCAGGCCTTGAAATTGACACTTCTAAATCCAAGGGTTTTCAAGGTTTTCAAGGACCTGTGCGAACCCTGAAGTAAAACATATGCTGGAAATGTTCTGGCTGGGGTGTCCTTTTGGAGCTTTATAGTAGCAATATCTCACTAGCTTCGAGAGCAAAAGTGCAGAGTACTGTTGAAAAACTATCATTACCACGAAGGAGCAAACAAAACACATGTGGAGGAAGAAAAATTAGAGTTCGCACAATGAACATTTTAGAGGGCCCACCTTGAGAAGTGCCGATGACACCAGCCTGAGCGTCCATGCCCTTTACACCCCCAGGAGTACTGCAGGCCCACGGAGCTGGACCAGGAGTGGTGTTGCCCATGACAGCTGTCTCCACAACCACCACTGTGGGGTTCCCAAGCAGTGCGGCAATGTTGCAGGCTGCAAAGGTCAGTCCAGTCAGGGCTGGAAGCAAATCCAGAGCTGTGTCGATGACCTGGGTCAACACTGAAACCTGAAACCACTCTGCTCCATAGCAAGCCCTTTGGCGAACCTACCAAGGAAAAGGACAAGCCCTTCATGCACCCCTGGAAGGGTGACGTCCTCTGTTTCACATTACTCATGCCAGAGCTTTTCCCACGTTTGGGAATATGCTTGGTATGGCTCTGTACACTTGGAGCATCGAAAGTAATAAATTTTGATTATTTGTGGGTTATATTGCTTGCGATATGTTACCGCACTTTTTTCACTGTAATACAATGGTGCAGTTGGAAGATCAAAAAGGTAGAAGTATGCATACCAACCAACTGCATTTAAAAAATAAGTGAAAAATTCCTATTTTTCAAACAGCAAATGCTTATCAGATTATACCACAAGGGGAACCCGTCTCAGTTCGAATTAATGAAAATGTGCAATAGCACAGTGAAGCATACTTTTGGTATAGTCAGTTTTGCAATCCAAACAAAACTGCGAGCACAAATAGAACAGTGAAAGTTGTGAGCTTACGCTCATCCTGCCATCTCGTTTTCACTGTCCCATTCGTGTGCGCAGTTTCATGTTTAAAGGGACCCTGCAGCACTTACTATCGACTACTCTGAATGTATTTTCGGGGAAAGTCTATTGTCCCAGCAATCTCCTCCCACAAGAAAAAAGCTAGGATATGCAAGTTTAGGTAAATCATTCAAATAATTAAAAGGATTTTCAAAACGGCTGTTCTCTGCACACCATGTTTGACCACTTTCACTGCCTCTTTACATTCCCCTGCCTATTGTACATTGTCATACACACTTCCCAACTCTCTGCATGAAATCTCAAGCTCTCGTAAACTACTGAAGCATTACACTTCACCCGACGGCGTTGCTTGAAGGCTTTGACCCTATTCATACCACATCCGGTGCCGGATATTAAAAAGAGCCGGCAAAGTTCAGTTTGTTTGGGTAAGTAGCACTGTACGGGGGTGTGTTTGAGTGACTGATTTGCCTAGACTTCGCCAGATCGCCATCATCTACCTGAAAGTTTGTTCTGTTCCATTTGTTCGGTTTGCCTCAACGGTTTAACTGCATTCAAAGGTCATATAATATACCGCACTTTTTGTGGAAAGTGGAGCATCGGAAGGGCCCGAAAATATATGAAACCACCAATGCTCAAGAAGCCAGAAAGTAGCCAAGCCACCACGCTGAAATCTCGGTCGCCACGGGTCTCGAAAAGTGGCCAGTTTGACGAGAAATCGCCGCACGTGGCAACCCTGTTAGCCACTGATCCACCGCGGCGGGTACCAGTCCAATGCTGAAAAATGACTGCGACTGCAGTTGACATTGAATGACTCAATGTAGCGAAAGGCCTCACTTCGCCTTCTTGAACAGACAGACGACATTCAACCAGGACATGGCTTTCGTGTGTGAAGCCGCCCTGGGGCTTCGTTCTTCACCACCACGTTGTCTCTGGCAGCGAGAGGCTCTACTCTTCTCTCCCGAAATATGCTGCCCTTTTCTGTCAACGAATCGCGCACCATTTCACTCACGTCTACATCGAACACGTCCGTCAAAAGCACATTTGCCAAAACGGACGTTTTTGGGCGTGTTACATTTTTTTCCCCCTATTTTACCTCCTTTCTCCGTCGTGGTGGCGAGGCAGCACGGAGGAACGCGAGACAGCCTTGTGTGTGGCCGGCGGGGGCGTTCCTCGACCGTGTAACAGTCCCAAGAAACCAGCGCAGCGGCGCATAGTTCAAATTATTCGTTGTAGAACGTACTCGCATTAGATTCAGCAGTGCGCACGCACAAAAGGCGAAAACGAAGCATAACAACGCGCATGTCTCGTGAAAGCTAAAACAGAAGCCCGGGCTTAGCACAACGTAAACCACAACACCCGCAAAAACGTGTAGCTACGCACGTGCAAATCCGTTGACAACTGCAAACGCGACCAGCGCCGATATGTCACGCTCACGACGCTTAATTTGGGCATCGCCACTTTCCCGGTTAGTTACAATACACACTTCGCCACGCACGGCCATCAGAAAAGTGCGCGGACAGCATGCCAGTGTTCTAGACACGATAATACGGAGGACAGAGAACAATGCGTACCTTTCAGTGGCACAATGAGCATCTCCGAACGCTGCAGTCCGCACGTTTAACGTTCCTCGCGGCAACAGTTGTCCCGGTGTAAATGCAGTAAAGAGAGAAGAACTAACATTGCTTTTCACGCACAGAGGTTCGCTCCTGAACGGTTCAAACGTTCAAATCTTCACGTGCGCCCTGATACGCACGTTGGGGACTTTGCGCGCGCTGATTCCTCCACGGGCGTTGACATCTTGCGATTCCATGAAAACGTGGCGTATTCGCTTTCAAAAAAGCAAAACATAAAAACACTAAAAAAGCTTATTATTAGTATTTCTAAATTATTCAATAGGTTTTCTTTTTCATAAGGTTTTGCAAACCAACTATGCACAGTGCGCGAAACTAGTTTCGATTTCGATTGGAGTCCAGCGGTTTCTATCTACGGACTGCAAGGAGTACAGATGTTTGCACCGTGAACTGCACCCACACTTTGAGGTTTCACTTCGCGCACTCGTAAACGCACGATCACACACACTCACACGCACGCACGCACACATACCAACACCCACACACACAAAAAAACGCACACACGCGCACACATGTGTGTGCCTGTTAATCTGCTTGAATTAGCCATGTTTATTGCCAGCATCGTAGCAATACACTGGGGCCCTCACAATTACAAGTACTACTGTAAAAATAAACAAGCTTAACTCATCGTGCCCTAGTTAATGCGTAGTCATCTTCTTTCAAAACTTTTGCGGGAAATTTTTCTGGAAACTAACGGCAGAAAGAGTGCTCGAACGCTGTCGGAAGGTTTTCAATAAAATGCAAGTCACGGGAACAACAAAGTCAATTACTGCCTCGTGCGCCGGTAAATATCCTTTGACATCCGCAAACTCAGTGAATTTAGCCTTTGTTTTTAACGTGACCATCAAGACCATTGCATGCGTACTTTACAGATACATAAAGCCAAGATCCCCTCTCGGTGATCTTGGCTTTACGTATCAGTAAAGTTCCCTGGGTGTTCTCAACTGAGTCCACGATGATTTTTTTATGTATTAAGATATACTTCCCTGGATATTTATACTTTGGTGGAGAAAGAGAAAAACGAATTTCAGGTAACTGTACAGGGTGTGGGTGCAAGCTTCGGAAGTTTTGAATGAGGTATAGGGTCTATTCGATACAGCCTGCACCTCTTGAACCAGTTCACAGCGGTGCAAAGTGGGTTCCGCCATCGGCGGAACCAGCCCTGCACTTTTTTCGTCTGCTTCTGCACCTCCTCGGCAGGGAGTGCAGGCAAAGCCGTGAACCCGTCCTGCACCCGTCGGCACCACGGTGAATCGAACGGCGTGGTTTCAGGTGCCGCGAGCTGCACCGCTGAAACGAACGGCGAAGTGCGGCACCGCCTGAACTGGTTCACGCGGTGCAGGTGAAACGAATAGAACCATAGTAAGAAATCGATGGGTGAAATCGATGTTATGATGAATGATATGACTGTGCTGCGCTAATGATGATGACGATTTGTCGTTCAAGAAGCCGGGGGCGCGTTCGTTTCTGCGTACGGAATGCGTAGTTTTTTTTTTTTTTTTCTACAGAAGTGGAGGCCTTGCTGGGTGAATCTATTTCTCAGATGTGGGGGTGAGGGCTGAGTTAGCACTAGCTTTGTTTATGAAGATCCTTGCGCCATTAACATTCAAACATAATTATCATATTTATGCAGATTTCCGCAGAGCGAGGCATCGGAGGAGCCCAGAGCCAAGAACGACACGGTTGTAACGGACGCAAGGCGTACGCCTTCCGAGTAGCGCGTGCGTGGTCAAGTTGAAGGCGAGGGTCAGGAGAGTGGCGCGACGCGTCTTCCTCCAGGGGAAGGGGTACTAGCGAGACACTCCCTTGCTGCATAGCGTGCAGCCTGGTTGCCCCCATCCGAGTGTGTGACCCGGCACCCATGCCAAACGTGCAGTGGCCATGCATTGCGAGCCAGAATCTCGATCATGTGTTGTATTCCGTGTACAGTCTGGTGTTCACTGAAGGGCTTGCGGAGTTCTTGAAGTGTCTGTTAAGAGTCCATGGGGATCCGAAAACGTGGAGGGGGCGGCGTTGCAACACTGTAGGTCAGGTGATCCATTGCGCTGAGGATGCTCTGAAGTTCTGCTTCCATGGGAAACAAGTGGCGCTCTGGGCGAAATTACAGAGCCGCACAGTACCGGCTGAGCTGGGCAGCTCCAGGCCAGACCCATATATTGGAATGCGAAAGGCTGGCGTCCGTGTAAACGTCCACTTTATCTGGCAATTTCGCCGCAAGGACGCGCTGGAGGGCTTTCCTCACGGGCAACTGGTCGGGTACGGGGGATACCGGATTGTTGATGGCCCACTGTGAAAGGCGGGAGTGACCAAGGGGGTGGAGGGGGGAGGCCGACGGAAGTGTCGGAAGAGTACGCAAGTCCCAGTTGGAGAGTGCAGCCCCCTGCGGCGTTTATGCCCGCCGAAGGTCATGTTGTCCGAGAGTTTCCGCGAGGAGTTTTTCTATATGGGAGGCATAGGAGCAGCCCGTTCAAGAGCATCGATGCGGGTATGCCTGGGAAGTTCAGTGATGCGGTGGAGCATGGCCTGATAAAGGACCGCTTAATGTTTCTCAATGAGTCGAGGATATAGGTTGTAGGCCGGAGCGCCTTAAAGGTGAGACGACCGACCGCTACCGCCCGACAGAGCGTGAGGCACGCCGATTGGTAAGCACCGCCAAATTTGTTAGAGGCGAGAGATTAAGCGGAACATTAGCTTGCAATTTTTGCGCAGTTGACTTATCCACTGTCGAGTGGTGTTGTTGGTGGCGAGGGGGATGCCGAGCAAGCGAATAGACCACAGTTTGGAGGAGATGGGTGTGTAGCCGATGTAGATGGTATGATGCATACTAATCGGTGGTTGGTGCTGACCGTGGACCAGGAGAAATTCGGTCTTCTCAGGTGCTAATTCAAGGCCGAGAGTTGGAAGAGTAGTGGAAAAGCTGTTCACCGCCGCCTGCAATTCTGTAGCCATGTCCTCCGTGCAGTCGTTGCCGGCGGCTTCAACCCATACTGTGAGGTCGTCAGCATAGATAGCAAAACGAGCCGCAGTGTCCCGTTCGAGGTGGCGGGTGACGCGTGCCATGGCAAAATTGAAAAGTACGGGTGCAAGGACAGAACCCCGTGGAACGCCCCTGTAAGGTCCACTTATGAGATCAGCGGCCAGGCGCCCGGGCTGCGCGTGAGAACCCGCCACTCTGTCTGGGGGCCCAGCACTGTAGACTCTACGCTGCAGCCGTCGCCAATTCGTCACGGCGCGCACGGGAGACGGATTGTCAGGCCCACCGCATACCACAGGGATAATCCCCCATTGAGAAAGCAGGACGGCGCAGCCAGATTCCGGGAACCGTACACGTGACGAGCGGACGTGGTGGGATTACCTGCGTCGAAGCGCGCGCCGCGCGAGACACCATTGTTAACGCGCCCCGGCCGGCACAGTGCACCGTCGCCGCCTTTCGCTCTCACCCCGCGGGGTCGCGCGCACCTGCTCGTCTGCGAGCGTGCCGTTGACCCAAAGATGGCGGCGCCTCATTGAATATTCCGTGGCGTGCTGAGTGACAGCTGTCTACGTGAATTTGGGCACCGTACGAACGCTACAGGGTCGTTCCCGAGAGAGTGTGATCTCGAGGTGTTATAAGGCCGAACTTGGCCGTTAGAAATCGTTCTTGTCTGAGCGCCGAGCTGGGCAGTTTCCGGCGGGACAAGGAGTCTCGACCGTTGAAGCTAGGTTGGGATTTGTGACCCCTAGGATAAAGGTTAGGATCGCGTCGGAAGTTTAGGGCGCAGTGCCGTACCGGGCAACTAGACGGATCCGTCGTTTCTGGAAGCGGTTTGTGTACGCTCCGAGAATAGGAGAGTTAGACGAAGTTGAGGAGCTCGAGTGATTTGTGCGCACTCGGAGCTAGCGTCTAGCGGAAGTTTGAAGTTTTTCTTTTCATTACTCATGTACCCAGTTGTCCTACTGGAAATAGCTGTATATAAAGTATATAAACTCCAACGCCTCGAGTTCGTCAATTCGACCGCCGTCTCCGAGAACTTCAACACCATCGCCCTGCCAGCCCCCTGCCAAATCAACCGGAGCACGGGCGATTGGGTTCCTGTCGACACCGGACTTCGGGGAAACGAACCACAACCATCTTTACTGCCCTTATATAGACAAAAATGTCTGTGGCTCCATCCTGGATGCGTGCTGTGGAGCCGAATCGGTCGAATTTCTAGGAAATTGCGAATCCAGTTTTGGGTCCGTTGGCTTGGAATGGCTATAGTGACCTCTTCAAGGTTCGTTGCCTGACAAACATTGTCAAAGGCTTTTCGCATGTCGAAAGTGAGGACATAATCTGGATTACCCAGCTCGTGACGTATGTTCAGAGCGCGTCGTAGTAGCCAAGGCAATCGTGAGTACCGAGGTGGAGGACGGAAGCCAGTCTGGGGCGGATGGAACCACGGGCGTACATATTCCAAATAATAATGAAGGCGGTTGTTAATCAGGCTTTCAATAAGTTTCAATAAGAGAAATAGGCCAGAGGTTAGCCAGCACAGAAGGGTCTTTGTTCGGCTACGGTATTTGGTGAACCAGTGTCAGTTTGAGTTCGTCTGGAACGTCACGAGAGGCCCAGTAAGTGTTAATCATGTTTAGCAGTACTGAGTGTGCAGACTCGTCCAAGTTTGCCATGTCACGCCATCATGACCAGGGGCAGAACGAGGTTTGCGCTGGTGAAGATGCTGTAAACTCGCTCACGGTGAATTGGACGTCAAGACCCGTGTCCACGTCCGGAACCGTGATGACCGCCAGCGGAGGACGGGGGCTGCGAGAGGCATGACGGAAAAAAGTCGTTATCAGCCGATGTTCTACGTCCTCTGGTCGGTTTCGGAGAGTGAGGGAAGCCAATAGCGTAGGGTATTCCCTTGAGCTTGCCCGACAAGCTCCGAGACGTGCTCCACAGCTTGGAAAGTCCACTTTCTTTACCGAGCTTAGCACAGAGACTACGCCAATGCTCGTTGGAAAGGGAGCGCTGATATTGCCGGATGATTTGGTACTGGCGACGAAATCCAGATCAGGTCTCGCTGACGTTTGCCGTTGGTTAGATAGCGGGTGGTGAAGGATTGCACGCACTTGCCGAGGTTGGGAGGTAATTGATGAGCGCCCAGTGCAGGTGTAAAGAATCGCATAAAATTTCCTCCGCAGAGTGTGCTTTCGCCGAGTGTGCTTTCGCAGAGTGTATGACAGCAGTGAATTGCGGTAGGGTTGCATTCTGAGGGATACAGACGGCGATTCGAAAAGTCATTGCCAATTAATGCGCGAAAGACACTGGCGACTGCGGAGTGCTTACCTCGGAGAGTGAGAAGAATAGGATAATAATCACTACCCTATAGTCGTGGTATAGAAGCTCCACTTGCGAATCACTCCCTAAGTGGTAATGGATAGGTCAGATGAAGTGTTTTTCTGCCTGGGATGAAGACCCACCCGGGTGGCTAACGTAGGGTGTCATTAAGAAGAGAGAGACCACAATCGTCAATGGCAGCCTTAAGGCACGAGCCCCGACCATCCGTAGAGCCATATCCCCACGTAGTACTTTTCGCATTAAAGCCCCCGCCGATGATAATTGGAGTGTGGGGATACTGCAAGACGAGGTGGCGTAACCTGAGAGCCGGTGACTGGGTGCTAATACACAGACGCTGCGAGTAGGGGTTTCCCATGAGGTAGGCGTACGTGCTCTATTACCACATCGTGATCCTTGGAGCATTCGGCCGGGACGGACATGTTGTAGCAAGCAATGTCTGATCGCACTAAAACAGCCGCTTGTTACACCACTGGTTGTTGAGACTTTGCCCTGGTGAGTTATTGATGGTTCCGAATGAGTTGTGTATATAGCCTCTAATTTTTGGCATAAGTCTGTTTTCTCGAAGAGGGATAAGAACGGGCAAAATTTTCGCTACTCGACTTGGAAGAATGGAAGCCAATTGATTAAGCCCTGCTGTCAAACGTCAGTGTTTCGCCATCCCCAACCACTTAATCTGGCACTGCGACGCATTTTCTTGTACCGCCCTATACTCATCACCGCTTTATCACGTGATGCCTCTCAAAACAAGCTCCCCCCCCCCCCCCCCTCGAAGACCCTAATTTTCTCAAAGCCCTCGGCGTGTTCGGCCTAGAGAGTGGCCTCTCAAGATTAATGTAAACCGGGCCTACTCCGGTCCCAGAAGTTGACTTGACTCATATGATCCCAACCATAGCTGGCTCTGCTGACGGCAGTGATCTCTTTTATGGCGTTCAAGGACCCCCATTTGTGCTACTCGGCTACTGATCCCTGCATCTTTCCCCTCTTCCCGTATTTTGGTCGCATGGCCTTCGATTTGAAATAAAGGATTACAACAGCAACAACAGCAGTTACAGAGGTCGGTGCTGGCTTTATCAACTCAATCTTGAACGAAACAGCATTTATTTTCGGTAATAACTTTTTTCTCCCCTTCCAATATCACCCATAACGAAATAATTAGGGTCATTACTCGTTTAGTTCGGTAAGATCGGTCGCACCTTCTGCCTGACACACTACTACCATTGCTTGCGCCTTCAGGCGTGATACGATTGTCATCGCGAATAAATTTGTGGAAATGAAATCATTTACTCCTTACGAGAACAGTAGAACTGTTTGTAGTAACGTGTCAGTACAAATTATAAGAAGAGCAATAAGGCAAATTGGGAATTAAGTAACGACTGGCCTCTTCAAGAGGGTTATACCTTCTGGCAAATTGACTGAGTCGTATTCAACCTCGCGCTTCGGACCAATCAAGCCATGTTTTTAAAAATTTTGGAGCCATAGTTTGTCTTTTTGTGGTTTGTGACACGACGGCAGAGGAAGGTAGCTGACCCCCCTTTTTTTCAGAGTGGAAGCTCAACTACGCTCGGTCTTTGAAGGTCATTCATAGCGTTTCAATGACTTTCAGCCGCCGGCGCCCAAGCTGAGCCTTCCTTGTTAAGTCGCTTGCTGGGAGCTTCCCTGGTGCGACTCCACTTGACTAGGTGAGGGTGTAACGGCTTCCTCGCCGGAATCCAGCTTATCGTCCAGTGACGCATGATGGGCTTCATTGCAAATGAACCACGTGACTAGACGGTGGATTGACGACTGATATATGAAAACACGGGGCCGACTGAGTTTAGACACGGAGGCTAGAGAAACAGAAGATGCACACACATGAAAGCGCTGCTTTGCCGGCGCTTGGTTCCTCTCTCCCGTCATCTCTGGCGCGCCGTATGGGCATTCTGTGCGTGTGCTCCAGAGCAAGAGAAAGGATGTATGCAATCATCCTGCCGACAAAGATCGACAGCAGGCTGGGAAATACCAAGCAAAGGCAAACTTTCACGAAACAGCGTGTGCATAGTCTTTGTTTTCGCTCGTGATAACTGTGTTTGGAAGGGGTAAATCTGAGCCACCTTTTGAGTACATGGGAAATCGATTGCCCTCCACCCCCCCCCCCCCCCCCCACTCCCCCCCGTGTTTCCTTAGGGCCAGCGAGCTCGCCAGAGTTATTTGAATGTCTGCCTGAATTGCAGTAGCAATGTTCTTTCTTTTTGTCTTTCTGTGTCACGAAGTTTCTTTGTTGTCCTAGATTACAGCTCATTCTCTATGCTGCTGTCACGTATACCTGGACATCAAAGACAAAACCTCCACCTCAAGGGTTATCGGTGATATCTCCTTTTTAAGCGCGTTCCGCCGAGGGGAAAGCTACTTTGTAGAGCGGCAACGGAAGTTAAACGGCTCTTAGGCCCTTATAGTTAATTTGTATGTGCGGCTTGGGTGCTGGTAGAGATAATGCCCGAACTTTATATCTATGATTTATTATTTTAACCTTCTATATATTTAGCAGGCGTACACGTTATTCAATGTAACTGGTTTTTATCCTCAGGGAAACTGGGTTTTCGAAACTCGTATGCAACTCGTGTAACTCAGCTCCCACTCAAGAATAAAGTGTGGTAATTCGAGCTTCCTCGTTGCTGCACCCTCACTCCTCTTGCTGAGACAAGGAGGTGTGTTAAGTTTCTAGTACATTAGTCGTCTTCCCCCCCTCCGCATTATCATGCGTTATTGTAACCGTGTTGACAAATCAGATCAATCCTTAGTACATGACGTATATGCCATATTTTAGCCATTTACATCACTGTGAAAACGCCGTGCTAAGGATATGATGCACGCGCGCGCAAGCGCAACTTTCAAATGAATGTTTTCCAATCCTTTCAGAAAATAATCGAAAACCGAAAAAAATTACCAAGAAAAGACATTAAAAACATAAATTGATTGGAACGTAGTTTGGGTTCAGTACGTGATAGTTTACATGGTCGCATTTTAAATCTCGTGATCGCACTCAGAGCTCGTTACTCGCCTCCTCCACCACACACAACAAACGGGTTTTCCTGTAGAACTCTTATTCCATTCTTCATAAGAACCACAGATACCTATTTGGCGGGCGCATGCCGCATGGCTCTCTGACCCAATACTATAGGCTCCCATAACTTTCCCCTGTCGTCCTTCTGTGGGCGCGTGCCAAAATTACGATCCTTTCAACTGTAGTTGGCTTTGATCAGCCGAAGTTGGTCTTCCAGGGCGGGGATGGCCAGGCAAGATCTCCCATCGCTCATCCTCTATGCTGACGGAGTCAACAGGAATTGGGGTGGGGGGGGGGGGGGGGGGGGGGGGGCAGACTTGAGTTTTGTGCATTCTCCGATGGTGTGTTTTAGGGTGTCTGGTTTTTTTGAGCATAGGGGACATTATTTTGCGTATCAAATTGGGAACATGCGGTTGAGGAGTAAAGGGTGTGGGAAAGAGGCTGCCTGTATCTGTCAAAATATTGATTGTTCTTCCCTGGATAGTTTAGGGTGAGGGCGCGGAAGGCTTCTTCTGTTCTCCCTGTAATGTTTGAGGATTTCTGCGTATTTCGTTATTGGGCGCATCCCTTCTTCCGTTTCCTCTGTGGCCCAGAGGTTTAAGTCTCGGGCCTGTCGACAGGGGCCAGGAGGCTCGGGAAGCATATGGGAACCTGTGAATAAGGAACCACACCGACTGAGCTAAAATAGCTCCATCGCATCCCTTTTACCAACAATAAAGTTTATTCTCTCTCTCTCGCTGGCTTGTAATGTTCAGCCAAGTGCAACTGGGCTTGAAGTTGCCCACAAGCGTCTTTAAAGCGGAGCTTTCTATGCCGTACTAATAGCGTCGGACGTACGGCAAAACGCACTGCAGGAAAGCCAACTTTACACAAGTACCTCAAGGGGAAAAAAAAAAAAACGTGGTCGGAGTCGGACCTGAGTCGCTCGCCTTAACGGAGCCGAAATCTATCCTATTTCTCAATTCCGACACAGGCGAAGCAGTTTGGATTTTGAACTTTAACTCAGGTTGCACGGGAAAAGGCTTCATGTTTCAACCCCCTTCCTATTTAGAAAGGGCTTTGATTTTTTGTGCGGCCGCAAGCCCACCTTCCAGTGGTCCTCCAACATGTCAACGGAATTTCGTAAGCGACATCCACATCACACCTCAGAAAAGCCTTGTCGTGCTTTACCTCGCGGCGTTCTCATTCAGAGTCGCCTGTATTAATTAGCATGCACAGTCATTTTACCTTTTGTGGCCGAGAATAACCTTTTCTAATTTGGGAGAGACGCGGTTGATGTGTGCAATAACTGCCACTGGTCTTCTCTTGTCTTACTGATCTTGCCTATGTCTTGCGCAGTGTTTTAGGGGCGAAGCTCCTAAAGCCAGGGGTCTGTCTATCCCTTGTGTCTCGTGGTACGTGACCGCCGCATGCTTTCGGAGATGTCGCAAAGTGGGGCCGCGTTGCACGCGCAAGAACCGGCTGCAACCGGCAGCGCAAACTCGGCACCGGGAGCGCGAACTTGTCTGTGTTCGCCAACGGAGGCGCGAGCGCACGTGCACTGCGAGGGGGAGATCACGCAAGAGATCACGCCACGAACGCAGGCAGTCGTTCTCGGAGATCGAACCAGACGCAAGGACCTTTGCTCGTTTCCTCTCGTCTTGTTCGGGCACAAGTTCGCCCTAAATAAAAGTTCTTTCTTTACCGTTGTGGAAAAGGCCGCTAGGGGGCCGCATGATGCGAAGGCATTCCTCATCGGCTCCGCTTTTGGACCCCTGTCTTGCCGTTTGACACCTATTCACGCTGCCAGTTTGTGCACCACGTGAACCGGCAAGTCACAAGGATTCCGAGGACACCAACATCCTGGCCGTAAGCCACCCCAACGGTCAGTTACAAACATTCGGAAATCCGCCACGCTACCTGCTTCGCTAGGCCTGACAGGCCTAGGGAAGTCGCCATCGCTGCCGGCGCAACACCTGCAAGCGGCCGCGCCAGCTTCGGCGCATCGCCGCTCAGCGCAATAACCAGCATGGAAAACGCCGTAGAAGGAGTGGATATCGACCCCGAGGAGCTACAGCAGCCTGGCTGGGCTACAGTTCGTCACCGGCAACACGCCTTGCACGACCAAGCACGTGCGCCGACTGGAGCCACGAGCACCTCGAGCGCCGCGCGTGCACCGAAGCAAGAGAAACGTTCCCCGCGTCGCCCGCCACCGGCTTCGCCTTTGCCAGAATCTGATGTCAAAATCGTCCTGCGCCCCCGAGGAGGACTTGCACTTTCGTCGGTAGCACAAGCCACCCTGGCCGACGCAATACAGGCCCAAGCGGGAGTGGCGCCTAACCGTGAAGATCAGATTAGGATACACAACGTGGCGAATTATCTCCTTATAAGCACACCTTCAGAAGACCGTGCGACCCGATACGCCGAAATTAAGTTTCTTGTTCTTCGAGGTCAACGTTACGAAATAGCTGCCCATGTGTCCGCGCCAGCTAATACCACCGCAGGAGTCATCTTCAATGTTCCCGAGGACGACAGCCCGGAACAAGTGTTGGACAGTATTTTCAGTTACAACCCGGGATTACCAATTCTTGACGCTAAACGTCTCAACACCTCCAATATGGTTCAAATCTTGTTTGATGGCCATCGAGTCCCTTTCTGGGTGCGATACAGGGCAGCGACGTACCGGTGCAAGCCTTTCCGTCGCAAGACGGAGGCATGCGCGGTCTGCTGGCAAGTCGGGCACCGGCAAGATGTATGCCCGAACATCAGGACCCCACCGCGGTGCTCCAGCTGCGGCGCGACGAATCCTGCTGAGAACCACCCGTGCACCCCCCGGTGCATAGTGTGCGAGGGCCCTCACGTCACGGGATCTGCGGACTGCCCCCGACGCTTCCAGCCCCGCAAGCGACCCCCCTCGTACGCTCAGGTTGCTTCAGAAGAAAGAAAACTGCCCAAGGCTCCGGACGACGGGCCCGCCGATTTTCCTGGACTCCATCACACAACCAGCCCCGACCACTCCGAACGCCAGGCTCGGGGCTCCAAGGATCGAGGGAAGCCATCCCGTGATGCAGGGGAACCGGCGAAGACTCGTGCCGAACCCAAGCCTCGGAAACAGCAGCCCCAGGGCAACGAGCACAAGGTGAGCTACTCGAGCGCCCTCTCACGCTGCTCGTCGCAACCCCCCTCCCCGCCTTTTGTCCCCTCCCCCGACATTCTTAAAGAACTATCCGCCATTCGAGCTGAAATTACCCTTCTTCGTCAAGAAAATGCTACTCTCCGCCAGGAAAATAAATCTCTGAGGCTCCAGATCGCTACACTCGCTGGCGAGCCCTCGTCCGCAAACCCTCCGCCGCCGAAGCGTAAAGCCACATCCGAAGACCCCCATGCGCCACCCTCTAGCGTGGAAGAACAGGCCGAACAGCAATTAGCAAACATCGAAATGAATTGCCAGAAAGCACTGCTGGAGCAAAAATCTGAATACACCAATTTACATCAAATGCTGCAGGCTAACCTAACCGCTCTACAGGCAAACATTGAGGCTGTTCGCTCTGAAATGCGTTCTTCTATTCAAGAAATTGTCCGCAATATAACCAATCCGATCGCATTTGCCCCCGCCATGAATCCGCACTATGAATCGCCCATCGAGTAAAGACGCTGAGGTCATTCGCATCTGGCAGTGGAACTGCAGGGGCTACCGCCAGAAACGTGCAAACTTGCAGATGCACACTCAATCGCAGGATACATCGCCCGAAGTTATAGCCCTGCAGGAAACCGGCACGATGGTTAAGCTCCCTGGGTATAAAGCATTTCAAAGTTCTAATGATCCCAAGACGGCAGTCCTAATTCAACGTAATATCCCCGCCGAAAGAATCCAATTCGACAGTGTAGACATCCCCCATGATCTAGTTGCTTTATACCCCCCTAAACGAACTGGCACTCGACTTTACATTCTCAATGTTTACAGCAGTCCTAAGGCACACGGACACAATTTCAATCACCTTTTCTCTCTTACCAAAAAGGAAATCGGACACCATGCACTCATCATTGTAGGAGATTTTAATGCACCTCACACAGCGTGGGGCTACTCGCATTGCACAAAAAAGGGCAGACTCCTCTGGGATCAGGTGCAGTCTCATCGACTTACGCTCGAAACAGATCCCCTTACACCCACCAGGGTTGGCAATAGCGTCCAGCGGGACTCCACTCCCGATCTAACCTTCACTTTTAATATCAGAAACGCTCATTGGCACTGCACCGACAATTCACTGGGAAGCGATCACTACCTCATCCAACTTGACCTCACTCTCATCCCCTCCATGAAGCCTCGCCCTAGGCAATCATACATTACTGATTGGGATGACTTTAGACAGATTCGAGAACAGGCCACGGCCCTATCTCCCACCGTAAGTGAAGGCAGTCTCCAAGACTGGGTTCATAATATATTATCAGACGCGCGCTCAGCCACTAAGGCGATAGACCCAGATCTTCCCTCGGACACTGCTGACTCGCGCCTACAACATATGTGGGCTGCTTACAAAGGCATACAACGCCGGTGGAGAAAAAACAAACGCAATCGCAAGCTTCGCCGCAAATTAGCTGATTTAGAAACTGCCATACAGGAACACGCCATTCGCCTGTCGTGCGATCAATGGAATCAGGTGTGTGATCAAATGCACGGGAACTTAAGCATGAAAAGAACCTGGTCCCTCTTGAAACACCTGCTGGACCCCAGCCGGTCAAAAACCGAGCAAAATAATCGTCTCACCTCCATCGTTCACAATTTTCCGGGCACGAATGAGGAGTTAATAGACAAACTCAGCTTCCTTTACATCCCCACGGGAGCCAACTATCCTCTCCCACCGTACAAAGGTCCCAAGAACGTAGACCTCGACGCTGACATCACAGAGGCGGAAGTAAGAGGAGCCCTCCTCAGACTTCGCCCTGGGTCAGCGCCTGGGCCAGATGGAGTAACAAACAAAATGCTCCGAAATCTTGATGATAATTCTATTTCGACTCTCACAGCGTATTTTAACTACTTCTGGCAGCGCGGCTCATTGCCCTCGTCCTGGAAGTACGCCAAAATTACCCTGATTCCCAAGCCCGGAAAACCAATGTCCATCGAGCACCTCAGACCCATTTCCTTAACTTCATGCATGGGGAAAGTCTTGGAACACATCCTACTGTCTCGCCTCACGTCTCATCTAAATTCATCATGCGCACTACCGCATTCCATGATAGGCTTCCGACCTGGACTATCGACCCAAGACATCCTCCTTCAATTATCCCGGGAAATTATAACTCCTCCTCATGCATTAGACACAGCAGCAATCCTGGCCCTTGACTTAACCAAGGCGTTCGACAGGGTCTCGCACACAGCAATACTTCAGGGGTTAGCATCTATCAATCCAGGCGAACGCATGTACAACTACATCCGTGATTTTTTGACAGATCGCAAGGCTTTCATTCAGATTGGTGATGTTACATCAAATATAATCCCTCTTTCATCCATAGGAACACCACAAGGTGCGGTGCTATCGCCATTGCTTTTCAATCTTGCCATAATAAACATTCCGAGAAAGCTCGAACAGATCCCCCACCTGAAATTCAGTCTCTACGCGGACGATATTACCCTCTGGGTCGCAGGAGGTAGTGACGCTCTCATTGAAGAAACCCTCCAACTTGGAGCCCAGACAGTCGCGGACGAAGCCAAACTTGCTGGACTGACCTGTTCACCTACCAAATCAGAACTACTACTCATGTCACCAAAACGTGGCACTAAAACGCCACCCAATATTAGAATCTCCATTGATAATCACCCGATCCCAGAGGTACACACTCTAAAGATACTCGGACTGCTCATACAACAAAATAGGGCAAACACACAATTCCTCACGCAGCTTAGCAAGCACGTCACACAGACTATCGGACTGATAAGACGTATAGCGACTCGGCGTCAGGGCTTACGAGAAAATGAGAGGATACGCTTGATCCAAGCCTTCGTCGTGAGCAGGATCACGTACTCTCTGCCGTACCTCCACGTCAGCGCTACTGAACTGGAAAAAATCAACTGCCTCATTCGAAAAGCTTACAAAGCGGCACTTCAACTGCCCCTGCACACATCCACTGCCAGATTCGAACATCTAGGGGTGCACAACACGGCAGAAGAGCTAGTAGAAGCGCACCTTTCTGCTCAAATAGCCCGTCTAGCGACTACCCCTACAGGATTGCACATTCTTGAAAGAGTTGGCCTTAATATCCCGGCAGGCTTAGACCGGAAAGTCTCCATTCCGCATACCACCCACGCTCAACTCATAGTTCGGCCACTACCCCGCAATATGCATCCAACATATAACGCGGGCCGAAGAACACAGAGGGCACGAGCACTCGAGAGGCGCCTTCCAATCCGCCAAGATATCCACTACGTGGACGCTGCTGAATATCGCCATCATGACGCATATGCGATAGCCGTGATCAACAGGCCCGACACCCCTCCCATTAACTCCCTCACGGTGAACACCCCTCATCCCGGAGAGGCGGAGGAGGCGGCAATAGCGCTAGCGCTGTCACACAGGCCGACCCCCGCAATTATAATCTCAGATTCTCAAACGGCCGTTCGAAATTTCGCTCGTGGCCTTATTTCGCCACTCGCCCTCAAAATTCTGGCTCAAAATTCCCCAACCTCCCCGGTAGAACTAATTTGGACCCCGGCTCATGCCGGCCTCGGAGGAAATGAGGCAGCCCACGTCGTCGCTCGAGGACTTACAATCCGAGCGGGCCCCAGCCTCGTTCCCTACCATGGGGCCAGATCTGCCAGGGACAGACTGACTACTTACCACGACATTGTCAGTCATTACCGCCTCGCCCGCCGCAAATACCCCCCTGCCCATTCCCAGCTCACCCACGCGCAGGAACGCACATGGCGACTCCTCCAGACTCACACTCTCCCTTGCCGAGCGGTACTTCACCACATCCACCCCTCCCTTTACCCTTCCCCCAATTGTCCTGCCTGTGGCACACGCTCCACTGTACCCCACTCCATGTGGGGCTGCCCTAAAGACCCTTTCCCTCTAATTTCCTCCGACGAGCAGTGGGAGGGGGCGCTGGGTAGCTCTGACCTAGGGACACAACTCTCCCTCGTGGACAGGGCTACGCTAGTCGCCGCCAGGCTGGAGCCTGCGGCCACCCCGACCCCTTAAACCTACTGCAAATAATAAAGTTTTCTCTCTCTCTCTCTTACCGTGTGTCCCATCTTAAGTGACAAATTGTGGTAGAGGTGAGGGGTAGTCTTCGATGAGCGGGGTCTTTCACCAGGTTGGGCCTGGGAAGCATGACTCCGGGAAAATAAAAGTATTTGTACATGTACGGCAACACAGTCTTACGTCTTTCTTAATGATGTAATGGGCGAACTTTCACGGGAGAGTTCCGGTTACCGATGATCACCCCCCTCTCGAGCTTCGCCCCACTTATCATCATTCATTCCGTGGATATGGCGTGATTTTTTTTAAGTTCTTGAGGAATCTTCATCCACGTCTAACTAAAGAAGTGGTTATGGAAAGCCAATTTCTTATTCTCCCACCATGCACTCTGGCTTTATTTCACGGTGAAAGCAACATTTGTCAGTGCCTGCATAATTCACCATATGGACATAGCCTTTTCCCAAGGTTTGAACTGGTTGAGGGATGTACGAGCAGTCTCTTCTCTCCTCTGGTCCTCATGTAGGCCTACGTGGGCATCGCTCGAAGTCTAACGCCTAAGAACTGCAGGCGTTCACGTTTCTGGTAGCTAACGCGTACATGTGACGCCTATATAGACTTTGATGAAGGCTGCCAACATTTCCCCTATGATTTTGGGCCAAACTCCTCCTCTAAAACAGCACATGGAGTCGTTCGCGTGGCCGCCATCTCCTTCAAAAGGGCCCACAATATGCGGTCGCCTTTTGACAAAAGAAAGGAAAGAAAAGAAAAAATTGCCCCCATCTCCCCGCGAGGGAACCCTGGTGTGATGCGGCACATCTGGGGGTTCCATTGGCGTTTCCATTGGGTTGATTCTCTACATCGCGTGAAACGTATGTGAAACGCGTAGGATGCCTTCCATCACTACGGATTTTCTCATACGCGGACGATGGGGGCAATTTTTTTTCACAGCATTGAAGGAGAGGAGACCGCGGGGGAGAGTCGCGCATGCGCGCACATGCGCACCGGAGCAGCTGTTAACGCAGCGTTAACGCACCGAGCGCGCGCCAACCAAGCGAGCCAGCTGTCGTTATGCTAATGCGCCGGAGTGAGAGTGTTGCACACAGCTGTGGGAGAGACGAACGGAGGAGAGTCGCGCATGCGCAAGGTGGCATGCGGACGGACGCCGACGACGCAGGAGGGACATGCCTCAGAGCAAGAGATGCGCCGCATCTAAAAAAATTTTGGGCAGCTTTGCCCTAGTGGCGCGAAACACCGGGCAAACAGAGAAGCTGGCGGCGGCCACTCCTAGCTTATTCTTGTTCGGCAAAGTTTATGCCTGGTTATGCTTGCAGACGCGGCCATGTTTTCTGCGTGGTATGCTTCGAGACTCGGTCAAGTTTTCGGCGTATGATTTGATCTTGATTGTGGGGTTTAACGCGCCGACGCAACGCAGGCGATGAGGCGCGCCGTAGTGGACGGCTCCGGATTAATTTGACCACCTGGGGATCTTATCGTGCGCCAAAATAAGTTTTCGGCGGGGTGTCGTCGTGAGCCCCCAAAGAGCTATGAACACTCGGCCATTAAAGCCGTACAATTTACGCGTGTCACCGGCGTTGCGGTGATGTTCCAAGAGTAGCGGAGGAGGCAGTTAGCACGAGCGTTTGCTAAAAAAATGGAAAACTCGTTCGGTGGCCACCGTTCGGCTTTTGTGGGGCGCTAATTAGGAAGTTGATTAACGTTATCGTTTCTTGGCCTTTGGCTTCACTTTGAGAGTAATTTTTCTTTTTGAACTGTCGAAACCTACTGGTCGCAACAAACGATTAGAGCGAGTCACTCCGTGACCCGTTTCCACAGCCGGGCTTGTAACATTTGATACGGTGTCGCGTCTCTGACAGGTGACGAAACGAGTCCCACCCGAGCGCGGTGAGGCGAAGCTACCGTGAAACGATGCAGGTGCTCGGCTGGCTTTTCTGCGCACTTTCGCCGGCCCAACCACCTGCTTAAAGAGCACTGCTGTTAAAAGGGTATGTCTCAAAAACGTCGGGGCGATGCGCGATTCTTATCGATGCACGATCCTTCCGCGCGAAGACACTTCCTTTAAACCGACCCAGCAAGGTATTGAAGTAAGAGTGGGACAGGCCCGTGAAGTCATCAGAGGTTTATGCCGCACTAATTTTGAAGCGAGAACCTTGTTATAGAGCTCGTATATGTCAATAGAAAATGAACTCAAGAGTGTGTGCGGATGGAGGGGGGGAGGTGCCGCAAGACGGCGCCCCTAACTCTTGCGGAATGCGGAGATGGTAAGCGCCATTCACTTTTGGTGGCGGTGACGTGGGGCCGTAGGTACGCAGCTTTATTATTTTGCTCTTTGACGATTATTCGTGTCCACGGAGGCATGACGTCTTTATGAGTCTTCACAGTGAAGAACAAGCTGAGCCTTCACGCGAAGTGAAGCTGCGCGAGGCCTTCTCTTTGTTATAGCTTTGTTTTTCCACGCACTTTTCTCCCTCGTGAAGTTATTGAACATCGCGCGCGCGGCTTTTTTATTTGTGAGGGACCACAAACTTTCCCGTCTGTTTCCCAAAAGAAATGTTGCCGTCACATGTTTGATTACGACCACGAGAGTAACAATGCGACGACGTAAAGTATCAGGCACTGAACCTAAACCATGTTCCAACCATTGTATGTGTTTAGTGTGCCTTCGTTTCGTTTTTTCGTTTTGCTGCCGTTTGTTGAAAGGCTCGAGAAATAAACTCAGTCAATAGTTGCACTTGTGTGAGTGTATCATGCGTTTCTTCTTTCTTGCTTGTTTACAAAGTAAGCGCAGTGTTTTCGCCATTCAGATGTACCAACTAATCCACATGCACGCTCTCCTTGACATACATTACACTTGGAAAGACCACACAACGTTGCCTTGGCCCGCTTGCCCCAGACGTCCTTGCGCCATTACAACAGTCGTGTGCTACTACTAACGCTGTTGAATCGTTGGAAGCTTGTAGGATAACAAAACAACCGACGCAAATGGGAGGGTCGTCTTTAGTAGCGTGCGACTAAGTTTTTATTTGAACAACACACGTCTAAAGCAATTAGTAGGGTGTGTGTGGGGAGCCTGCCAAAGCGATTGAGTACGTGTTCCTGCATCTTCATTACGGGTAGCTGGAGCCTATTTTCTTGCGGAAAAACAACCCTATGTGCAGAATCAATTAGGGGCGGCAGTTTACTGTTCGATCGAAGGAAAAGCCCCGATCGCGGAGTGGAGAAGACTTCTCGTGTAGAAACTGTAGGACACGTTGACGTTCGCCCGTTGGTTGTGGCGTGTACACGTTTGCTCTGTAAGTACTAGACTTCTCCCAATAAGATTGTGATTTTCGGAGTGTGACTTCAGTTCCTTAGTCGAATTTCTTGGTGTGTGTTTTGTCGCTTAATGTATGGTTATGTCGGGAGGCCAACTAACACAGCTGATGCGACTTTTTTTTCCAGGCGTGTCGTTCGATATTAATCAGGCTCCTATAAACTTATTTCTTCCATGTATTAATGAAGCTGGTGTTTGAGCTGCCGCTTCAGATACACGCAATTAATTCGGTAAGATTTAGTCGGGAAACATTTTAAATGTTAATAAACTATATTGTGCACAATTGGTACCGTGCACTTATGATTGCAAATTCCGTCTGTTCCTGGGTTATGGTTGGGCATGGTAATGTGGATCGGGTCAAGTTTTTCTCCTGGTGTAAATTTTTGGCACGAAATGTAAGCGGGAAATGTATATAGGTTCTAGAAAGGGAAAAATCAATGACATCGAAGTTCTTGCTTTTGGTAGTGGTAGCTTACGTAGTGTTGAGGTGAGCGGATGACTGCGTTTTCAACAAATTTTTTTTGCTAACAAAACCAATAATGGTAGGGCGGCAGGATGAAATAACAATTATCAGAAACAAATTGGTTTAATATCCTGCTGGCCACGATACAAGCACACGACACAGTTCAGTTGTTATAGAGATGACATTCCCATACAATATCGTGCTGTAAATAATGAGTATATGATGTTAGCCGGGCTGGGCAGGTTATAATATTGACATTTGAGAAGTATTGGTGTTCAGGAGCAAATATAAAGAAATAATTGTTTAATTTGTTTGTTCGTAAACTGGCGCTTGAGGTTACTAAAGACACACGTTTTTAAGGAAACAAAACGAACGACGCGGATAGCACGAGCGGAAACAAACAACTGATATTGTTACGCTGACGTGAAGGAAGACGTCTGGCCAAGCTGTACAAGAGGTATCCACACAGTGCATTTGCAATTCCGAGAGCAGCGCGCAGGCAAGGCGCAAGATCCTCTTCTACTTCTACGTCCTAGCTCCTTTTCCGAGTCCGAGTGCGCTACCGTCATCTTCTTTCGGCTAGTACCTGGAACATGTCCCAATGTGGTGCATAGGCTATTCACGAACTCTTCCACCGCTTAGCCTCTTCAGCTAAGACACCGTAGCAATATTATTAGAAGTGAAAAAATGTTTTCCTTGGGCATGAAAACATTAGAAGGGGTTACAAAGTACAACTTGAAAGGTGGGGAGGGGGAAATGAAAGCAAATTTTTTGATAAAAAACGGGTGCTAAACATGGGTAATGTGTTCAATGGCTGTTCATCTTGGTTTCTATGACCGGAGCTAAAGCGTAATGTGCGCTTGACGCTTTTGTTATCAAGGCCTTCTTGCAAGAACTGCTCTTTACGAATTTCTATTTCAGGCGGGGCCAGCACGATTGAGCATGAGCTCCCGCATTCGGTCTGCTGTGTTGATACGTGTGAGACAGAATGCGCGATATGTGAGACCGATATCATGTGTACATGAACATTCTGTAAAAAAAATGTTGTTTGAGCGAGGAATACAGCCGGCTAATGTTTCCAAGTGTTAAATGTAGGAGTCCCAATTTGAGGCATTTCTCTTATTGGAGTCCATTTCGGGGATGCTGCATCTGATATGCCGGGCCGAAAGGGTCCAGGCGGGAAAGGGATGGCAGTGCTTTTGGTGCCTGGGAAGAAGGAAATTATCTAGTGTCTTGAGTGTTTGACCGAAGCTTGAGATACCATCTTCTACCATGCGTGGTAATATAGGTGTTTTCGCGAGCAGCCGATGTCGCAGATGTATTCGTAAAGCTGCCTGAAGCCGAATCACGTCCACTGGCAGACAACCAGCTTCAGCTACCGTACCTAAGCACGACGACCCCTTTGGAAGGCCGATGCAGATACGGAGCCAGTGCTTTATGGCCGCATCTAACTGCTTTCTGCTTGTGGACTGCAGCTTCGGGAGGACAGGGAGGTTGCAGCGCAGTACGCCGTCCACATAGGCGTTGCAGAGCAGTGCTATAGAGCTCTCCGTCACTGTCTCATCGATTAATAGCGACATTACCCGACAATTTTACAGCGCGGATAATTGCGTGCAGAGCCTGCTGATTCGGAAGCCAGGAAATATTTCGGTCTATTACTATTATAAGGAAATCTTTAGGTTCGTACATTATGCAGGGTAACAGCTCCGAAAACTAGGGGGTATCGCTTCATGTGCTTGGGAGTAAAAGCCATGGCAACACTTTTCTCCGACGATAGGTTCACTCCTCAGGGTGAAATATACTCAGGTAATCTTTGCGACGAGAGTTCTGTAGCATCTGCTGGTCGGTAAGAAGTGATCGCGCCGCACTGCAAATCCAGATGGCGTCCGCATAGATTGACATGGATGCCAGGCTGGAGAAGTTGCTTTAAGTGGTAAGTGTCAAGTTAAATATGAGAGGGCTGAATACGGTACTTATAAAACACTGCGCTAAGTTGGCACTGACGACGACGAAGGACGGTGGGACATACGAAAGCGCAACTATCAGCTGGCTTTATTTTCCGACCCTATCGGGAAACATCGGAAGCGTAAACATAGAACGAAAAAACTTGCAACCACCGCAGAAAATCCTGATCTATATTCAATTCTTGATAGTTGTAATCATAACGTCTTTTCCTCGCGATATCGCTCAGAGCTCGTCGCAAGTGCTCGCCTCCCCCTCTCTCTCACTCACACACACACGTGGCCCGTCTTTCTGCAAAAGCTGTTCCCAGGAAGCACCAATGGCTGGCTGACGCATGCGGAGAACCCGAACTAGCCCAGAAGCAAAGCTATTATTGGCTAAATACGGCTTCTTGTTGTACTCCGTTTTATATGTCAGCGGGAAAATTGGGCCTCAGGTGTGCACATGAAAGTTGTCGGGCCGGTAGGTAACGTGATATCCAGGAATAAAGTTTTCCGCCTAACCCAAGAGCAGGAAGGGGATGCTAGGATAGCATTATAGAAAAAGTGAGTCGAATGCAAATTTAATGTCCAGAAATACTGCAACAGGAGCATATCACACAAATCATCTCCTAGTAACGAAGCATTGCAATGACGTTGTTAATGGCAGCTCTATCCTCTCCCAACCGCTTCATCTGAGGTGGGTAAAGTTTTTTGTCCTAATGTACCAGACCATTGTTCTGGATATCATTTCTCCTCCTTAATTTTGCCGAGAAATGTTTACAAAGCTATCGGTTGGAAATAATCTTACGTCATTGGTGATTTCCAGGCGTAAGAATGACCACCAGCTTAGTTACTTTCCCTTGAGAGGGCGCAGTGCCACAGAGCCAAATTGAGGTTAGTATGGTAGAAGACTCAATTGAAAAATGGCAGGACAGGTGAGAAATTCGCTGGGTAGGTTATTTCATCTTGACCCGGTGAAGAAGGTTTGTTGGCACGAGAAATGGTTGCGTTGAGTTCGTGTACGGAAGGCCGATGGCGGGGCAAGCTGCAGACGGGGGCTTCGGCGGGGACACGTTTGTATAGCATGACGGTGGTTCTGATCTTGTAGCCTGCAATACTCTTCAGCCACCTCTTTCATGGAAATGTCGTCGCGCAATGGCAGCGCTCTGAGTGGGTACAGCTGGCCAGTAGCGTAGCCAGAAATATTTGGGTGGGGGTGGGGAGGGTTATACCCCGCGGATAAAAAAAAATAAAAAAAACACTCTGCATCCAAACAGTCTTCTTCCCGTACTCCTATCTTATGCTCGTTTTCTATTTGAATTTATAGATGAAGTGTGTAAAAAGCACGGATGCAAAAAGAAGCCCAGACGAGGGGTGGATTCGCCTCTTATAAAATTTCGGGGGATGTTCTGACATCGACCCTCACCCGCCCTCCGGGAAGCACCGGGAAAAAGGGTTAGCACGTAGCAGAGGCTTGATGGCCGCGAAGTGCTTCGGGATAAGCAGACTTTGGATGTCTGTCTGCGGGGTCTGGCTTGTGGTTAATCATGGTCCTTTCGAGAGCGCCGTTTCGAGGGGGAGGATGGGTCTTTAAAACGTGCATCAGAATGGAATTTTGAATTTTAAATGCAGAACATTTCAGTAACTCACGATGTCACCCGCGTTGACGTCCGTAGTCGTAGTCCGCACCCCTCCCCCTACACTATATAAAGAAAAATACTATCCGGCGCCAGGTTTTCGATCCCTCGATCCCTGCGGGCAGAAAGCAGATGTACATAGTGCTCTACCCACTGCGCCACAAAGCCGACACAAGAATGGGACGCTACGAACGCGCCTTATATCGTTGACTCATTCAAATTACTGCTGACGAGCGCTCTCTCGTCAGCAGTTGCCACAACTGCAACAACATTAACGTAACGCAAACTAGTTAAACGTCGTGCGCCCCCGGAAATGCTCTAAATTCATCGTGCCCCTCGCGAGGGGGATGTTTCGCACTTGATCGCACTTCCACTGCTCTCTGCGCATGCGGCCCCGTCGCTATAGCAACGGAGGCGCGTTCGTCTGCTTCCAGGATGCCGCGGCGCCAAATTGAAACGGGTGGTGAGCAGTGGTGCCGCACGCCGCTCGTCGAAACGCGCCGTCGGAAGCGAGAAACGTCGTCGCCACATCTACGATCGAGATAAATAAATGCAAACGTAAAGCGCCAGACATTCGGCGAATTTACCTCACCTAGCCATTTCTTTATTCTCGTTCGATTCTTCGCATGGTCCGCCAAGCTCTAAGTAACAAAAAGGAAAATGTTAACCGTTTTTTTAATCGCCGAAAGTTCTTGGACTACTCCCGCCCAGGAAGTGCTCTACTTTGAAGTTGTGGGTCATGCGACGATTGCATCGCAGTTGTAAAGACTAGATCGTGGTTCGGTGGAGGTTCGCGCCTACGCAGAACTTTGCACTGAATTTGCTTTGTATTTCGAGCAAGAGTAGCGGCCTTTTTCGCTAACACTTAGGATGAACAAGTCTGCTTTTGAGATGATATTAAAAGCAACTTCCACGGTGAATCTGACCTCATTGTTTTGTTCCTGATTAGCTATGTTTAGACTTTGGCTTTAACTTGAAATGTAGCGCCTTCGCATTTGCTTATGGCTGTTCTCCTTCAGGACTTTTTATAAACAACTTCCAAGAATTTTGCACCCGTTGGGATTAAGAGCAACCACCGCTTCACCAAATGTGGAGCTGCTGCGGTTCCAGTTCCAAAGCTCAAGTGACGCCTTTCGTGAGTATACAACTAAGACTGGTGCCTGGACTTTGCGTTTGCTAGAGTTGTGAATGAAACTCATAGGACTTAACGGCACAACTGACTTTGGCGTACATGGCCACTGCAGTCACTCTGCAGTGTAGGAATTTCGAACACGCAATGTCAGTAAATTCTACTACGTGGATCAATTCATCAGTCCGCGTTTCGCACAGGCATAACAGAGTCCTTGATAGTTAAATCCGGTGGGATCCCGAGAATGCAATCCGAGCAATCTGACATTGATTAGAGCAAGCGACAAAAAGTGTGGTTAATCGAGGCACATTCTTGCCCCCTTCGTCACAGTGGGAGGCAGCTGGGTTGTAGGATGGCCCGAAATAACAGTGCACAACACGGCAGTAAGGATTTTCTTCGCCGTGATGGAAGCCCGCCAAATGCTGTTGGTGGGAACGTACAAAATAAAGAAACATGAATGAATGAATGAATGAATGAATGAATGAATGAGGGCTTGGCTTGCTGTGCTCGTACTCGTGAAGAGGCTTTTTAAGATGAGTTTCAGATATTCGCATGCCCTTCTCTGGCCTGGCCAATGGGGAGGTGTTGCGAAAGCGGCTGTGTCGGGTTCATTTTTTTGTTGTTTAAGTCAGAGTCAAAATGAAATTTGTGTGTAAAGGTATACAAACATATAATTATACAGAAGGGGTCCCAGAGTCCGCAGACAATAACGGGACCCTCTATAAAAACGCAAAAAGTGAGTTGTCGGAGCAGTGATTAATAAATAAACATGAGCAAACCTACTAAAGAGAGAAGAGAAATACAAATGGACTGCATAGTTTTATAATTAGCAAACATTGGTTTAAACTAAGTTACATATAAATGCACAATATTCGAAGCAACAGTAACACAATGTAGTACAAAGCAGTAAATGTAGAGGTAAAGAGAAGTAAATGGCAATAATAAAAAAAAAACAATGGAAGTGGATACTTGAAGTTAATTACAAAAAAAATTAAGTAAGTTTTAAAGCTTGTTATAGACGATAACGATTTTACGGCACAAGAGAGGCTATTCCAAATGATATTGCAGCGAAGCAAGAGTTTTCTTGCCGTAATTAGTATGCACAGTCGGTAATAACAAGTTGTTATTGGCGGCAAACATGGTGAAATTTTAATACTTAAGCGATTGAGACAAATAGAATCGTATAAAATATAACCGTGAAGTAAGTTGTAAAAAAAAGGCATAAATTGTAGTGAAATAAATTGTTTACAGATAAAATTTTATTTTCACGAAGCAGTGCTGAAGCTGAGGAACGATGTGAACTGCGAGTGATAATGCGAATACATTGCTTTTGAATGTGTTGAACTGATGAAACGTGGGAAGAGTAGGCGTTACCCCAAGAGGCAATGCCATAATAATATTACTGTGAACGAAAGAAAAATACAGTGATAAGCTTGATGTGGGAAAATGGGTCTCGCCTTTAATAATGCGCGGATGCCAAATGCGGTTTTTTTGTTTAAGATAAGAGAAATGAAAACAAAACGTGGGGCTAGGGTCGAGCACTATGCCAAGAAATGTTGTATGGTCACATAAAGCAATGGGGTGAGGTCCGAGCATTAGGTCGGGGACGATGATGATCTGTTTTTTAGGAGTCCTGAAAATCCTAAATTTTGTTTTTTCTGTATTAATAAATAAGTAATTGTCATGACAACCACTTAACCACATTATTGAGCGCAGTATTTAATTTCGAGGTGAGAGAAATTATTTATTTATCAGATAAAGATATCGTGGTGTCATCTGCATACAGATGCAATGAAAAGATTGAAGTTAGGAAGGTCATTAATATATAAATTGAAGAGCAGTGGACCTAAATAGATCCGTGGGGTACACCTTGGTTAAATGTTTGTTTCAGAAAAATATCCGCAACATATACTATAAACTGTCTGTTGAATAGATAGCTTTTTATGAACATTAGTGCTGGCCCTGTTACCCCGTTGGCTTATAATTTCTGGAACAAAACGTCGGCATTGATCGTGTCAAAGGCTTTGCTGAAATCTAAAAAATCTGAACCCATGAAATTCACAGTGTCAATAGATTTTTTTATGTAGTCAGTTAAGGAAAGAAAGGCTAGGTTAGTAGAACGTCCTGATCTGAAACCAAACTGGCAATCATTCAAGAGACTAAATTTATATAAATTTAAATTTTCTTCTTCCCCTCCCGGGCATGAGAACGGTTGTCTTGCGTTTGTTCTGTTCGCTTCCTTCCCGTTTCTGCTTTTACCTCCTTTTCGTATACGGAGACTGACAAACATCTAGCGCCCCTTTCTGGAAGAAAGATGGTTGAAACGTGAACCTTTCTTCGAAAAAGATACACAGCATGAAATCCAACCTTACACAATGGGATGTCTTATGATGATGATGACGACGACGATGATGATGAAACGCGAAGCTTTCCCCGATCAAACGCAAGTCCACAATCCGATCAACCAAAGCTCAAATGAACGACAGCGCTGAGCTAACCAATTGTGGTGTTTTATTTTCTATCTATTAGCTTGTGATTGTTATATGAATGTGCTTTGGTAGCTCGGCGTCGTCGTTGGTTTGGACTTTGGCTGATTGAATTGTGGAGTTTGAATTTGATCGGAGAAGGGTTCGCGTTTCCTTATTTCAATCTCAATATCCCAATAATCAATCAATCAATCAATCAATCAATCAATCAATCAATCAATCAATCAATCAATGCTTATTAGTGTGCCCAGGAACAGCCGGGGGGCCTTGTGCTGGTGTACGAGAGAAAAAAATCAAGGAAACAGGCGACACAAGATGTGCACATCTCACACACAAAAGAGAAAATACCATTGGTTACACTGAACGAAAATTACACGCTTTGACAACACACACACACACACACACACACACACACACACACACACACACACACACACACACACACACACACACACACACACACACACACACACACACACACACACACACGCACGCACACACACACACACACGCACACGCACACGCACGCACGCACGCACGCACGCACACACACACACACACATTTATATATTATACACAAAGTGTAGTGCCTATAGCAATAAGGCAATGCACGCGAATGGTTATTGCGCATGCACGCATAATGGCAAAAGAAATATGCAGATGTAATAATGTAAGCCGTGCAAAAGACAAGTGATCTTAGACGGCTTCCACTCAAACAGCATAAAAGGAATGTATATATTGAAAGATATGAGAAAATAAAAAAAGCAAAAATAAAGGACAAAGGTTTGCGTTGCTAGCGCCTCACGCCGAAATGACGGCATAAAAGTCAGTAGTACATCATGAAGACAAGAATGAAAAAAACGGAAAGTTATGGCATGAAAAACTCACGGACATGCGTGCGAAAGAGAGTCGGGGAATTATTAAATATATCCAAGTATTCAGAGTACCGGTTGTACGAACACTGCATTGGGAATAGAGGGCACAAGCCACGCAGACATTCCGGCTTATGAAAAGTTTGTTTCCTGGTCAATTTCTGCGGGACATAGAGTGGAACATGTTGCGGTAGCACTACACAAGACACTGAGCCGTGGATAATTTTCAATAGGTAAAGGAGAGCCGCCTTATTCCGCCTGGAGATTAATCGTGGTAGCGTCAATGCAGAAGATAATCCAGAGTTATAGTTACTAGTGAAGCGAAGGCTAGATATAAACTTGATTTGGACCCCGTCAATGAGTATACAGATTGTTTTACATGTGCTATCCCAAACAACACAAAAATACTAAACCTGCGGGTGACAAATAGTAGTGTAGAGCTTGAGTGGAGGATTCGGTTCTTTGAACTCCTTCGATATCCGGCACACAACGACAAGGGATCGAAGAGCCCTACGAGTAATTAACCGGATATGTGACGAGAAGCTCAGCTTGCTGTCAAAATCGACACTGAGATCGTTAACCTCCGCCACACGAGGTAACACTTTACCATTAATGTTATAAGGAAACAAGATAATAGTGATAAGGACAATACTACTAATAATAATCAATCAATCATTCATTTGCGTGTCCAGGAACAGCCGGTGGGCTTTTGTGCTGGCGCGCGGAAAACAAAACACACGAAACATGATGTACATCTCGCAAAGAAAAAATAAGAGGAGAATAGTACTGGTTACATACGAAGAAAACTACACATATTGACATAAACAAACACAAACACACAAACACAATAGTAGTGGGTACATACCAAGAAAACTACACATTTTGACATAAACACACAACACAAACACACACTTACAAGCACCCATTCGTACACACAAGCAATGCCTAACAGTGAGGCATATCTCACTGAAGTAAACAAGACAATTTAAAAGTGAATAAAAAGAAAAGAACAAAAGGATAGCTTATTATTAGAATGAAAGTCAATCAAGTTCATGAACACAGGGGTAAACGACAAATACAGAATAAGTAAAGTTGACAGTTACGCCAATACAAACTGACGGTAATGTTTGCGAAACATAGTAGGGCAATCATTTAATATATCCAAGTACTCCGTGTACCGACTGCACGTGCATTGCAGTCGGAACATAGGGCAGAAGACACGCAGACATTTGGGATTGTAAAAGGTATCATGTTTCCTGATCAACTTTTGCGGCACGTAAAGAGGAACATGTTGTAGCAGCTCACCACAAGACACTACGCCGTGAATAATTTCAAAGAGGAAGATAATTTCAGCCTTATTCCGCCTGGAGGTTAAGCATGATAGCGCCAATGAAGAGGGTGATCCAGGGGTTATAATTATTACTAATGTCCAAGCGATGGTTGAAGACAGTTGTCAACTTATTTTGGCCCCTTTCGAGAAGCATACGGTTAGTTTTGCGCGTACTATTCCAGACTCCACATGCAAACACAAGCTGAGGACGACAAATAGTTGTGTAGGGCTTGAGAAGATAATTCGGCTCGTTGAACTCCTTCGGCACGCGACGCACAACGCCAAGCGATCGAAGAGCTCTACGAGTAATTACCTGGATATGTGGAGAGAAGCTCAGTTTCCTGCCGAAATTGACGCCTAGGGGATTAACCTCTACCGCACGTGGTAGTAATTCACCGATGATGTTATAGGAGAACAAAATGGTTGTCAGTCTTTATTGTGTATGTCGTTACCTCAGTTTTAGATGTGCTGATGAGGAGTTTGTTGCATGAGCACCAATGCGAAAAGTACGAGATTGCTTTCTGGAGAGCGGAACAGCTGGCAGTGCTCGAAACAGATTTAAATATTTTTACATCATTGGCATATAAAAGAAAATCACAATCCTTAATACTGGTCACACATCATTTATAAAGTGTGAGAAGAGAAGTGGCCCGTGAACTGAGCCCTTAGGGGCATTACTGGTGGCCTTACAGGGAAGAGAAGACTGTCCATATACACGCACGAAACATGACCTGTCACATAAATAATTGCATATGAGGGATATGAGGGATGGATGAATATAAAGCTGAGACAGTTTTTTGAATAAGAGCTCGTGGCAGACGACATCAAAAGCCTTCCTCAAATCAAAGTAGACGACGTCAAGTTGACCTCTCCCTTGCACAGCTTCCGAAATCATGCAGCATAAAGTTGACGAGACTGGTTGTGGTCGAATGCCCCGCGAGAAAGCAATGCTGTTCAGATATTACATGGTTTTTATACAGAACGTGAGTAGTTTAGGCAGTATGGACTCAAAGAGTTTAGGAGCAGCACATAGAATAGATATCAGTCTGTAGTTCGTAGGGTACAATTTTGACCCTTACTTAAATACATAAACAACCCTTGCATTCTTCCAACGAGTGGGGAACGTGCCAGTGTTGAGAGAAGTTTGAAATATACACGCCAAGACTGGAACAAGGGTGTCACCAAACTCTTTCAGTACTGCAGAACGAATGCCGTCAGGGCCACACGAAAATAATGATTTTATTTGTTTTAGAGGTTTCGAGACGGAACTTTCGGAAACCAACACTTGTGAGCGTTTATAGTAATCTAGAGACAGTTGAGGGGGAAAGCTGCACTTTTTTTGCGTATTCGGAACGGAATTGTTGCGCAAGAGGCATTCGCAACGTCCGATATCATGCTCTCTCTCCTTGTTCATCGAGGAGGTGATTGTTTCCAGGGGAATTTTTAGAGGTTTGGGAACGGACGTGGCCCCAGAAAGCTTTGGCATTTCGGGTTGCATCAGCCTCAACCGACGCAATGTAACACTTCCTATCGCGCTTAACCAGAAATGTACAAATACATCTGAGTTGACGAAACTCATCCTGCCATTTTTCTTGCCCGTTTCCCTAGATTGCTTGTGCGCTCGATTTTTACTCCCCGAAACGCGTTTCAGTTCAGCAGAAAACCAACTTGGAAAATTGCCTTTATTTTTTGATTTTTTTTTCAAAGCTACTCAAGCTATCATGAAGAACTTCAGTATAAAAATCGGTCTGTTCGTCGACGTCGTTGATGTTAGGTATTGGCGACGAGTCAGTGTTACTAAGAAAGGGCAATAAACCATTGCAGTCACCACGAGTAAAGTCGTAGAAAGGGCAATAAACCAACGCAGTCACCACGAGTAAAGTCCGCCCTATTTTAGAATATGCTAAAATAGGCCTTGCTGGTGTGCAAACTGGGGACTGTGATGAAGACAAGATACGTTATGCCACGAAATATGTAATGGAGGATGAAACTTGTCAGGTTTTGCAAGGTTAGTATTACTGCGCAAGACCCCGACAGCTTCCAAGCTAGTCAGACAAAGGTCTAAGGCATTCCCACATGAATTCCTAATGAAGCTGCACTGCTGCAAACAAGTAAAGGAAGCGAAATCTTGTAGAAAGTCACGCTTCTGGGATATTGGATGAGGCAGCTGACTGACCAGCTGAGTCTTCTATGAAATTCCGGGTGCGCTAACGTCCCCAGTGACCAGGAAATGGTGATCACTGTGAGATACTAGAATAGTTTAGATCATGTTAAGGGTATTTTGTAACTCAGCGGCATGTGTCAATAATAATAATCAATCTCTCTTTATTATAGTGCCCAGGTACAGCCGTAGCCTTTGTTCTGGCGCACTTAAGAAAAAGACAGACGACGACACAAATACATCCACGCGTGAGAAGAACAACAAAATACAAGAGAAGAAAAAAAACTAGAATGAAGAATAAAGGCCATTTAACAAAATCAATGATTTCGGCACACTAAAGTTTGAACAATCACGAGAGGATAAAACACAGTGTCATAAAAATTTGACAATACAAACGGGCAGATATAGATATATATGAGTAGGAACAGTAACAAAGGCGAGCAACATAAACGGAAATAGGCCAATAAAAATAGAATTAAAACTGGTCGGAACCAAGTCAGGGAGAGACAGAAGTCAGAAGGTCGCACATGTAAGACCGAAGGGGTGTATGAAAAAGGTCAATATTATGGGAGTAGAGATTGTATGTTTCTTGAAGGCGGTACAATGTGCAGTGTCTATTGCATGTCTCACGGGTACGAAGTATAGGAGACTTACGGGTAAGTTTCGACTGTACTCTAAGATTTACATTTGCAAGCAACTCCGAACAAGAAATAATCCCGTGTACAAGTTTAAATAAAAAAATTAGGTCAGCATTGGTTCGTCTTGACTTCAAACTTTGGAGAGGATTAGAAGTAAAAAAGTCTGAACCATTGCCCCTGTGGAGGGAGAAACGATGTTTGCGGGTAGATATGAACTTATTTTGCACTTTGTCAAGTATATTACTGTTCGACTGGCACGTGCCGTTCCAAACAACAGAGGCATATCCTAAAATAGGGCGGACAACAGACAAATAAAGCTTCAGTAGTGAGACAGGGTTGCTGAATTCTCTTGATATTCGACAGACAAACCCCAAGCGCCGAAGGGCGCGCTTAGAAATAGAATCCACATGAGCAGAAAAGTTTAGCGCACTGTCAAATACCACTCCAAGGTCAGATATTTTCAACACACGCCGTAGTGGCACACTTTTCACAACGTACGGATAAAGTACGGGATTTGTTTTAAAAGTGTAGGACATAACCTTCGTTTTAGTGCCACTAAGAGCAAGTTTGTTCGCGGAGCACCAGTTGCTAAAAGCATCCACATCAGATTGAAGAGCTATGCAATCTTCAGCGCTAGTAACTTCTTTAAATATTTTGATGTCATCAGCATATAACAGAAAACAAGAGTGATTTATAGAGGCTGAGACGTCATTACAAACAAAGAAAACAAAAGGGGCCCCAGAACAGATACCTGAGGCACACCACTGGAAGCATAGTAGGCAGCAGATTCTTTATCATTAACAGAGACAAAACACGACCTATTATTAAGATAGATGCTGAGTAACTCCACGAAGCAAACGGGAATGTTATAAGTAGACATTTTATGCAGAAGCAAGGAATGGTCAACTACGTCAAACGCTTTGCTGAGGTCACAGTACACGGTATCGAGCTGACCCCGTCCATGCACAGCTACAAGACACAAGACACAAGGTTTGTAGTAGTTGAACGGCCAGATAAAAAACCATGTTGTTCTGGAAGAAGGATGTTTTTGACACTACGTGACAAAATTACGTGCAAAATTGATTCGAACAGTTTGCTTGCCGAGCAGAGGATAGAAATTGGCCTGTAGTTTTCTACCTTTGTTTTCACACCAGACTTAAACACAGGAACAATACGCGCGACCTTCCAAAGGCGCGGAAAGGTAGATGATTTTATACAGTTGTTAAATATAGAAGCAAGAATCGGAGCTAGTATGACCCCGTAAGCTTTTTGTAGTGCGGAGGGAATTCCATCCACACCAGAGGAAACAGATGGCTTTAGCTGTTTGAGTCTTCTTCGCATATAAGGGTGATACAGAAATTCGAAGAAGACAGTTCGCGGGCGCGGGAGAGGGTACTGGATCCAAATACTAACTGAAGTGCTCAGCAAATGCATCGGCAACATAAGCGATATCATTTCCCTTTTCATCGAGAAGGCTGATGTGTTCTCGGCTCTTCGTGCCGGAGCGAAAACGGACCTACTGCCAGAAGCATTTGGAACTCCTCGTAGTATCATTTTCAACAGCAGAGATGTACAGTAACCGATCCCGCTTATAGAGCACTTTGCACAAAGACCTGTAATAGACAAATTGCTGTTGCCATGACTCACTATTTGTCCGCCGTGCCCTCCGATGGTCACGCTTCTAATGTTTCAAGGCCACGCGGAGCTCACCTGAAAACCAAGCGGGGAATTTAGAGTTCCTGGGCCGCTTACGCGGGATGAATCTGCGCATACCTTCTTGCATAATAGAAGAAAATTGCTCGACTTGCTCGTCAACTTTTCCAGCGTTCAAAACCTTAGACCAATCAAACTCAGACAAATAATTATAAAAACCTACGTAGTCCCCAGCGGCAAAGTTAAAGGCAGGACGATCAGATGGACAGGAGCGAATGAACTGAGGGGAACACGGTAAAGAAAGATGCAAGGGGGGATGATACTTGTCAGGACACACGAGATGAAAGTCGGACTTGGAAACACTGAGAGAATGAAGATTGGAAAAGCAAAGGTCAAGCGTGTTTCCGTTGTAGTTTTTTACACCATTTTTTTGCTGGAGGTCAGTAAAAGAAATGAAGTCGAGAAGGCAGGTGCCTTTCCTTATGGCATAGTGGTATTGATGCTGGACGGTACCATCCAACCAGTCGATACAGGTTGCGTTAAAATCGCCAGTGATACAGAAGTCATGACGGGGATTTGAGGTGACGACGTTTTCCGATGGCCGAAATGCCTGATTCATACTCATCTGGATGAAGATTTGGAGAAAAGTAAAATGTAGAAAGTAATATATTCCGCTTACCTGGGCAGCATAATTCAACCCAGACAGATTCATCCACAGTTTCGATATCACTGTGCCTCAAGGAAGTAATAGAACGATCCACAGCTATGAGAACACCCCCACCAAAACTTTTACCTTTTGTACAGTCCCGGTCACTGCGGTAAACATTAAAATTTTCGGTAAAATAATCCCCGGAGGCAATATCTGGTTATTAATATCAATCAATCAATCAATCAATCAATCAATCAATCAATCAATCAATCAATCAATCAATCAATCAATCAATCAATCAATCATGTTTATTTACGTGCCCAGGAACAGCCATAGGCCTGAGTGCTGGCGCACGGGTAGTTACATGAAAACAAAATACAAGAAACATATAGCAAGAAACAAACAAGCGACAAGACACACACAAATTGAAGTAGTGAAAATGACAAATAAAGCACAGGCGGAGCCTGGGTACAGGTAAAAAAATAAAAAAAAGAAGATGCCTATGTTGCTCTGCCCGTCGTAAAGGCCACACGACAGGCAGAGCAACAAAGTTTAACAGTAATACAACAAAAACAACGGCAAGAGTGTAGAGACAAATTAAAAACGAACAAATGACAGTAAACAGTTTCAAACATAGGCAACTATCAGTTGGATAGACACAACCGCAGAGAAATCAAATTCCAGAAAAAAAAAGAACGACAGACATATCATAGGTGTTTAACATACTGTATTCAACAGCGTTGTACGGTAAACTGTAAAGGATTTCTGAAAGATGTCAAGGCGTTCAAAGAAGCGGTTGTAACAATTCTGTATTCTGCGCACAGGAGAATGATTGGAGTTGCGCGCAGCGGTCAAGAACGGGCGATGCGACCTGGTGGGCCTTTGTGGTACACTAAACTCTAAACAGTTAAGCAGGTCTGCGCAAGAAAGGTCACCATGAACAATTTTGTGAAGAAATGTAAGGTCTGCACGCATACGTCTGCAGTTCAAGGAAGGGATGGAAGGGACTATGGATAAGTCAGAATCAGGATGAAAACTGTGATTGTGATGACGGTGCTTAAATATGGATAAAAACTTCTTCTGCACACGTTCTATTAATTCACTACTAGATTTGGAGATGCCGTTCCAGGCAACAGAAGCATATTCTAACTGTGGTATACATATTGCATTGTATAGCATTAGAAATGGATCTGGAGAAGAGAATTCCTTTGTAATCCGACACACATTTCCTAGGCTTCGGAGTGCTCGCCGGGTGATGAGCCTAATATGAGGAGAAAAAGAGAGGGTACTGTCGAAAAGCACCCCTAGGTCCCTAATCTCCTCAACCCTTTGCAGAGGAGCTCCCTCAATACTGTAGGAAAACAGCAGCGGTGGGTTTTCCGGCTGTAGGTGACAACCTTTGTTTTAGTGGGGTTTAAAATTAGGCAGTTTTTCCTGCACCAGACCGATAATTCCGACACATCCCTCTGCAAGGCACAGCAGTCCTGAAAACCGCTAATGTGCCTAAATAGTTTGACATCATCAGCATAGAGAAGAAAAGAAGAGTTTGTTAACACTGTTGAAACATCATTGATAAAGACAGAAAACAATAATGGACCCAGCACGGAACCCTGGGGTACACCACTTGTTGCAGGGTAAACACTAGACTTTTTGTAGTTAACATCTACATAAAAGGCCCGGTCAAGGAGATAGTTGGACAACAAGGCAACAAGGCTTGCGTCTACACCGGACTTAGCAAGCTTGTTAATTAATAACTGATGGTTCACCACATCAAACGCCTTACTGAGGTCAAAATAAATAACGTCCAACTGGCCGTTTTCACAAACTGCAGCCGAAGCCTGTGTCATAAAGCTTGCAAGATTTGTGACCGTCGATCGACCCGAGAAAAAGCCGTGCTGATTTGGTAGCACAACGTTCTTGACGCAGGCAGCAAGAACTTTGTGCAGAGCTGACTCAAAGAGTTTTGAGGCGACACAAAGGAGTGAGATCGGGCGATAGTTAGAAACGGCTGACTTATCACCAGACTTAAATATTGGAAAAATTCGAGCGATCTTCCATGCACGAGGAAATTTACCTAAAAGTAAGCAGTTATTATAAATGGAAGTTAAGACAGGAACAAAAATGTTCCCGTAAGCCTTCATGAGGGCTGCTGGAATTCCATCTGCACCACAGGAAAATGATGGTTTCATCCGTTGAAGGCTATCATTGACAATTTTTTCATCGAACCTAAGTGTGTTAAAATTAGAGTTATTAAACGATAGGCGTTCGTCGTTGCCATCTGGCAGTTGAAAGACAGAATGAAAGTACTGAGCAAAACTGGTGGCAACATCCTCAACCTCTTCACCATCGGAATTAAGCAGGCTAACGTGTTCTTTAGACGCCTTAGAACGGCCGCGTACATACCTCCAGAATTCAGCCGGTTTCTGAGACGCAGCAGCCTCTAACGATTCTATATAGAGCTGGTGGTCACGCCGGTAGAGGATTTTACAAAGTGAGCGATACCGACTAAACTCCGCTTTCCACTTGTCAAGCCCAGAACGCTTGGCCTTTTTGTGGGCGCTATCCTTAAGTTTAAGCGAACTTCGAAGTTCTTTAGAAAACCAGTGGGGAAATTTGGAAGGAACAGGCTTATAACAAGGGATATACTTTTCCATGCCACTTCTGACTATTTCGGTAAAACGTCGAACCTGTTCGTCAACATCATTGACATCCAAAACACTAGACCATTCAGCAGATGAATAAAAGTGATACAGCCCAGCATAATCTTCCACGCTTGAAAGCATATCGCGGGACTGAACAATTGTCAACACCGCCAGAGCGATGCTGGGTCGCGACCGAGACAGAGACAATAAGAGGGGGGTGAAACTTGTCGGGGTGCACAAGGGATATTTCGGAGGCACACACTTGTACGTTTTTTAAGTTTGAGAAGCACACATCTAGAACATTACCACAAGAGTTTTCTATGCGGCAAAACTGCTGCATGGAGGTGAACGACTGAAAATCTAATAGCATGCTGCATTTCTGCGCTGCATAATGGTTTTTGTGCTCAAAGGAAAGACTGTTCCAGCGAATACCTGGGGTGTTGAAGTCTCCAAGTATGATGAGCTTATGGTTGGAGTGTGCATTTGAGACATTTTCTATGGATGTGAGTGTTCGATTAAATTCAGAAGGTAATACATCCGGGGATATATAGAATGCACCGATGAGTAGCTTCTCGCCCTTCGTGAGGCCTACCTCAAGCCAGACTGATTCGTCTAGGGTCTCGAGGTCAGCACGCCGCATGCACTGCACTGAATGATCAACGGCAACGAGAACCCCGCCACCTTTTTGTTTAGGTCCAGTTAATTTTCTGTCGCTTCTAAAGATTTGATAGTTAGAAGGGAAATAGTCGGAAGACGAGATATCATCGGAAAGCCAGGTTTCAGTAATGACAACAGCAGAAAATTTAGAGCATACAATATTTCTAATAAATTCAGAGGACTTAGTTCGTAGACCTCGAGTGTTTTGATAGTATATGTCGAAACTCTCGTACTTACTGATCATTTTCAGTTATTTCAGAGCTGTGCAGCATACCAGGGTGGACCTTGCCTTGAAACGGCTTGAAAAGGCAGCCTTTTGGCCACATAGACGGGTCGCTCAGGCGCCTAAAACACTCCTCGTTAACAGTTACGCAAAAAGAAGAATAGGAGTCGTACTTAGTCCTAAGGCGTTTGCACGACAATGGCGTAACTTGCACAGTTGACAAGTGGGCCAACAGTTGAGCAGATGTGGTGTTAGCCGACAGTTTTGAAACAAAGATGGCCCTGGAGCTGGGTGGTCGGTGTACCACAACCAACTGAGAAGCTTCCGACGCACCCACGCGGGGAGGGCTCCTTTTCTTCTGCAAGTTCGTCGGCGGGCCATTAATCGCAGTGTCGGACCTAGGAGGCGGGGGCAGAGGGTGGACCGAAGGGGAAACCAAAGTGCTCAAGGCCGTAGCAGGTTGACTGCTGGGGCGGTCAACGAACGGCGAAGCGGTGGTAGATGACAGGAAGGGGGCACATTCACCAGCTGCACCGGCGGCGGCTTCGGCGAACGACGACCTCGTAGGGATACCAGACTGCGGTGACGTCACCGGCGGCATGAAAGGATTAGCAGGCTTCGGGGAAGCAGGCGGAGAAGGCGGGGGACGCGCGAGCTCCCCTCGCAGGCAGCGAACCTCCTCGCGCAGGGAAGCGACGATTGCAGCCTGCTGGGCAAGCCCAGCCACATTATCCCGTCGAAGAAGCCGGTTTTCCTCGCGCAGCTCGGTGACAACATCCCCGAGAAAAGAGAGGCTGGCGCAGGCTTCGGACAGGAGATTCTTCAACGCAGCTACCTCTGCGCGTAGGTCCGCCGAAGGGTTGAAGGTTGCTCCGACAGGGGACGCCACTCGTTTGGCCGGGATGTTCGCTGGCTCACCGTCTTCGCTGGCTTGGTCACCAGGGTCGCTAGGCCGAGCGGGTGACGCCGCAGCCACACACAGATTGCAGACGAACGGCTGCTCACCGGAGATCAAACGCTGCAGTTCCTCGTCCGGAAGAACAATGCACTTTCCGTGCGCACGGCGTTTACACTCAGAACATCGAAAAAACTCCTGCCTGCCGAAGAAAGCGAGGCAGCAGAGGAGGCACTTGTCCTTACTGGGCGCCATCATGCGGCCATCCGCAATAATAATAATAATAATAATAATAATAATAATAATAATAATAATAATAATAATAATAATAATAATAATAATAATAATCAATCAATCAATCAATCAATCAATCAATCAACCTTTATTTTCGGTGCCCAGGAACGACCCTAGGGTCTTGGTACTGGTACACCATACAAAAAAAAACAACACTACAATTAAGACAAGACAACACACAAAAACTATATGTATGACATAAACAATAAAGTAAAAATAGTTACAGAAATCTTAGAAAGCAAAAAAGGAAAAAAAAGAACAGAAAGTCAAAAAAGAAAAGGCAGGCTTAGTGTTGCAAGCCATGCCACTCGGCCAGCGAAACGTTCAGTAGATGTGAAAAATAGGAACTATACAAGCAAATATTGAATCAACATGACATAGAGTATACGTATGTAACCAAGGTTTTCTAACAACATATTAGGAAGTTCAAAAAAAAAAGGGGGGGGGGAAAGCTTCAGCATTACCAACACTGACACTAAAACGTACAAATATTCAAGCAACACAAAACAAGAAAAAGTGAAAAGCAAGCAAGAACAGTTTGCACATAATACATAGGGTACATAAATTTGGAATGACATAAAGGACTTAAGCTACAACAGTTTTTCAACTCATTAGAGAACAAAGTAAAGGAGCTCTGGAATATATCAAGCCGAACGGAATATTCATTATATGCACATTGTATTCGGCAGATGGACGAGCGTCGGCTATTTAAAGCAACTGGTCTGAAAGCTGGAAATTTTCTGAAAAGTTTATTTGGCAAATTGACATTGATAAGTGTAACCAAATCGTCATACAAAATATTACCATGAAGAAGTTTATAGAGAAAGATAATATCAGCTCGCATTCGTCGACACCGAAGGGAAGGAATACTTTTCAGAAGAGTATAATACTTTTCATAATAATAATAATAATAATCAATCAATCAATCAATCAATCAATCAATCAATCAATCAATCAATCAATCAATCAATCATTTATTTGCGTGCCCAGGAACAGCCGGGGTCGGCCCTTGTGCTGGCGCACGCAAACAGAAACACACGAAACATAATGTACACATCTTTCAAATACAAAATAAAATACAAAATACAAAAAAAAAACGAAAGGATAGCTTATGTTGAAGTTACGGAATGAAAGTCATTTGAATGCATGAACTCAAGGATAAAAGACAAATGCAGAATAACAAAAGGTTGGCAGTTACGCCAATACAAACTCACAGACATGTTTGCGAAACAGAGTAGGGCAATCATTAAATATATCAAGGTAATCCGAGTACCGATTGTACGTGCATTGCAGTCGGCACACAGGGCACAAGACACGCAGACAATTGGGGTTGCAAAAGGTATCATGTTTCCTGGTCCACTTTTGCGGCACATAAAGACGAACATGCTGTAGCAGCTCACCACAAGACACTATGCCGTGCATAATTTTAAAGACGAAGAGAATATCAGCCTTGTTCCGCCTGGAAGTTAAGCATGATAGCGTCAATGAAGAGGGCGACCCAGGGTTATAATTACTACTATCGCCAAAGCGATGGTTGAAGATAGATATGAACTTATTTTGGACCCTTTCTACAAGCTTACGGTTTGTTTTGCTCGCACTGTTCCAGACAACAGATGCATATTCAAGCTGAGGACGACCTATAGTTGTGTAGAGCTTCACAAGAGAAATCGGCTCCTTGAACTCCTTGGACACGCGACAGACAACGCCAAGCGATCGTAGAGCTCTTCGAGTAATTACCTGAATATGTGGAGAGAAGCTCAGTTTACTGTCGAAAGTGACGCCTAGGTCATTAACCTCTACCACACGTGGGAGTAATTCACCGTTGATGTTATAGGGAAACAAGATGTTGTCAGTCTTTCTTGTGTATGTCATTACCTTAGTTTTAGATGTATTAATGAGGAGTTTGTTGCATGAGCACCAATGCGAGAAGGACGAGATTTCTCTCTGGAGAGCGGAACAGCTGGCAGAGTTGGAAACAGATTTAAATATTTTTACATCATCGGCGTATAAAAGAAAATTACAATCATTAAATATTGTCGCGACATCATTTATAAAGATTGAGAAGAGAAGTGGCCCGAGAACTGAGCCCTGAGGGACACCACTGGTGACCTCATAGGAAAGAGAAGACTGTCCATTTACATGCACGAAACATGACCTATCACATAGATAATTGCATATAAGAGATATCAGGGATGGTTGTATATCAAGCTCAGATAGTTTTTTGGCTAAGAGCTCGTGGCAGACGACATCAAAAGCCTTGCTTAAATCAAAGTAGACTACATCAAGTTGACCTCTCCCTTGGACAGCTTCCGAAGCATGCAGCATGAAGTTGACGAGATTGGTAGTGGTCGATAATAATAATAATAATAATAATATTAATAATAATAATAATAATAATGCACCACCCTATTATATAAGGTTGGCTCTCGTGCAGTGAATTTTTAGAAGAAAGGTTTGCGCTTCTTCTTCTTCTTCATCATCATCATCATCACCATAACCACAACCACCACCATCATCATCATCATCGCGTGCCCTCCCTTTGCTAAAGTTGGCTTTCATGCAGTGCGTCTTTTTCTGATACCATCTCAGGAGAGACATAGAAAGTTCGCCTTAGAAAGCACCACCAATGAGAAGTTAGCGGCTTCACTGTAAAAGGTTCCAGAAGTTGTGCCAGAATTTTTAAAATTTTTTTTGGTACGACGGCATAAGATGTCTGTCTTATCGACGCTTCAGAGAGGGAAAAACTATTCTGGTGAGTTAATAAATCTGTTGTTAAATCTCTTGTGAGGTGAATAGTCATCACCCAACTGTGCACGAAATCCAACACGTGATCGCCATTCTGGCTCGCAATCGGACCACTGCCCGATTGATATGGGTGCCGGGTCACACGGACTTGGATGGGGGCAACCAGGCTGCACACGATGCAGCAAGGAGTGTCTCACTAGTACCCCTCCCCTGGACGACCGACGACGCGTTGCGCCCCTCTCCTGACCCTCGCCTTCAACTTTACCGCGCATGACATGCTCGGAAGGTACGCCTTGCGTCCGTTACTCCCGCTGGCTACCTGGCTCTGGCTCCTCCGATGCCTCGCTCTGCGGAAATTTTCATCAACAAAACTATTGTAAATGCAGCCCTCACACCCCACATCATGATAAAATGAATTCACCCGGCAAGATCTCCACCTCCTTACTGCCCCTGTTGTGAAACGGCAGTGTTCGCCACCCTCAACCGCTTAATCTGGCACTGCGCCGCATTTTCCTTGTACCGCCCAATACTTGTCAACGCTTTGCCACGTGATTCCGCTCAAGACGACCCCCCTTTCGAAGACGCTAATTTTCTTACAGCCCTCGGGGTGTTCGGCCTAGAGAGTGGTCTCTCGAGGTTAGTGTAAACCGGGACCTTCCCCGCTCGTAACAGTTGAATTGACTGCACTCGATCACACGATCCCAAGAACCCTAGCCTGGCTCTGCTGACGGCAGTGATCTCTTCTATGGCGTTCAAGGACCCACCATTTGTGCTACTCGGCTACTCCTCCCCGCCTCTTCCCCCTCTTCCCTTATTATGGCCGCATGGCCTTCCCTTTGAAACAAAGAATTGCAACAACAACTCCTCATTCTAGCTCTCTTGCTTGCGCGTCTTCCAAAGGTCCAGACAAAAGTGGAACCACTTAGAGAAGGAAGGCCTGCGGGAGCGCCAGCAGGCTTTTCCCCCAACCCGGTACCGATGGATCTGTACCACATGAACTCGAGCCCTCCGTGTCGCGCTGTGCGTATGGTGGCAAGGCACCTCAACTTGAGCCTCAACCTCATTCCTGTCAACGTCATGGGTGGCGAGCACATGACGCCTCAGTTCCGCAAGGTGAGTGCAGCGTGTGTGAACTTCGGGAAAAGTTGTGCCAGGGAAGGTATACCTTCAGCGCGTTCAGCTATCCGTTCGCATGTTGTTGATTTACCTTGCTTTGGATACTTTTAAAATTAGCCCGTTATCATAATCTTGGTATGCAAAAAATAACACGCAGGTCACTGACCAAGTAAAATAATGACGTTTCGAAAGTGAACGCCATTTATCTGTTTTTTACTTGCTCACAGTGAACTGTATTTCATCTTGTGTATTATGCTACCGAACACAATTGTGATATGGTGTGCTAAGTAAAGCTTTCCTATTAATTGTACTTTGTGCAATGGTGTATTCATTTATGGCGGTAACTTCTTACGACGCAATTGACGCTGTCAGAGGGTGACATTATTGTGAAAAACGTTCATAGCCTCCACAGTTAGCAGATGATTCAAGGCGAATGCTTGCTGATGGGAACTTTGGTAACTTAGACCTGCAGGACTCATCCACGCAGTTTTTAAAAGTTGTGTGAATGTACAGAACGTTGGTGACTTTTTCGTCCTTCTCGCTAATGCGGCAGCAAGGATAGGTGACCCTGAAGCTGTTTTCATTATACCAGCCATTCAAGTGTATGTCGCGCTGCATTCAGACAGGAAGAACAAGTAAATAAAACCCTCACCAAACAAAAATAAAGCAGTGCATTGAATAATTCCAGGATCTAGGCGTAAAAAGTTTAACATTTAATTTCTGAGGTATCATTTCACAGTATTTGTTATAGCGTCCAACACAAGCCTGTCCATTAGCGGGGAGGGCAGGGCTGCGGACTTACTGGGAACGTTATGCACAGCGGCTGGTGGACAATTTTAAAAGGGTTTAAAATATACTTTCTTAGATATCGCTTCAAAGTATTTATTATTGCGGTCAACCACAGCCGTTTCTTCAGCCGTCAGGGCGGGGCTGCATGCTTACGAGGAACTCGGGAGCCTGGCGGTTGTTATGCGGCAAAAACTGCCCCACGAGCAGTCGTTATTGTAGATTCGTAGTTAGGACAACCTCTGCTTAAAACAAAATGGTTGCATGGTTTAGGATTGAGCCATCGTACTTGTGCGAGTGCATGCTTAACGCTTACATGTAGGGACATATAGCCCTCCATGGCCAAGTAGCCCTTGCAGAAAAAAACAGTAGTAGTCATCGTTAATGCAATAAGAACCACTTACTGGTTTTTTAATTCTGACAATATTTGTGTCAATTCTTGAAGTTTTTTTTTTGCGCTGACCAACTGAGGACTGGCGCTTTGCGATTCACCTGACGCCTTTCTGTCTGTTCAGATAAATCCACAGTCTGTCCTGCCTACGCTCGTCGACGATGGTTTCGTGCTGTGGGAAAGGCAAGTTGTTGTTTTCGAGCCTCGAGTTGGTCGGGTTTTTTGTGTCTACCGTCTGTGACAAAAAATCCCGGGCCTGTCTCCGCTAACGTGAAACCTAAAGAAGGGCGAACCATGCAGTGTATAAGTGTATTCTTGGCGCCTTGGCGTTTTTTCCCATCTCCATGGGCAAAAACGCCAAGTAGGGGGGTAGAGGTATACAGTAAAATGTGCTTTTGGGCTAGTTGGTGCATTATGAATTACGAAAATTGCGCTGAATAGACAAACAGAGGAAGAAAGAGAAGACAGACAATGCGCGGTATACAGCTTTGCTTGAAGCACGAAGAATTCTAGCGCGGGGATTGGAAAACGAGGATCCCGGTGTGCTCTTTTAGTACGCATTACGTTCTAGCGCGAGGCGTCAACGAGTGTCCCGGTGTTTTACCACCGTGACTACATGAGACGACATGAGACGGACCGAAAACGAGACGCCGACAGCCCGAGCCCCGGGTTTCACCCCTAAAGCTCATTTACAGGGCCGCACACCTGCAGTGTTGCATTGGCAGACGCTTTCACCTTAGACATAAGGTTAAGCTTGAGGGTGCTCGGAAGGGTAAGGTGTAGTGACCACCGTATGGTAAGATCTCGAATTAGGCTAGATTTGAGGAGGGACCGCAACAAGCTAGTACGAAAGAAGCAGATAAATGAGCTAACAGTAAGACGTAAAGTAGAAGAATTCAGGATCGCGCTGCAGAACCGATATTCCGCCCTTAACGAGGAAGCCGAGCTTACAACACAGGAAGCCAGCGACAACCTTACACGCATTATCACGGAGTGTGCAGCAGAAGTCGGGGGCACTATGGCTTAGACAGGATACTGGTAAACTTTCACAGGAGACGAAAAATCTAATCAGGAAACGGCAAACCATGAGAATCGCTACCGCAGCTGACAGAATAGAACTAGCCGAGCTCTCGAAGTTAATCAATAAGCGTAAGACAGCTGACATACGGAAGTATAATATGGAGAGGATCGAATACGCTGTAAAGAACGGAGGTAGCCTGAAAGCAGTGAAGAGGACGTCTTGGCGTGGGGAAAAATCAGATGTATGCACTGAAGGATAAGGAAGGCAATGTCATCACTAATAGGGATAAAATAGTCACAGTGGCTGAGGAGTTCTATAGGGATCTGTACAGCAGCCGGGACATACAGGATAATGCCGAACGAGACAGTAGTTCAGAGGAGATAGAAATCCCACCAGTAACGACCGAAGAAGTAAGGAAGGCTTTGAAAGAAATGAAAGGGGGCAAAGCACCTGGTGAGGATCAGATAACAGCAGACTTCTTGAAGGTTGGCGGAGAAATTGTACATGAAAAATTGGCAAACCTGTATACGCAATGCCTAATGACCGCAATGGTACCGGAATCTTGGAAGAACGCGAACATCATCCTAATCCATAAGAAAGGCGACATGATGGACTTGAAAAATTACAGGCTGATCAGCTTACTGTCAGTCGTCTACAAGGTATTTACCAAGGTAATCGCTAACCGAATCTCTGCAACCCTAGATTTCAGTCAACCTAAAGAACAAGCAGGGTTCCGTAAAGGTTATTCAACAATGGACCATATTCACATCGATCAATCAGGTGATAGAGAAGTGCGCTGAGTATACTGAACCCCTATATATAGCCTTCATAGATTATGAGAAAGCATTTGACTCGGTCGAAACCCTAGCAGTCATTCAGGCATTACGGAACCAGGGGGTAGATGAGCATTATGTAGGAATACTAGAGGATATCTACAATGGGTCTACAGCTACCATCATCCTCCATAGGGAGAGCAGTAAAATACCTATAAGGAAGGGTGTCAGACAAGGAGACACAATCTCTCCAATGTTATTCACAGCATGCTTACAAGAAGTATTCAGAACGTTGGATTGGGAACAGGTGGGAGTAAGGGTTAATGGAGAATACCTCAGTAACCTCAGATTTGCTGATGACGTTGTCTTGCTAAGGAACTCGGGGGACGAATTGCAAAGCATGCTTTCCGCACTGGGCGAACAGACTAGAACCGTGGGCCTGAAAATTAATATGCAGAAAACTAAAGTAATGATCAATAACCTCGGGACAGCACAACAGTTTGAGATAGGTGGCGAGGCAGTGGAAGTGGTAAGAGAATATATCTACTTAGGCCAAGTTGTGACCCCAGATCCCAACCATGAGGCAGAGATAATTAGAAGGATCAGAATGGGGTGGGGTGCATACGGCAGACATTCTCAGATAATGCATAGCAGCCTACCATTGTCGCTGAAGAAGAAAGTGTATGACAGCTGCATCTTACCGGTACTCACCCACGGGGCAGAAACTTGGAGGCTCACTAAGAAGGTTCAACTTAAATTGAGAACGACTCAGCGAGCAATGGAGCGGAAAATGATAGGTGTAACATTAAGGGACAAGAAGAGAGCGGAGTGGGTCAGGGAGCAACTGGTGTTAAAGACATATTAGTAGAAATTAAGAAGAAGAAATGGACGTGGGCAGGGCATGTAATGCGAAGGCACGATAACCGCTGGTCATTAAGGGTAACAGAGTGGATCCATAGAGAAGGCAAGCGTTGCAGGGGGCGGCAGAAAGTTAGATGGGCAGATGAAATCAAGAAGTTTGCGGGGATAAATTGGTCACACTTGGCACAGGACCGAGATAATTGGAGAATAATGGGAGAGGCCTTTGCCCTGCAGTGGGCGTAGAGATAGGCTGCTGCTGCTGCTGCTGCTGATGATGATGATGATGAAGCTTGAGGAAGAACGTAAACCGTACCCGCAGCTCCAAGTGTATTGAACAGCGCTCTATAAGAACGACTTTACGGTGAATTAGACGCCCACTTGTTAAAGGCACTCTACAACACCTCCGACAAAATGCGAGGCAGTTGACACAACACGATGCAAACACTTCCCACAACTATACAGGCAATGTCTTCGTGTAACGCAAAAAAACGGACAAGCACGGCAAGAGGAGGTGGGCACAAGCGCTAACAGTCTACAATCCTAACGCTTGTGCCCGTCTCGTTTTTGCGTGATTGTTCGTTTTTTGCGCTACACGAAGACATCGATCACCGATACCAACAAGCACAAACCCAAACTCTTCAGACATCAGATTCCCCAATACCCATCATACTGTTTTAGGAGACGACCCCCACGTTTTCCATCGAACGCTTTTTTTAGGTTATCACAGACACCGAATTTTCGCACCTCATTTCTTCTCATGCATACGCAACTTTCCCTATACACCAACCATTTTCATGGCCTTTTGTTTCATTTCACACCTATTTCTAGATTTCAGTTGACGTTAAAGATCCTCAGGAGGCCCAAATTAATGCGGAGCCCTCCAGTACGGCGCGCCTCACCGCGTGTGTAAGCGTCGGCGCGGTTAAGCCTCATATTCAATCAATCAATCACGTCTATGTCTACTGGCAGATTTTAGTATTCACGTTTACACGACTGTCATTCTATAACCTTCTTTTGGTGCTCTTTGCCCTATTTGACCTTGCGCAACTGAACACCAATCATCATCATCATCATTATAATAGTCATCAACATTTCTGATAAACAGTTTCACTCTTTCTTCCGCGTCTAGAAGCACTGCCAAAGCTATTGCTATCCCCTGCACGGAGCGGAACTGCGGGATTTGCTTGTCGCAACAGATATGCCATCCATTTCTGCTTTGCTTTTGTCGCTTTCGTTTTAAGGTGGCTGTCGAATGCGCTCATTGCTGCAGCTGGAATAAGTCGGCCGCTGTAATTACGTAATTCGAGGGGTCGAAGAACGCCAAGACGGGAAAGAGAAAAATCTTTTGAGTATGTTTCTAAGTTATCTAATGGGCTTAGAGCAGTAATTTACGGCAAAGGTACTTTGCGACCCCCTAATCTATATAAGTATATGTTGTGGTTGACTACGATCTGCAAGCATTTAACATTTTGAAAAAAGTTGAAAAAGGCGTTGCAGGGTTTCATAAACAAGAGAGGCAAGATTTATATAGACCCGCCCAATGATCAAAATGAACGAAAAGGGGCTTGCTTGCGCACATACAAGAAATCTCCATCGGTTAGCCCCATATTGTAATTTGCAGCATTCTCTGCCGGGTATCCCCACAGCCAGGACCGTGTGATGCCCTGTATAAGCAAAATATGCAGTATCGGAGAAAGCAACGCATTTATTCCTGAGGAGCGTAAATGGAGATAATTGTTTGAACAGAAAATTCTGGAAACCACATAATGAAAAAAAAATATATAAATTTTACAAAATGTACTAAAACAACTAAAAATATGCATGTTATATCCCATCGCCCCAAAAACAAACACCAAAATTAAAAAAAAGTCTGGAAAAGAACATTCGTAATACAGATAACAAAATAAACACAGATTTGGCGGAAGTTACACATTTGTTGTTGTAACAGCGTAATTTTGTTTCTTGTTCGCTCCTTAATTTGCTTTTAGCGAATTGCTTTTTTTCATTTGTTAGGGGGTGTGACTGCTGCGTCTAGCGACTGCTAGTAAATAAAACCACATATTTCGTATCATCATATACTATTCTGGAACTTTTAGCGATGGCCGGCTCACAGCAAAAATAAGTTAAGTTCAGTTGCCGATATAAATTCTCCGTGAGAAAAACTCTATGTGTTTCCCCTCCACGCTAATGGCCGCCAAGATTGTCGCTTCCTTCAATGCTCGGACAAAGCTTAATTTAACGCTGACGCTTAGTTTCCCACCAACGGCTGTTTGCCGGTTTTCTTGCCGTGGAACGTTCTACTCTGCTTTAGGTGCGTTTAAAAAGAAAGAAAGTCCGCCACGTACTAAAGTTTTCAGAAAGTCGACTAATGGATTTTCCCCGTTCCCTACTTTGCTATGCATGCTTCAAAACACCATTACAGTCCGTCCCGGCCCGGAAACGGAACTTTCATAATTCGTTCATCTTCTTTGGTCTGGCTGCTTCGAAAGACTAAGCTTACAGTCCTGGCCCGGAAAATAAACCTGTATGATCGTAAATGAGGCGTACGCGCAAAAGTATTTGTTCCTCTGAATCATTGGAGTGTTCTTGCAAGTAGGCAGCAGTGTGCGGGTGGGCAGCCTATACTCACCAAACTTTTATAGTGTAAGCTTCCTTAGGTAATGCCCCTGAGAAATCTGCGCGTGCTAATGTAACTCGTGACCTGGTGCTCGGCATACGAATACACGGGCCGTATGGTGCATTCAGTAAAATGCCGTAGGGCCTTTTATTAGTAAATAGCCTTCACTCAAGAGGAGCTAACGATAAAAAGGATTTTGGGCCTCGAAAGCCAACGGTTACAAAGATACGTGCTTATACTTATGTTACATTTTACAATTACCACTCGGTTTGTTCGCACAAATTTGTACTCCCCAATTGTAAACAGGTGTAAAATAGGTCTATAAGTGTGTCCACGCCCCATTATCCAGTTTTCAAAATTTCTGTGGTGATGGGGTTCTACAAATTTACTGTAATCGCCTAAAACAGGCGTAAAAAGGGTGAAAAATTGGGTTTTAGAATGAGCACACATTTTTGCTTTGAAGACATTTTCGTCACGAAGGCAATGTGCAAGTTTGATTCATTCGAAAGGCTGCCTCGTTAGAAACACTGACACCACATTTCAACGCAAAATTAACTCAGACAAGCTGTACAATTGGGGAAAACAGAAAATAGGTATGCGAACCAGCAGCGAATTTTAAGCACTGAATTTATGACGTGTTGTAGGTAGATGGTAGCAATCAGCTGAGGCCGAAAAACTCCAACGCAAATTACACAGCGATTTATAAGCTCGCAAAACACGGTATTCGCGCTTAAATTTAGTGCGCATTCTTTTTACGGCAGTAACAATAGGGGGGGGGGGCGATGAGTAAGAAGAGTAGAAGTGTTATACTATTTCCTATTGCGCAGACCATCTCGGCTTGCATCGCTGGATGATTCAAGAAAAGAAACAAAAAAAGCACGCCGTTCTCGTGGACGTTGAAGACCAACTGCATTGCAAATTGCGACCTCTTCAAAACCTTATTGCCGTATAGTGTGCCTAAAATGACTGCAATATACGAAAGATCTCAGCTCAAATACGCGCACGCACAGCGCAAAAGCCCTTTGAAAGTCAGGTATTTTATATAGAGAAGAGCGCGAACATTAAGGCCAGGCTGAAGGGATCTTCCACCCGGTGAGTGAGCGGCAGTCCGGCCTGCCGAAATGTCACTTGCACTTCATGGCTGGTTGCGCCAACCGTCGGCAGGTGTAGCGTCGTGAGGGACGGAGCTATTTTAAACGTTTCTAACTGATTAACAAGACACTATGCAGGGCTAACAATCATGTCCCAGTCGGTTCTGTGGTACCTACTGTACGTTGAAAATAAATTTGTCCGAGGTAAAATTTCGGTGCTGTTGGCTGTTAAAGGGGCCATGCAGACAAAACACGTTTGGTTCATTCGAAGATTGCCTCATTAGAACCATACTGACACCACTTTAAGGTAAAACTCGATCGAATAAGCACTATAATTAGGAAAGAAGACAATGGCCTTGCGAGTCACTAACTCATTCCCGCACTAGAACATATAGGCGTCATATGCACAGCTGTGCGATTGGCTGAGGCCGGCAAAAGCAAACGCAAGTTACGCAGGTCCTATAAGCTTGCAGAACGAGCTGTTTTTCACTAAGTGTAAGGCATATTCATTTTATAGCAGTAAGAACAGTGGGGGAAACAATGGAAGTTACAAAAGTACACGTAAACACGTAAGTACCAGCGCGTACTGTTGCTGTTACTGAGCGCAGAATGCTTGTTAAAACTGCACAGCAGTGTGGCGCTTTGTGGTTGTCTCACACGACACTGGCCGATTGGCGTAAGGCACATTGTCTTACGTGACCCTGTCTGCCGAACATACCCCATGATTCACAAAACAATTACTACCTATCGTAACAAAAACAAACCAAAGGTGGACAATGGTGCGAAGCAGCATTGTGGCGTCGTCTTTGAGGCCTGACGGCAAACAGGGCTCTGCAGTCCGCCGCAGACTGAAGAGGCCACTTGAATTTCGTTTGAAGACGCTTCGTTGACATCATGACAGACGCCACGAAACACGCGATTTGGCAGGAGAATCAAAATTTTAACGTAAATTGATCAATTTCTTAGTGATTAAAACATCACTTGCTGCCGCACAATCGCTTCGGGAACTGTAAAACACCAAACCTTTCGAATAAAACAAACTTTTATTTTGTCTGCATAGCACCCTTTAAGGACGCGCTTCATGTACGTGCACCGCATGTCGGATGTCTTCAATGCCTTTTCGCCTCTATGTCGCGAACGTCACATTGATACCGACGGCAACGTTGCGACAAAATTGTGCTTTGGGGAAGATGAATTTTCGTTAGTGCAAATATATATATATATATATATATATATATATATATATATATATATATATTATATATATATATATATATAATATTATATATATATATATATAGAATAAGGTTTGGCAGTCAAGAAAACCTTCGGAAAGCAAAGGGGGGGACTGCGTTAGGTCAAAGAAACAGTTGAAGAATTTTTTGAGTCAGAAAGAATTGCTGAAAAATGCCCGCCGGGTGGGATCCGAACCCACGACCTCCAGATACCGGTCTGGTGCGATAACCACTACGCTACCGGCGGGGGCTGTTTCCCCACCACTTTCTTGGGTATATATGTTAAGGTATTTTTTTTTTGTTCCCTGCACTTGGGGGTGGTAGCAGCGCCACTCGGACTACTCGGGGTGAAGGGGACCTTCTTTTTAACCCCCGGGCCATGACTCGAGTGTCTACGACATGTCGAGAGTGGTCGACCAGCGTGTGAACCCTCTTAAGCTACCCATTGGCACCAAGACTGCCAGAACAGAGGCACCTCGCTATGCATGTAGCGAATCAGAAATGGGAAATGAGGGGTTTCAGTGAATTAAGGCAGAATAAGGTTTGGCAGTCAAGAAAACATCGGAAAGCAAAGGGGGGAAGGTGTTAGGTCATAGAAACTGATAAAGAATTTTTTGAGTCAGAAAGAAAATTGGTGAAAAAATGCACGCCGGGTGGCATCCGAACCTACCTACTATATATATAGATATATATATAGAGATATATATATATATATATATATATATATATATATATATATTTATATGCGTGTTTTCCTATCTGAAGATCCGCGCTCACTACAACACTCCGTAGCCGCTTTAATTTTTTTTGTCCTCGGGCTACAAATGCCTTAGCAAGAAGTATGAACGCTTATGAAGGAATGTTCCCTCATCACCATTCTAATAAGTTTGTTTCGAAGATTGCGATTAGTAGCGCTTGGTTGCGTAGAAAGGTTTTTAGAAGACTGCTTGGGGATTCTAGCTGAATCATCACCTTGACGCCATTAGTATTGTGGCAAGCGGTGAATGCTTTATGCCTGCATTTCACTAACAATTTTGTAGGATAGAGCGAAGTAATCCAACTACCTACGGGTGGATTTTATCTGAAATTGGGCGCTATTTTGTCTGTTTGTAATGACTATTTTTGTGTTTCTGGTGTTTCAGCCGCGCAGTGCTGACGTACATGGTAAACCAGTACGTTCCCCATAGCCTGCTTTACCCGACCGGTGCACGCTCCAGAGCTACGGTCGACCGCCTGCTCTATTTTGACATGGGCAGCCTGTTCAGCGCCTGCCACACAGTGCTGGTGAGGTACTACGCTCCAAAAATTAACTGCCCAGTTCTTTTATGCGTGCAGCTTCGAAAAACTTCGTCGTTTTTAAAGTGTTCTCCTAAATATAATGGGGTTGTCACCAATTTGTTTTCTTTCCGTTTGCTGGTGTATTCAGATTGTGACTGGAGCCTCTGCTGGTGTGAAAATTGTGTGCTAAATTGCCCTTAAAATAATTGGGACACTTAAGTAAATGAACAATTTACTGTAGATTGATTGTAAGTGCCCAAGCAAGCCTAATTTAATTCTTTGGTGTCATGATGCGGATCTAAACGTGCCTTGCAGGTTTTTCTAACGTTAGTGGATCAGGCTCAGCACAAATGACGGCCTGTAAAGCGTAGTATAAACATAACTCTCCGCGTATGTATTGCTGTGGGGGTGTGTAGCACTGCTGTAGGCTTTAGAGTACAACTCAATTTTTAAAGACGATAGTCTTTCTAGGGCTACATAAACGCAGAAGTTTTGGTCCGTTCTGTCTGTCTGTCTGTCTGTCTGTCTGTCTGTCTGTCTGTCTGTCTGTCTGTCGTCTGTCTGTTCTGTCTGTCTGTCTGACTGTCTGTGACTCAATTGAGCCATCCGGCCAAAGTTGAAACAGAGACTGCGCAATAGTCTTAAATACCCACAGCACAAATCAAAGCGTCAAGTCCGGCGTTACTGTTCATAGTTGTCACCATTGTTGCACAAGAACAAGACATTACGTAAATGTAAGGCAGAAAATGAATACATAAGTGATATACCTATTTCTTGCGAAATCGTTGTTGCAAGTTTTATTCCCAGTGATGGCTCTAGGCCACAGAAGGGGGTAAAAGTTGGAAGAGACGTTGCAGCCAGTGGTCGCCTTAAAGAGCAGAGGATGGTATCGCAGAGACTTGCAAAGAGTCGAAGAAGGCGGTGTTGACGGTTGTACCTGGCGCCGGATCAGACCTACGCCTTACAGCCCCTTTAGTAGAAAAATGGGCTGTTTGGGCGAGTGCGTTAGTGTCTAAAGTGTGTGGGTCGATAGGGCCAGTAGTATCGAGAGGAGGCGCTGGGATACTGCGGTATCGAGGGAATCTGGGGAAATGCCAAACGATATAATGAACATCTGCTGTAGTTTGGGAGAAGCAGTAGGCACGTTTCGTGTTCGAGAGGGGTGTGTGCGATTTGGTAGATGTTGCAGGTGAAGAGGAGGCATCGGCTAGAAGTTGTTGATAATAAGGTTTGCGGATATGTGATGAGAGAAAATGACTTAAAATGTATAGAGGGGGGTGCAAGAATACTGGATTTGGATTTTTTTGTCTTTTATGTAGCAAATAATTGGAAACACTTAAAATGGTGTTGGTGCCTAAGAAGGAAGGGGAGCCGAGAGCGAATCAGTGAAGGGGTGCGGCCGTAAACTCTCCTGCTCATCTACATTGGCTATATGGTTCCCTGGTGATGGATGCTGACGTCCAGGGGTGAACCCGATACGAGTGTTGATGGCACTATGGAGAAGGGCCCGACAGCAGGTTCAAGATATGACGAAGAAGATGATGTGTTGAAGAAGATTGGTTGATAATTTTAAGCGGAAACCTATTGTTTTAGTTCGTCTAAACAGGTGAAAGGACAGAAAGAGTTCATTTATAACGAGTCGTTCTCGAGCTTGTTTGTGACATATACACGTTTGTGAGTGTTTTAACGGGGACTAGCTTCCGGCCTTTTCCAGATTCAGCGGTGTTTTAGATTTTCAGTCGGGGATGAGCTTGTTTGAACTTTAAAACCTTAGTCGGACGGTGGCAGTGCTGTCCGTTGAGAATGTTTAGGAAATCTAGATATTTTGTGCCGGCTAGCTTCACCATCGCCAGTTCTGAGGGCCCAGATATTTTGTGCGACCAGTGTCATATAATACATTGACCTGTGAAGATTCACGTCGGAATGTGAAGTCTGTACATTTGAGTACTCCGAAAATTCAGGATGTGATTCTGGGTAGAAAAAAATGCTTTTCATAATGGGCCATTTGTCGTATACTCTTTTGTCACAACAGTATCCGGTGATTTTCGGCGGACCACCACCAACAAGCGAAGAAGAGAAGCCGCTGGTCCAGGCACTAAATCTGCTCTGCGACTTTCTTGGCGAAAAGATGTTTCTGACCAGGCGACATTGTCACCCTTGCCGACATTTCCGTTCTCTCTTCACTCACAGTCACCGAGGTAGTTGTTTTGACGTGCTTTCCTAGAACAAAAGAAAAAAAAGATGCCATGTTTGTTTTAACTACGGTGCTTCAATATTAGTGAAATCAGGCGGGAAACGTGCAGTTTTCTGTGACCAGTGAACCCATTTAAATACGAGCTGCCGATTAAAGCATCCTGTGATTCCACGAACGCCACCCGAAGTTGGGATGTCAAGCTTTCCGTTGATTTTCCAATGTGTGGGTGTGAAAATTCTAGACAAATATACGAAAAAGAGTGCCTTTAAAACGACAATCAGCTTCATTGGACAACCATTATATACTTGATAAATGTTGAGCATTTTTCCTTGCAAACGTTGATGTCGCTGTCCTCTAATAGCGAGCACTATAGTTGACAAAGAAGGTCAAAAAGCCCATGTACTGTGCAATCAAGAAATAGTGCACAAAGTGCTCGACACTGCAAAGCAATACAAATATAGGAACTACGTTTAAAGGAAAATTGGCAATATTTAAGTCTTGATGGGGCTCGAACACATAGGCCTCCGTAATGGCGGAAGAGCCCTCATCCCGAACGCTGTATCAGATTGATGTCTTTACCTTGGTAAAGGTGACAGAGAATGCGTTGTGGCCTTCGATTAGAATTCGTGTGTTGGAAACACGCATTGAGGCTTACATAAGTGAGTTGAGCATGCTAATTACAGAAGTACCAATTAGCCCGCTAGCAAAGTACAAACAGGCTTAAGTCCTCTTTGTCTGGTGATCGCGAATGAGGGTATTTGGCGCCTGGATTTAATAGCACCGTCACTTCAAATATGCTGGAATCTGCGATCGCCACAGTGTGTTCCCATAGATGGCAAGCGGCTACGGTGAACTGGGGTATGTTGTGACGGCCCATGCGCTATCCTGATGTTAGGCCTAACGTTACGTTTTCAGCTTTTATGTCGTCAACTGGTGCCCGTGGCTTCACTTACGAGTCGGACATTGCTTGGCGCGTCTTTAGGATCAGTGTCGCGCCGACGTATTGTTAAGCTTAGCTACAGGCCTAACCAGGTTGATTGCAAATATAGTGAAAGGAGGAAAAAAAAGTAAAGAAAAATATGATGATGACGATGAGAGGGACCTGCTCAGCAATTTACGGCCAATAATTTCACGAAATTCCAATTGCAAGTCAGTGCAGGGCGGGGCGCTGCCTGTTACACCTCGCGCCGTTTAATGGTTAGCTATCAACACGTCCGCAATCTTGTTCATCACACTGCTAAAAAGAGCTTGCTGTTTGACCTCTGTGGCCTAGCGGGTAGCGTTGCGGCTTCTAACGCACACACTTGGGTTAGAGCCCTAGCAATTCTACCATTTTTTTCTTGACGTTTTCTTGAAAGGTGCACCCTTGGACCTTGGATCAGGTTCTGCACATTGTTTTGGTAAATTAGGGTGGTTTAGTATCTTTTAGGTACGAATTATTGTCCGGATAGGTGCCATCGCCCGGTTTAAGTTAAAGTTCTGGATCGGTCCGGTAGTGCCCGGTCTGCACTGCCGTGGAAACGGAGAGTGGCATGTTTTGCATTCACTACAACATGAAAAGAGCTCACGTGTCTTTACCACTTTTATTTTTTAAGCCGGAAAGCTGAGGAATGACATCTGCATGCGGAATGATGGTGATTTGTCTTTTCTGCTTCTGTTGTTTTTTGCAGTGCGCTGACTACGACCTCGCCGGTTTCCCGCTGTTAAGGAGTACTATGACCGGATGAAGTCTACCTTGCCATATTTCACCGAAATTAACGAACTGGGGATTGAAACAGATGAAAGGAATGCGGAACCAGAATTCAAAGTGAAGAGTTTGTCGGATGCGCGCGATTTCCTTTTCCGAGATGACTGTTTAGTTCTCCCAGAGTTTCGTAGCATAACAGATAAAGGTGACGCTGCTGGCGCAAGAGGCCATGTGAACAGAACGCAAGTTTCATTCAGTCGAGAGACTTCATTGATACCTATAACCATGATGTCAAGCTTACCGCGAAATTCCAACTACTGATCTGGGCATTGACGTAAACTGATTAAGCAGTGGTGACGCATCAGCCGCATTCGTGCCGGGGTTCGTATGACGTCACGGGGCCTTGTTCGTGCAATTAGAGGCCGTCGATGAAGCTCGCCACCAAGAAACGTGACCGTGCTATTGCTTTGTTGTCATCTGATTGTGTCACTTGAATTCTAAACTGCAGTTAACACACTATCTTTTTTGTAGTATACCCTGATTTCGTTACTGCGGATGTCGTGCAGAGCGAAGCTGAGTTTCTCGATGATATTTTGCAGCAAGAACTGTCTTTGGGAGTCGCAACTGAGTTAGGCGTGCTACGAAGGGTTTTTATTTGAAATTAAACAAATTTGCAGTTTGTATTTATTTGACTAAAGTGAACATCTAGCCGGAACCATTATTCGGGTATACATCACGTCATAGAATTCTGAAAAAATAACAGGATTGCAAAGATGTTCCTCGTGTTTGTTATGAGGCTACTCGGAGAAATAGTCTGAAAATCTATTGCCATGACTTTGTGGCCACGTGCGAAATGAGCTAACAGCTGAGTGAAACCTCTAAAACAGTTCTGTTCTCACACCGGACGATTTTAAATATGTATTTTGTGGGGAGCAAAAGAAGAACACACTGATTTTACTTGTCAAGCGATCAGTCGCTTGTGGAGCATTAACAAGCTGCAGCTACATTCGACACTACAAGTGCACCAAAAGTGGCCTCCTCGACAATGCTTGGAAACGAGTAAGCTGAAGTTTATGTTTTCGCGGTACGGTCATTAAAACAGCGTGTAATATAATGGACTCAGCTCCGCGGAAACTAGTTCGCAGCGTTTGTCACTGCTATATCTCTGGCATTCACGCCCCTTTTCGGGTCTCAGCCGCCAATTGAGAGCAAACGACGACTTGTAAACCGCAGGAATGGCCAATCGTGTGGGACTCCTAGGGGCCACGCGCCAAACACAAGGGAAGAAAATAGGATGAGGGTAATTGAGCCGCCGATGTCGAAACGTAGAGGGATGTGGAAGGTCGTGCTTTCGCAGGTCTTTGATTTAGCCACGTTTATAGGATGAGAGCTGTGGTTGTAAGTAAACACTTTCTGGCAATTTTTGCACATTAACAACCGAAAACTCGAAATTTTGTCACCGTAGAGAGAGATACTGTGATCGGTGTAATGTTCCTACAGATCCCGAGTAGAGGAGATTTGCTGTTGCCTTACTGGAAGGGAAAGGCACCTTCTACTGTTGGAAGCCGTCGGAGTGGCATTGGAAGAAGGTGGGACTCCAGATGTTCTACTCAGCCGTCACCACTGAGCTGCCCGGCAGTATATCTCATCGCTTTTGTGGAGGGCATTTCAGAGGAAACGTGCGGCGTGAAGCCGTTGCACTTCAAGTGATAGTTACGGAGGCAGCAATAAATAGTTGACTGATTCCTTGTGTGTGTCATTTGTTCATGTGGAATATTTTTACAAAATTAGCCCTCTTGAACGTCAAAGAGGCTGCATTAGCGTGGGTGACCGAGCAGCGAAACGCAATTGCTAGAATTAGTGCTCCTGCAAGGACGATAGAAATGCAAGAAGAAAGTTTCAAGCCTCCTTTTGCGCCAATTTCTCAAACCCTTCGGCTTTCACTTCATTATGGGGTGGTACCGGCTGTTTATTGCTGACTGGTTTTCCCTAAGCTAGCACGTCACGCTGTGACAACTCGCCTGAATTGCAAGTTAGGAGTGCTGTAAAAAGTAACCCAGTTTCACCCAATTAAATTCTGATGACAACGGCGGGGCTGAGGTTCTCTTGTGTCGACTCGAACGTGAACAAGGGAACGCATTTCCGTCACCGTAAAGATTCTACGGTTCGGGCAAACGAACTGGCAAGCCAAACGTCAGCGCGGGAGGCTCCCTACCATAGCAAGAAGGAGAGGAGCCCGCCCCTGCGAGATCACTGTGCCATGTATGGGAGAGTCCGGGAGCCCGTTTCTATCCCTGCGTGACGCACGACCTACAGCAGACATACGAAAGGTTGGGCGTACAACACCTTCGCTGTTACCCCGTTCACCCATTCCAGCGGACGCCACGCCGGAGTAACTTCAAAATTACAGTGGGCCTCTCTCAGCATCCATGAGGCGTGTCTCGGGGTTCAACAAAGCATATATATATATATATATATATATCATGTAAATACTCTGATGAAGGCAAGTCCGTTGCCGCTACGTAAGTAAACATTGTTTGTTATTGTTCTTGCTGTGTATCCGACTCTTTACTTATACTATATATATATATATATATATATATATATATATATAAATATATATATATATATATATATATATATATATATATAAGAGAGAGAGAGAGAGACAGAGAGAGAGAGAGAGAGAGGGGGAGAGAGAGAGAATCTCTTTATTTCGGATCCACTTCGAAGGCAGATGTAACTCCTCAGGCGGCGGGGAGGAGCTTGTGGGCTCCAGCAGCACCCTTAGCCAGCTGGTTCACTTTCTTCTGGATCCGGAGATCCGTACTAAGTAGCGCATCTTTCCCGCTCAATCCTTACTGATCCGTACGGAGTAACTCATCGGTCCCGCTTAATCCGCCATTTATACCAGAATGGACTTCACTTTAAGATGATGTAGGCGCGCAGTAAAGGTAGCGGCTCAACTACCCGTCCGCTCTCCTGTCGTTTCGGGGATCGTCACGGCTCGGAGGCGCGCTGGATTCTTGTCCATTTCTATAAACGACGTCTTATGTACCTGGAGCGAAGCAAGTCGGCAACCGTTCATTGACACACACAAACCATGAGACCTGGTGCGAAAATATGCCCGTACGGGACAGGAAGTAGGGTCTAATTGATATTCATATACAATTCCATCTTCTGCCTTCTTCATACCCGGGTGCGAGGAGTCAGTTTCGGCAATATTTTTAATCCTAAGATAGAAATACAACCATTCCTTTAGTTTAAACACAAAACAGAGTATCTAAGATATTTTTATCTATCAAACGCTGTACGTATGGGTTTAAATGCTACGTTGCCTTTTGTTCTGTGCTTCCGCCCAAAATCCATGTGGCTGGTGTTTGGCCGGCTAATATCCAATTGATTGATTGTTTAGTGCAGTAGACTGTAGCTGTGTGTCAGAAACATCCAGGCATCTTTCCACATACCGGGAGTTCACTGAGGCGTAAAACAAGTCACAGAAGGAAAGGAACTGGCCAGCCAGGTCTTGTTTTTTGTAGCTTCCGAACAAAAAGCGAAGCTTATAAATTACGTATTACAGAAGGAGCCGGCGCAGTAGGCGTGAACGTAAACAGTTTTTATTGCTCCCATCTTCTTTTCATGAAATGATTACGCAGAATATTTCTGACAGAGTTTAAAATGACAGCATTGTAACGAGAGCTGGAATGGCCGTATTCTCGCCGTTTCGCTGTGACCGGTGGCCGTGCCTCGGTCACTAGCTGGCAGCGGTTCCCAGGGAACCTGCGGCAGCTAGAGAAACTAGCGATTCCTTAGCCGCCGCAGCTGGCAGCGCAGCTCGCCGCGCCCAAAAACAAAAAAACAAATAAAGAATAATAAAAAAAAAAAGAATCGTATATATAGAAGGGGCGGCTCGGTGGGATTTGTCGTCAGGCTTCGTGGTCGAACCGAAACCATGAGAAGGCAGCGAGCCGAGGAGACGGAGGAAGAAAGAGTCGCACGCCTTGAGAAGCGTCGTAGCCGTACAGAGAACCAAGCTAAACAATAACATTAACGGTAATTTTTCGCAAACGCATACCCAGTCAACAACTGAGTCAAGCCACAGCCAATTTCAAACCACATCGCCTTGTCTAGGCTAACCGTTTTAAATATTTCGCATTTACGATTACTGTTATTTCATCAATACGGTTCCTCTTGCAATTTTAGTACTGGTCTTTCCAAGAACATAGGTAATCTTTTATTTATATACGTCTTTATTTTTAATGGAAAGAAGTTGTAGACCTCATGCCACTTCATAAAAAACTAGCGCATGCTTCTTGCTTGCGGCAAAGCCTTTGGTTTGTGATATTTCCCATGTTAGTTTTTTTTTCAGTTTCCTCTTTGTCTACATAAGTGTGGCAAATTACGAATCCTGCCCTGGCACAAGCGATCAAGGCTAGGAAATGCCAATATATGAGTTGCAGCTTGATGAATGATCTGCCATAGCCAGCGATGGAAGCTGCCATTACATGATAGGCGATGCGAAGGTTTCCGAAGACCATCTCACCTTCATACTCAGCACAATATCAGGAGTTGTTCATGCCACAACACTCAGGTGAAGTCGCATTGAAAGCAGTAGTACATGTAGAAAAATTAATGGAAGATGTATTGGTAGATCATCATTGATGCTTGACTATTTCTATTTACCCTCGCAAACTACCGGCTCGGCCGCGCTTCGGCTTCAGAAGGCCGCGACAAGGCATTTATCCCGTGCCCTTCGATGGGTGTATCACGATTTACCCGCGCGTTGCAAACCGCGTAGCAAACCGCGTTTGCAAAAGCCCCGGGCGGTTAGCCCCGTGTCTCAAATGCCCCGTGAGCAATAGCCTCGCGCCATAATCCCCACGTGCAAAAAGCCCAGATGCCAGTTTCCTGAATTATTTCGCGTGGAGGTACGACGAAGCGTCATTTTTTGTGACTAATGCTTTATAAACAAGTAGATAATGTTCTCCGACCATGTCAAGAAGAGATAGAGGGAGCAAACCGATCTCAGAAGGGAAGAAGGAGGACGGGAGCTGTAGAACTGGGATAGCACGCCTTCCACCTTCCGCAGCGCTTATTGCGATGCGTGGTTTACGTAGGGTGGAATCGAAGCCCACTGCTAAGGAAGCGATAACCACGCAGCGAACGTCGTTATTCTCCAATCTGGGGCAAAGCCCGGTGACACTCCGAGATCTCTGGGGGTGAAAACTCAGCCAGACGACAGCCCATGTCGACTGAGCGCGACAATCAACGCCAAATGAACTGCGTTGCATGTAGGTTATTCGGACCCCCCCCCCCTTCACCCCCCCCCAAAAAAAAAAGCCAGGATGCGATGTTCAAACATAGCTACAAGTATGTCATGCGAACATGTATGACAACATTATTCATAAATTGATAATTGCAAGACACGAAATCATGGAGGACAAAAACATCCACCACTGGACAAGCCAGTAACTTCGGTCGAAGTTGTTTAGTTTTCTTCTCCACTCTTTACGCAACCTTTCATAGGCCGCGCAGAAAAATTACAAAGCAAAGAAAAGAGACAAACATGTAATACTGCGGGCTTTGATCATCAGTTCGCGCTTAAAGAGCTGGACTTTCGGCGCGGGGCAATCGGCACGGGGAAAATGTGTCAGGCTTGTGAGTACGGGGCTTTCGAATACGGGGCAAGATGAACGGGGATTCCGGCACGCGGCCACTGAGACAGGGATTTTGAAATCGTGGGCTTTGTGCACCCCCCTCCCTCTTCGACACAGTGTTAAACGTGTTTTGCGTTTAAGCGTGTTAGTGGTCACTTTTGGTCGACTTATCATTCAAGTTTGATAACAGCGCCAAGACAGGACACAGAGAAGGCGACACGAGACTGGGCGCTGACTAACAACAAAGGGTTTATTTCGCCGCAGCTGAATATATAACCTGGGAATAAAAAACAAGTAAACACACACAATAATACAATAGGTGCCTTTTAAATTTTTTCATTTTGTGTGTTTTACGGTTTTTATTTCCCAGGGTATATATTCAGCTGCGGAAAAATAAACTTTTTGTTGTTAGACAGCGCCCAGTCTCGTGTCGCCTTCTGTGTGTCCGGTCCTAGCGCTGTTTTTAAACTAAGTATGTGCCAAAAAGCCCAAATTCACACAGTTTATCATCCACATAGGCCGCCTGTCACTCCACTTGCTCTCCACCAGCAACACCGTTTCATAGCCATCATCCTATACCATCCTTCCACCTACTAGGTCCAGCAATCGCTGAACATTCCATTTTACAATCCGTAGAAGTGGTGACCGAATACGTCGAGAGGGTGATACGGGTGCGGTGGGCGGAGACGGGTGGAGCCGCATGTGGATTAAATTTCGGCCTAGGAACGTCGGAAGCAGTGCGAATGCAGCGCCACCGCAATCAATGCCGGCACCGACCCGGTTGACGTCTTTTTGTCGTTCTCAGTTTGTCTCTCGCTCTGTCTCTGCGGATGAACGGCGAAATTTTTTTGCCAGAATGGCCTACGTTCTTACTCCTAAGGCAATAAAGCAAACCTCCCCTAGATTTGAAATAGAACGAGAGAGCCTCAGAGCGAGAACAAAAAGTGTACGGGGCACTTAAATCTTCCTACTAATTCTAAAGGCGAAGAGGTACCATTGTGATGGGTGCCTTTTATATACACGTCCACACGTCTTCTTTAATCTACCTTTTTAATCTTGACCTTAATCTACCTTATTCTACATTAACGTATCTTATCCCGCCTTAACCACGCCGGATTTCACGTTGCTCCCACCTCAATTTACTCCATCTCAAGCAAAGAACCATTACAGGCGGTCAGATCAAAGTGTTATTACGCCGATATAAAAATAAATTAACGTTGTCGGCGCTCGGAAACGCTATTGGGTCACCTGAAAATCAAGAATGAATGCTAGAAAATTTGGTTCTTTTTAAACAACCAGCTTTGAAGTTACCCTTTACTTGCAAAATAAGCTGCTGTTGTTCCCTTTGCTGCCTGTACCAAGCTTTTGAAGTGGGCGAGGGCGCATAAGCTAAGAACCGAGGATGTAGCTCATGTGTTGTGAAAGAGTTGTAATCTCAGTTAAATATATCGTCCAAAAGTGGCCTGTTTTGCAATTGTATATTTGCTTTTGTGCCTTTTAAAACAAATGTATGACTATACTTTCAGGGTATTGTAAAGTCATCGCGCTCGACATTAAATTTCCTAGAACGTGATCAGATTTATTTTCATTCTTATTTTGAGAAATAAACTGTGAACGTACGTTGCACGATACATTACTTATACCGCCTGTCCTTTATCACGAAAATGTGACAGACGCTTGAGTTCTGCTTTAGAAACTTTATTTTAACCCATTGAGTAAAGAATGTCAGCACGTAATTATATAGAGTTCCCGCAGCGGGTGGCGCGAACCCAGTTACGCCGCTGCACTCGCACTGGGCGTTGCAAAAATAAATCTCACTGCTCGACCGATCCTACAATTGCAACTTGGTTTACCTATAATTGTGACTCACTAGCCGTGTTTTATTGCCGCTTCTTTCTACCTGCAGCTTTGAAGGAGCAGCGGAAATTTCGTCCAGACGCGCGTTTTAGTTTCTCGCCTCTGTCAGAAAAAAAAAAAAAATTCCCGCATTTCCCGAGGGGAAGAATGTGAAAGTGAGAATGCACGAGTTGAATTTGCGCGGTTCGGTAATGTTCGCGAAAGAGAGATCACACACACACACACAACTACAAAGAAAGAAAGATGCATTTATTCACAGACACCTATTTGTGTTGTCGTTGTACTTGATTGCTAGAGCGGATCTCAGCTTTGAAATTTCGTGTCACTACTCCTTTAAGCGGGTGCATTAGCCCTTCTCACGCCCGATTCCTGGCCAATCCCCCACGTGGGTATGTCAGCGGCCAGGCAGCGCCGCCATCTCCCCTTGTTGTCAGCGGCCAGGTAGCGCGCGCCCATCTCCCCTTGTTGCTAGGGAAGACGAGGAGCGCGCGCACCCGCAGCTGTTGCTATGCGGACTACGGCGGCGGACGATTCAGGCTCGCTTAAGAAGTGCATTCGCACTTAAAACCTCCACGTAAAAAATGTTAACCACGACCGCCTGCTCATTAGCGCAGCCCGTTACATCTCGCATTCGCGGCAGAAAGTTGACCAGTGAAAAATGCCCAAGAAGTTTTCGCAAGTAAAAAATAGCAATTAAGACTACAAGCCCTTACATAAGCTCACCTTGTGTTGGAAAAAGACCTGCTCAACGAGAGAGATCCAGCACTAATTGAAAGTGGAAAACGGCAGAGTGCGGAACAGATAGAAGCGGGGTTTACCAGACCCGCTGTCATTTCTTTAATCAGCCACACATTGTCAGGACACGGTGGGCGGGAGCCCCCTCGCATGTGGCGCCCGGAGCACGTGTTCCGCCTCGCCACACCCTAGGTACGCCGCTGCCCACGCCGTTGTCACCGGGCCATCTACCCGCAAATCCTGATGTTCCAGATTTTTCACCACGCCTTCGAAAGCTTCGTACGGACAGTTTGATCTAGGCCGGCCCACATCCCCGTCGAGGGGTACCCGAATCACGTTCGATTTGCCTGATAAGGAGTATCTCCTTTTGCCAGCTGCACTTATTTATTTTCTGCTTATTGACTTGTGTCTTTCCGGTAGAAAAGCATGCACGAGGTTGTAGGGGTTCAGTCGATAAGCGGATCGAAAAATAATCTCTCCTACTTATGTTCGCTATACAAGCTAAGATTTCTGCGGCTTCGGGCAGTTTGTCCACGACAGCTATAGCCACTACAGCCATGTGAGGGTTGTACTCTGGTAAGATTTACTCGATTCTTGGGGAAAGTGCTACAATAATGTTGAGTTCTTTAAAAGTAATAAGTACGAAACGTCAGGAAGCAAAAAGTGGGTAACCTGGAGAAACAGCTACTGACGCATTGGTTTATTGATTGACGGCAGCCGCTGAATCGATTGAGAGTTCGATCGACCCTCGTGGTGTGATTGAGTCTGGTGGGAAAAAAAACCTGCTTTTTGTGGTAGTCAAATGCATTTATAATCTACAGGAGCTGCATGGACCATACTTTGAACATTTATTTGAGAATGATGCAGCGTGTCGTGTGGTTGTTTGGCCATATTTTATGAATTATTCTACATTGTACACATTCCCATTTCCGTAAGTCTTTTTTGGCGGCATTTGCCATCGGAAGTGTTAACACGATGCACATATTTTACGGCGACAGACAGCTAGTTTTTCTGCGTTGCTGACTGCTCAGCTCCCTAGTGCTGTCGACAACACCATCGATATTTTGTGAGATTTTTTTTGTAATGCACTCGAAGTTGCTGCAAATATTCTCCATTTGTGGAAGTTCAGCATTATTTGACCAGTTTGTATTTTTGTGTACTCCTTGCTACCGCATGAACGTACTGTTTTAAAAAATATGTATTTATTTATGTATTTGTTAATTTATTTATTTCCCTAAAGCTGTATTCGAGATGTAATTGATCGTAGAGGTCATAATGGCTGACTGCACGGTAAGGGCGTGCCAGAGCTTTACAGAAGGAAAAAGCATCGTCAGGCGTGAATTCGGCCTGCAAAAAAGCGAAATAGAAAGCCTATTGCTCATTCAGCCGTTACACTTTCCACTTGTCACGAGTAGTGCGATGAAAAATTGGATGGCTTACTAGGTTCTTCGTGTTTACATCTGTTTGCTCTCTGAAGTGCCGGGTTTTGAAAGGTGCTGAATACGTATTGGCGTATTACGTCAGCGGGCTTTTATAAAAGGAAGCTTCGTAATTTGGAATTTTATGAGCTTGTGGGAAGTAATATACGCAAAATGGGCCCGATTGGTATCGCGACACCACGAGCAAATCCATCAAAATTATTTCGGAGTTGCGATGACCAGTTTCGCCGGTAGCTGTGAACGCAAGCGCCTTGCACACAATGTTGGAACACGAAACGTTTAGCCTAAACGAATTTACGGCTTTATGTTGCTCTAATTTTTCGCTATTATTTTTGCACTGAACGCCCTAGCTCCGGCAACCTTCGCCCACCTTTCAAAACCCGGTTCGTCCTGCGCACGGTGAATTAGAAGTATAAAAATGATCAATCGATAGATTTGGTCGTTGTAACGTGTTTAGTGCGTGCTAAAAAGCATGGTAGGGCTCTTATTGTATCTAAATAAGCTTCTTGCAGATTGTTTCGAAATATTCAATCACTTTCGAGTGGCCGTGAAAAAATGCAGTGCAGTTAGGAAGCGCGTGTGTCTCCCTATATCAAAACTTTGACTGCTACAGAGACAACCTTAACCTAATATGTTAAAATAGACTGTGACAGTTCATGAGATGCTGATATTGATGTTTGTTTCGAAGCCAATGACAGGTATTTGATAAAGGGCTTAGCACGCAGAGTATAAAACGCAAAGCCTGCCATCGCGACTTATTTAGGCAAACGCTGACAGATTGTCCCGAATAAATTCGCGCCAAACGTCCTCTAGTGCGCTTTACAAATTATACATTTCGGGTGTAATTATTACTTGAAGTTCTAAAAGCACCATGACAGGCTGCTTGAATTCAATTTCTATTTATATAATAGCATCTTGCAAATAGTTGCGAAGTATAAATAAGTATAAATCAACTCAACTACCCCTCCGTCGAAACGACAACGACGAGGGGCGCCAAAATCAAGTCCAACACCAAACGAACCAACCCAGAAACGAGCGCACCCACACCACATTGCCTTACCATGCACATAAGGTGCTGGTTATCTGGACGGTTTACTGAACTGTGATTGTGCTGTCTAGTGATAAAATCCATGGCTTTCCCTAGCGTTCAACCATTGTCGTCCTTAACGTAGGGGTTCATTTCCTGCGCATCCATGCACCTCTCTCTAAATCCAAACTGCTTCGGCCGTGCAAGAATGAAGCAATCGTAGAAACGTCGGCTTAATAACGTGAAGGACGTAGGTGCCATTATGACCACGGGAAGCGTTTTAATTTTTCTTCGCTTCACCCGGGATAATCATCATCGTCAGATAATGGTGACTCTCCTGCTGTGCGTTTTAAGTGGACTACAGGTGGTGGTGGTGGTGATAATGTTTATTGACGAAGGAATCTAGCTTTGCGTGATATACCGGCAATTGCTCCCCCGGTCAACCCCTTCCTGCTGCTATTGCGCGGGAAATCACCAGGAGTCACTGAGGCGTGCGTCCCTTAAAAACCCGAGGATCAGGTGCAAAATGCCTCTCCTGGTGACCCAATGGCTCGACATTACTGAGAGGCTAAAAGTTTTGCTTTAAAAAAAAAAGATTTATTGCCTTCCATGGCCAATAGCTATCGCCGCAAGAAACATCTGCAGCGTTCGTAATATATATCTTTAGCCGTTTGCTTCCAAACAGTGCGTGTAGCTTTAATGAGTGCTTGTTGACCGCCCTGCAGCAAATATCTTAACAATATTTGAATTATTATTTTCAAATTTTGCCGGTTTGACACGCCGAAGGTAGGAATGGGATATGAGGCGCGCTGCAGTGCAAGACCCCCAGAATAATTTTGGCTATCTCAGTATTATTAAAGTGCCCTGAAATCTCAATACACGGGCTTTTTTGCTTTTCGCCTCCACCTGAGAAGTGCCCACCGCGGCAAGTATTGAGCCCACGTCCTTTGGCTCTGCAGTATAACGCCTTGGCCACTGACCCACAACGGCTGGTGTGACCCATATTTGAACTGCTACACTTTGTTAGTGAATATAGTCGCTTGATGGACTAAAACTGAAATATGCAACAGGGCGAGTTGCCGGAAAATTGCTCTCCCTCGCAATCCCGTAAATAACGTCACGGAAATGTTCGTTTGCTTGCAATGAACACGGCTGCCATAACCACTACGAAGGCTTTTCAGGACAAGCTATTGAAAGTCTTGGGCGGTCAGGGCAGTCGGAAGAGAAAATAGCAACAAGTATAGAGAAGGGCCAATTCTATCTACGTATGTTTGCAGAGCGGTGATAACAGAAGCCATCCGCTCTCCGTATGGCCATCAGTAGGTGTTTGTTTCTTCAAGCCACGCACCTTTTCTCTACTGAAGAATGCAGCGCCATGGCGATAGCCACTCTTTTTAGTGCTACGGGGTCTCCATTGAGGAAAGATTGAAATCCGTTTCGTCCGCTGCCCCCGCTATCCCGGAAGGAGCGTGTTCCGGAACGCGTATCACGTAACAGCGGAGGTCGCTCGTTTGAGCGTGACCGGAGATGGTTTAAGCTTCTTCCTCTTGTTTGCGCAGAAGCGCCATCCTAATTCCTATATAAGCGGGGCCACGCCTGACGTTGTCGCACTCTACTTGTGGCCATTTTCGTGGACGTTTCGGCAATGAACTCTCTGGTAAGCAATGCTGGAAGGGCGGTTCCTCTTTTGTGGAGCGTGTTGTATCCACAATTGTGTAGAGTTCGTGTGGGCTGATGACGGGAAGAATGTTTGTGGTGCTAAAGTAGGCACAAAAGTCCGCTCCATTGAGCGAAGTTCCGTTAGTGCGCACTTATAATTGCAAGCTACAGTCGCGCGAGGGTCGATGGTGCGCGTGGACAGAGAGCTCGAGGCCAGCGTCGGTCAGCCAGATTGTAATAACCACATGATCTTTTTATGGCCGCACCAGTCATTGCGACATTTTGCGGCATCATCAGTGAGTGAGAGAGAGAGACAAACATTTAATGCGGTAATGAGCAGGAGGATGTTCTTACGGGCCTCCACCCAGTGAGATGCATCCTTATTACAAGATGCCTTGGAGCTGGCTGGCCTTCCGGGCCCGTTCCACCAGTCGGCGCTGCTCCGACAGCTCGGAGCTATCATCAGTGATAATAGTGCAGCACCAGTACTTTGATAGTTGAGGTCGCGGGTTCGATTCCCGGCCGCAGCGGCCACTTTTCTGATGGAGGCGAAAAGCAAAAATGCCCGTGTGTACGAGATTTCGGCGCACATTAAAGATCCCCAGGTGGTCAAATTAATCCGTAACCCTCCACTACAGCGCGCCCCATCGCCTGCGTTGCGTCGGCGCGTTAAACCCTTCAATCAATCAATCAATCAATCAATCAATCAATCAATCAATCAATCAATCAATCAATCAATCAATCAATCAATCAATCAATCAATCAATCAATCAATCAATCAATCAATCAATCAATCAGTACTTTGATAGTTGAGGGACGCTTGCAGCCATGTGAACCGGCACAGTTTCGCCGTTTGGATCTGTACATTTCGTAATGGAAACTCGTGTTAGCCGTGCACGCAATAAGACGGATAGCCGGTTCGGTGGCGGGTAATTCTACCAGGCAAACCCATATGCGTTCTAGCGCTATAGGACAGGAATGTCATACGTAGAGATTAAATGAATCCTGCAACGCTTTTTTCAACTGCTTAAAAATTTTATCTGGTTTCAAAACGTAGTAAACAAACACATGCAGTACTTAGAATAGGGGGCCGCGAAGTACCTCAGCCAAAAAACACTGCTTTATGCCCGTCGGATAACGTGGAAACCTGCTCAAAAGGTTTTTATTTCCTCCCCGAGTCTTGGCATTCTTAGAGCACTCGAATTACGTCCTTACCGCACTGTAGCGGCTGTTTTTTTCTTCTGCAGCAATAAACGCATTCCTTAGCAATTTATTGATTGATTTAGGGTTTCACGCGCCGACGGAACGCAGGTGATGAGGCGCGCCGTAGTGGAGTGCTCCGGATTAATTTTAACCACCTGTAAATCTTTAACGTACGCCGAAATCATTCCTTAGCTAGTTGACATATTTTAGACAGCCACAAAAGAGCAAAGCATAAACGGAAGGCGGATAGCGAACAAATCACGCAGTGCAACTCCGTGCTGTTTATAACTATAGCTTTGACAATGACTCCAGATGCGGAGGAAAGAGTGAAAGCGGTTTATCCGAGGTGTTGGAGAGACCCTTTAAGAATCACGCGTAATTTTGGCGCGGTGGCAACGTGATAACACATTGAGTTGGCGTGGTAACGGTAGCTACCACGCAAGAGTATCAGCACACTTAAAGCGGCATTTGTTGTACGAGTTGAAGACGTCCCTTTGGCCGAGATATAGCGGCGCTTACTTCGGCGTGTTCCGTACTAATCATTGGTGTTACCCGTAACGCGGTCGTAATGCATGGATTCGCGTCACGTGCACTTGCCTTCCAAAGCGAGAGACGACGCACGTATTGTAGCACTTCCGTCGCGGGTTTATGTATTTCAACTTCGGCCTGTAAACACGCCTTTGTAAAAAGGCACAAAGCTATGCAGAGCCAAAAAAATGCGCGTTCATGGTTTTTACTGTGAAGTTGTATATGTATAACTCTGCGGGCTTTTATTCCGGTGAAGCCTCTTTTCTCTACCGCCGATCCCTCTTTCATTATTTTCGGTGTCTTCCACGTTTAAGCCAGCGCATATAAGCGGTTGCCGGTTTATGCGCGCTCGTGCGGATAGTGGATAGAGGACGGGGAGGGGGGCATGCACGCGAAGCTATAGGTTTCATGCCATCACTGATGACACGTCCGTTGTGCTGGCGGAGCGCTTACGCGTGGACATGCAACATGCTTGACGCGACCTGTCCGGTGTCTTCAGTTGTCGAGCGGATTGGGTTGTTGTGTTAGACAGGCAGTAAGATGCCTACGACGCGGGAGGGAAGCAGACAGCTCCACGTCAGTCCTCTGAAGTCCTTCGAAGTTTCATTGAGCTTAATTGGCTAGGAAGTATGCTCAGTCGAAAATTACCGACATACGCGGTTTGTCTCGTGCACTCAGTGGACTGGGTCTTGCTTCGCAGTTCACCCATCTTTACGTAATGGAAGGGCACTAATATTTGAAAACAATCTATGTGGGCCAATAGAAACACGAAGCGGGGTGATGTGTGTGCGTCTTAAATACGGTCGAGCACCCGCTTTGACCCTCCTGCGCAAGTGAGGATGAATGCAGAAGTTGGTGCGGCCTTGTGGTGCCCCTTCTCCCCTTAATTCCGGCCCCATGGCTATGCGTTTGCATAGACATGTTTGAATGTTTCGTATTCCAGAGCTCTTCTAAAACCCTCACGGGGAGAGATCCAACCACCGCATGTGATTGTACTTCCGATGGATAATATTTCATTGCAGTATTTTTTGTTGCGTAGGGATGCAGTGATTATGTGGGGGGGTGTTTACAGGTGAGTCCAATATTCCCGAATAATCGGAAAGAGGAGAGCACTGGCAACCGTGTTGCTCAATAATTTGACTTATGAAGAGAAAACACACAGAAAAAAAAAAAACAACACTCATGTTGGGCGGAGTTTTGCATGGTAACTGCCCTCAAGAAACTACGCGGGGCTTGCGGGTCCAAGACAGTTTGTGCTTTTGTATATACTGCTAACCTCTACAAGTCAAAGGAGGTGAATATGATGCAAAGAAAATGTATCAAGCACTAAAATTGAACTACAAGCCAACACGTCGTGTACGGCAAGCTTTCATTTGACTACGGCATTGGTATTCGGCGACTTTGGCAGGCTGGCAGCCAGCTCCCGCAGTAGCGGTGTCGCTCATCACGCCACTCGCCGCAGGCAGTATCCACGTACTCGATGACTCCTGGCTGCCGCCTAATAGGGGGAAGAGGACCGAGGAGGATCTCCAACCTCTTTCTTTTCCAACCGGGCACACAATAAAGTTGTTCTCTCTCTCTCGAAGCTCACCCGCGGACGTCGGGTAGTTTGTCGGTGAATATACAGGGAGGTGTGCGTGTGGTGCTTATACAGATCTTGCACTGGACGGGCGTAGGGCGGTGGCGCCATCTTTTGGCCCAGCAGGGTACTTTCGCCTGGCGAGACGGGCATCATCGCTGGGGATTGCAAGCCCTTAAAAAGAGCCGCTATTAAAATATAAACTAGCATCAGAAGATTGCAACCCTCATTAGGGGTGTGTCGGTTTCTTTATATTATCCTCTGGTTCCTCGATATGGCTGTGCTCAATGCCTAGATTCAGCATGACTCACGAAAACACCAATTTAATTACGAGCTGCGGTTGCTGGAGTAGAGTTTTGGAACATTTTTGCAATAATATGACCTGGTATTCTGCTTTTTGTAAAAGAAAATGTCAGTTTTAACTGTAAGTTGCATTAGCAGGAATCTGAGGAAAAATTGATGGTGTCTGAATTTACGTCACGGTCGCTTTAGCTCCGGTGGAACCACCCTCATCACATCTCTTTGAAGGAGCCACGAAGACCAAACTACCTCTCTGTGTAATTTAAAACAAATACCTTCTGGTATTTCACTGAGCTTCATTCCCGCGACAAAAGATGTTTAAAAAATGCAATACTGAAAGACTTTCCCAATTCGCGCTTCAGTGACGTAATAATGGCACGAGAGTGAGGCAATATGAGTCAGCACTGAAAGCATTTTATTAGGTGTGTTAACTGCACGTCTTCATTGAGGTGATGCCATGATACCATCAAACTCAACTACAGGCTCTACTACAATTGCGAAGTGTGTTTCTTGGTGGTGGACGTAAGTAGGCGGATGCCAGTCGAACGAACAGAGTAAGTGGCATCACAGAGACGAGAATCGTCTGAAAGGGAAGAACAGCCACCACTGCTCTACCTGGTATCATTGTTATCGCATCATTGGTATCATTGTTATTCCGACAAAGCAGTGTTTTTAACCGACCAAATTTTAAGCGTTGTTTCTAACCCATTCGCAGGGGACCCTCACATTCCTGCTTCTGGCGAGTGCAACCGTTGGGACAGCCGTCAAAAAAATTAGCGACCCAGGTCCTGCCGTAGCGGAGCGGCTGGTACCGGCAATGGCGGCACGCAGAAGTCCGGTTACGTTGTCCTGCCATACCGTGGTGCACATCACGGAGGAGTAAACGGAGACAGAAACGTAGTAGCCGGGAGTGCTGTGCACGTGCCGCTTGTTCACGTCGGATCCTGACTTCTCGAAAGTGTTCGTGCGGCCAGCTTTTATGATCAAGACAAAGCAGGGGGAGACCTTCATGGTCAAGACTGTTCACCACGTCCAAAGGGTCAACCACGGAGAACCGATGATGGCTTTCACGGACCTCGTAGGGCATAATCAAGCCGGTGGATACGGCTACCCTTTCGGTCAAGGAAGATGAGTGCACGCTGGTGATAACGGTGTGACATTGGTGGAAGTGTGTGTGTGATGACTCGCGGGTTGTGTTTAAGTGAATGTCCTGCACGACGTTGAGGACTGGGCACATCGGATGAAAACTTGTCACGCATGTAATTGAAAAGTACCAGCTTGCCTTCCTGTTATGAGACTGAATTTGTGGTGACGTTGCTTTGGTGGTATCAAGATCTAAAGCTACCAAAGTCACTTCACCAATCTGTTCACCATGTTGCCGTACGGACGATGTTGAAACTACTTCTAGCGGAAAGACATGCCACGAAACAGACTGCATCGCAGCGAAATCTCTGTATGTACATGGCGTCACCGAAGTGGTTGCGCGCGGCTCCCATTCGCGGTGCTTGGTGGAGGTTTGCTTTGAAAAGCAATCCTTCTCGGGCATTGACAATGTGAAACAAACTTCTTCCTTAAACCTAAATGAGCGTTAGCTGAGTCGGTAATACCGAAATCATGGGGTATTTCGACAGTCTGAGAAGTTTTAGAATAGGAAATGTTCGAAAGAAAAATGTGATTTCTCTCCTGTTTTTTGTTGTTTTCCTGTAAGCTGTACAGCCGCCTCGAATTCTCGGCAAATTCTCGCCCTCTCGCGTTGACAAGGGTTTAATTTCATGGAAAAAATAAATGTAGACATTTTCCCGTATTTCGCTTTTGTGACGCCCATACAAACCTCGTGTAACAGAGGACAGGATGATTAGGTGGTTTCTTTGTTGTACGACAAAATCCCGCAAATTGCTACATACACAGTCTCCAGCAGCGTGCGCGAGCCCGCACGTGATCACAGAGACGGGCTGGGACTGACGTGAGTACATATTTGACTTTTGCGTCTTGACATGCCACCTGCGGCTCTCATCACTAACGAATGTGGGCTTCAACCATTGAAAGCTCACGATCAATGTCGATGCATAGCACGTAGTGCCGACAGTTTAACGTAATGTGTTGGGCGACATGAGTTGGGCATGACGGGTTTTTTCTGATTTTGTACAGTACGGAACACTTTTGAAGCATCCAATACGTTTTGAGATCTTTTTTGAAGCGGCTGCGTGCATTCTAGCACAGCTGTAAAAGGTAAAGGTAGTGGATATATTGCCGGCAGCTGGAACTTAAGCTGGCAGGGATATTTTGCTGGCCCTGTCTTCTGAATGGTTGTTCAGGCTGACTTCAATGTGTCCGGTATGTGTGCCTATGCAGGTGTAACGAATGTAACGAATGCCGGTGTAACCTCGATGTAACGAATTCCTGGATTTAACGAACGTTTTCATTTCCCCATTGCGATCTTCATTGAAGCCCATGTGTTTTTTACCTCTATGTAACGAAGTCATCGCAGCGGTTAACCTTGATGTAGCGAAGCCGCTAAGCTGATCACCCATGGTTTTTGCACTTTTACTGGAAAATTGGCTGGAGAAATGCACTACTTCAGCGTATACAAGTCACAATGTAAGGAGCCAGCAGCTACTAAAACGTCTAGGGTCGCCTAAAAACCAAATTCGTTATGATATGATGATAAACAGAGTGGCTAGTGCCATGCGTGGCTAATGTAGCAGCAACTTCTGGTTTTGCTTGTGTAGCGACAACACCACACCAGGTAGGAAGAATAACAACACTTCCCTTTTTTTACCCGCAACACAAACCACAGTGCGTTTTCATGTGTGAATGCAGTGTCGGTTACAGACAAGTTTCGAGGAGCTAGGCCAGCCTGGCGCCATGTAGACGCGCGTCTATACTGCTATCTGTGGTACCGGTTAGTCGGTGATGAGTTCTGCTGCCAGAAAGCGAAATGTTGTCTTTTCTCAACACAGGCTCACAATTGTGAATGCCATCTACGCAGGCAAAGATTGTAGCCGTCCGGTACAGGATCCCAGCTATAACCCTCTCAACAATTTTAAGTGCGAAAAAGAGCATCAAATTTGCGAAAGGCGCCCTTTCGTTTGGTTCTTGAATTGCGTTAAGACACCTAGGAATGCCAAAAGGCAAAAGACGTACTTCAGTTAGGTTTGTGAATAGGGGGTGAATTACCTTGATTCTTTAGAGGGCCTTGTATAGCCCCAGCTCATGAAAAAGCAGCAGGCGAAATGAACTAAATTTCTCGCTCTGAGATAAATATTTGAAGCGAGAGTTCAGCTTCACTGACATGTCTCGCATTTTGGCTTCGTTTATGCTTCATTCCCGAGAGCCTTAACTGGAAACCTGCATGTAACAAAAACCTGGATGTAACGAAGAATTGTGAGTTTTTGTCAACTTCGTTACATCCAGGTTTAAGTGTAGCTTAGGCGTGGTTAGCGTGGCGCAGTGGTTACGCCTCTGGTTTGCGATCACGAAGACGCTTGTTCAATACCACGGTATTCAATCTTTGCTTTTTATTAGGGGCGAAGCCACTTAGAAGCTCGGGCTGTCGGCGTCTCATGACACCGTCGTCTCATATCGTCGTAGAATCATGTAGTCACGGTACTAAAACACCGGAACACCGGGACACTTGTTTTCCAACGCCCCGCACTAGAACACTTTGTACTTCAAAGGCGCGAGGCTTACAGCAAGCTGTATACCCCTACCACCAAACAGTTTCACCGCCGTGGCAAAAAACGCCAAGGCCCCAAGAATACACCTATACTCTGCATGCTTCGCCCCTCTCCAAGTTTCACGTTAGTGGAGATGGCCGGGGATTTTTTATAAACTTTTTTTTTTTGTGATAATCTTGTTCGCTTTGTTGATGGTGCTTATTGATTCAGAAACACGGTACTGAGTATTCGCTCGGTTCTGTTGCAGCATTCCGTATTTTTTGTTTACCCGAGACTTCCTTTTATGGGTTGGGATAGGTTGGGTTGGGGTAGATTAATTCAGGTTAACTCAGATGCTGGCTTAAAATATCAGCGACTGATAAAATTCAGATTCATGGTGAAAAGCAGCGCAAGAAACACACGGACAAAAAGAAGAGGGGACGACACACAGCGCTGATAAAATGCCGGCTTCCGGCACAATATCCGCACGCAAAGGTAAACACTCTTGCCACTTTGTTTGTTCCTAGGATTGAGAACAAGCTGCACAGCTTCTGAAACGGTGTTTTAATCACGTTCGTCACTGCTCTTAAGTGATAAGGAGCTATTGAGCAACAGCTGCGTACAAAAAAATCACATCCCAAGGTGAGGTCGGAAAGGGAGCGATGATATTCATTGCGTCGCTGAGTCACGTGAAAGTTTGGTTGAGTTGGTGAGGCAGGGTGAACCGCAGCACAAGCGACAAAACACGGACAGGTTGACGCAGATTAATAATTGTCATCATCCTGTCTACGGTACTGCAGGGCCAAGGCCTCTCCCATTGATCTCCCGTTATCCTGGTCCTGGGCTAACTGCGACCAATTTATCCCCGCAGGCATCTTCATCTCATATTCCCATCTAAATGTCTGCTGCCCCTGCCACACTTTGCTTTTCTAGGGATCCACTCTGTTACTCTTAATGACCAACGGTTACCTTGCCTTTGCATTGCATGCCCTGCCCACACCCATTTCTTCTTAATTTTGACTAATATGCCCTTAACACGCGTTTGTTCCTTGACCCACTCGGCTTTCTTCTTGTCCCTTAACGTTCCACCTACCATCTTCCGTCCCATTGCTCGCTGAGTCATCCTCAGTTGTGGCGTAGAATAAAGGAGGAATTATAAAAAAATACAGTGGATGAGGAAAACATTGTAAGATGTGAAGGCGGAAGCCTAGTTGCACTTCCTGGTGGTCGGGTGTTGAACTTTCTGTTGAATCTTTGCGGCCACGCGCGTCACTATTCGCCGAGCCTCGTGCACAGCGGCACGGTTCTAAGCTCGTTTCGCTCGCCTACCATTACCAGAGCGAACCGAACTCACCATTACCAGGAATCAATGCCAAGCGCTCCAGACCAGCCCAACCACTCTGAATGTCCCTGGTGATCCTCGGGAATTCGTTTACTTTTGTTGTTGTTCCTGTAGGACTGGCGAATATGCAACATGAGGATCGACAAAACATCAGTGACTGATGGAAGGGACACAACATACCTAGTTCCAGTGCCCTGTAAAAAGATAAATCTGCACCAACACCTCTGCCTTGTAACTCGCCAGCTCCATCTGAACCTGGAATTTAACACGATGGAACTGATGAAGGTTATTAGTTTGACTGATGTTGATGGCCGCACCACACAAACAGGTTTGTGGCGGTGTCCCCCACCCGTCACACTTCGTAACGAACTTCTACACTTATACGCAATTCTAGTCCCACTGACATCACATTTCCTGTGAAGTAGAAATAGCTTTCAAGTTTCACTGGCGTGTGGTACTTTTATTGCCATCGCACATTCTGTGACTAGTTTCGATGATCACCTAGTAGATCACCGACAACTGTAAGTCCGCGGTTATTCCACCACCACCACTAAATGTCTTTCTATTCGATCATTTTAGCGCCTTTTCTACGCTGTGTTTAACTACTGTAGCAATCCGAAAAGCAATGAACTGTGTTCACGACTGTTTCCTGTTAAACTAGCGATTGAATTTTTGTAGCGTATTTCAGTAACTTTCGTTTTTCCCTGTCATGGTGCTCCTTACGTTACCAGTACCTTGTCGCAGTGCGTATACTGTACCCCTGCCAATGGCAAGCGTTTTCATTGACTTGAGCTGTCGCCTCTGAACGATATTTCCCCAAACCTTGCAATGTTGTATGCAAGAATTCAATTTTTTTTCGTACGGTCTTGGCGTTGGTCTTTCTGGGTTACCATTTTGTTTCCAGGCACTCGCCCTGCTACAGTTACTTCAGATTATGTGATTATTTTTGTAATTTATGATCAGCGTGTCTACGCTGCGTTTCTCTCCTTTTACACTTAAAATTCACCCTGCGCTTTGTCTCTTACTTATTGCTACCTATTATTCCTACTTTCTGCTTTCCCTTGAGTAACCTAGCCTAATCTTATCTGCGCCATGATAAGGTCACTGCTTTGAAATGTGCTTAGCAGTTTAACGTATCAAAGAATACGGGCAGTGACACTTGAAAAAAGTCGATTTCCGTCTTAATTTTACCTTTCTGGATTTTTGATGTAGATTCCCTTTTCGTTAATTTGCGGAGTAATGCAAACTCGATCCACAGGATATTTGTATCTATATCGATAAGCTCTCTGTAAATATAGAGAGCTTATCGTCTCGGCAATTCTGACGGACTACTACAAAGTTTCCTATTGTGCGCTCACCGCCGTACTCATTCCCTACTGTTGCGTTATTTTTGTCAGTATATAGGGCGATCAGTGTAAGCCTTATTTCCTACCGTTTCGGCATCCTTGTAGAAACTGTTAAAAACTTCATCTCGCAGGTATACGTCGCTGCAAAACGGTCGCACAGCCTTTAACTTGTACCTCATGTTTACCGGGATCACAATGGTCGAGACCAAATATTTGATGTTGCGGGCTATTCGAATTCTTATGCCTTGAATATCACGGAATAAGCCCATGCCCACTCTCTAAATGCCTTTCTCTCTCTCTCTGAGCTTTTTTCTCAATGTCTAGAAGTTACAAAAAATTCTCAGCTGAGCTCACCTATCTAGCAAGTGTTGTGGCGTAAAACGTTGCAAGATTGTAATTTCAATTACGCACTGTCCGGGCGCAGAGATTCTCAGACCACAGTTCTTTTTAGCTGACCGGAATGCGCCCTTGTTCAGGTTCTCTACAACTTCTGGGGGCTCATGATCGTTAGTGTGTTCTTCTGTTCACAGAGAGCTTGCCGCGAAATTCTACACCAGGGTGGCCAGATGACTTATCTGGGGAGAATATGTTTATGCATAATGGGGCCTCGCTAATAAGATTACACGATCATCCTCAGTAGCACCAGAAACGGCTGCTATCTTTCCGACCGGGAAACATTCCAAAACTGGGCATGGAGTTTTAGCTTGCAATAATTTAGTGTGATCTAAACGTTACTCATAAAGGTTGTTTGGAACTGACCTACCGCAATTCCTAGGCAGCGAATGCGCTGACATGCTCTGAAAACTGATTTCAGAAGTGCTTGTTTTAAAACGACAGCTAGTTTTTGTGAAAATAACGGACCAAGGGCAGGACAAGCACTGCCATTAAAAGTATTAGGCGTAAGGAAGTCGCGAAGAGTGTACATCAGATGCAGAAATGCCTTTTATAGCATAGGTGCTTAGTAACGAATGCTGTATTTGGTGCCTTGGAGGCTAGTTTAGGCACAGGCATGAAAAGTGGTGGCGGAACGCAACCAGGCACGATGGAGAAAGCACAAATGTTTAGATGGAAGCGGAGCAGCAAACGTCTTCTGCTGAGTTGTGATTCCTCGCCCAATGCCAAAGACGCTGGACTTCGAATGTTTTGTAACGAGGGAAGAACTGCAGGTGCGCAAGATTGTGCGCAGTCAGTACTGCTGTTGGAGATAACAGCGTATTATCAGCAATAATGTAGATAGATGATCGGCAGAGTATTCCAAGTATTTTGAAATGCAAGCACGTTTCTTTGTTTATACGTTGCAGTGAATTTGGAGCTTTACGAAGCATTCCAGTTCCAAACCCTCTGCCGTGCATTCACTTCTGGAATAATTGGCAGTAAAAATTATATATACCTTAACAGTACTTTGCTGCCTCGACTTTGGTGTAAAAATCCTAAATTTTGATTTAAAGTGATTGATTTTAAGTTAATTTAGCGCCACAAAAATAACGCAAGATTACTGTTTACCGCGCAAGTTATTTTTAATGTTAATTGAAATGTTGATGTGCTCGAATGTAGCCGAATGGTAGTTTTGGTAGCGCACAAAAAATGGTCTAAACTCAAAGGCCGCAAAGCACCTGCAGATTATCGTCACAAAAAGGCGAAATAGCACATACAAGCAACATGGTGCTTATGCGATTGTTATTGGCAGGCACATAATTTGAACTTCGCAGTGCGCGCAGTTTTCCTACTTGCAGAATTGATGGATCGCAATTATGAAAGGTAAATAGGATGTTGCGGCTGGTTTGAATGGAAAACGCGTCACGTTTGGGTGCCCATTCCTGCTAAAAGTTCTGCGGCATTCGTCTTCACCCGAGGCAATTAGCAGTTACTCAAATACATCACTGAGGTGGTCAAACGGGACACACGGGAATGTTAATAGGCACAACTCATTTCGGCCATTTCCAATACGCAGTGGCCGTAATCGTGAACTAACCATGACTCATAAATAAGAAGCATAATTGAGACGCAGAAGTCGAATTCGCTCTGAACGAACCATAGTAACACAACGTTCATTATCAGAGCCACTGGCTGTAATTTTTGTGGCGCACGATGCGCTTTTCCTGCCCGCCGATTTATGCCTACGTAGTTTTGTACGCCGAATTGGCAATAAGCAGTGACCGTGCCTCACGTAATAGTGGTTGAAGAAACATTTTGTTTGTGGCAGAGTGGTGACGCAATTAAAATTGGGTGACCGTGTGGAGCATTGTCGCACGACGTACAAATAATGAGCAAGAAATGCTACACTTGCAGTGCCTTTTGAAAGAGTATATCGTTGCTGACAAAAAGTTTCTCTTACCTTAATTTGCTTGTTTCAAAACTGTACACGGCTGACAAGAAGAAGCTCTCTGGTACCACTATGTAGCTGCGTCGATGTAACGCAGGTTCCCTGCTGGGACTCAAAGCTCCAGATGCAAAGGGGACTGGGAAAATGCATGTGGTAAACGTAAGGCACACGCAGAAAAAAACTGCACATTTTATAGCCCCATCCACTAACACATGAAGGGAAGACATAGCAGACCCACCGAGATGTGCAAATACAGGTTACAAGTCGGTCAAAGACACGCCACATTTGCGCCCATTAAAACGAAGCAACGACTGAGGTGCACCAAGCGCAGTGAACAGCTGATACTTGTCGACGTCTCAGTGTTTTTAAGTGCGAATGCACCGACCGCCGGCGGCGGCGTCCGCAGTGCAACAGACCGATCCGAGGATGCGACCAAACGGACGCGACGGTGATACAGTTATATCTTTGTACGTCGTCAGGGCGTGCGTTGGGACTCACGTTATAGCGGTTTGATAACTGCGTGGTGAGATACTACAAACCCTGGAAGAGATGGAAGAGAAAGTTGCAAGCGCCGCAGCGGGCCGACAACCGCATTCGCGGGGACGGGGGAATTTTTTAAAAGTTTGAATATCCATGACAACAGCATTTGTCTGCCCTTCAACTTGACAGAATTCTATTGAACCTCTTGCTGTCTTTGCAGATGAACCAATGTTTTATACAGAGCGTCAATAACCACCATAAAGCAAGTTTCTTGATGCTGAGATGATCGCATACGGCATGTAATCTCGGACTCGGCCAGACACTGGGGACGTATTGGAGTCCCCGCGTACGGAGGTGAAGAAACCTGATTGCGCTTTGATATGGGTGGGGGGTACGGTTTTCTCCGTTCCTGACGTTCCAGGTTTTGATGAACTCCCAATAGCATCGTCATTATTTAAGTTCATCGTCATATGATAATTTTCATACGAACTGTTTATGCGCACATATCAAATGATTAAGCACATCACGGCCATACCACGAATATTCTCCTCACCTAACATGGGTGCACGAAAACCACAAAAAGGACCCTTGACCTGTTTGGCAAAAGGAAAATTTGCGTCAATAAAATACCAATATCGAGGAGCAAAATGTTAGGCTTCAAGTGCAGAGTAGTAGCAGAAGTAATAGCCGTAGCATTGACGGACTCTGGCTGTAGTAAAGAACTTTATTTCACATAGAAATGGGCGTAGGTCTTCAGTGCGACTGAAACTAGTAATTTCTGGGTGGCCACGCTAGAGCTGGTCGTCAGGCTCTCCCACAGCTCGGAAAGTGGAAGAGAACAGAAAATAGGCGGCAGTGCTGCGTTGTGAGCCCACCTGATGGTGATGTGAGTTAGGGTGAGTGGTTGTGAGCAACTCTTACCATTATGTGGACATCGGGTTGGACAAAAACGGTGTTGCCGGCGAGGGTGAGGGTAGGTGTTGTGTGAAATCGATGACGAGTAGGATCTCCGACTTGTGTAAACTGGGATAACGAAGTGGAAGCATTGCCTGGGAGCATGTTAATGCTGCGTGATGTCTTGGAAGGTGAGTAGGATGGAGTACCCAAATCATCCTTGGTAGGACTAAAGAAAAAGCGAAGACAGGATGGTGGGTATACTTGTTACCAGCTAGTGAGGAGTGAGCTGGAGTCCAGAAAAGTGGAACGTCCCTTGTTGGGTGGTTATGAATGAGTAACCGGAAGGGTTGTTGAGGCCACGTCACCCGTAAAGAAATTAGGACAGGTATCTTGGGAACATAAAATTTTCCATACAGTTAAAACACTCATACAGGTTTCTTTTTAAGTGTGAGTGGGCTTAGGTGTGTTTTTAATGAGAGGGTACCCAAAGAAGGCACGCGGAACACGGCTCGCATAACTTTATTAGTATTACCCGAAAACAATTCCTGATGCACTGTATGAATAAAAACAAGAAAACAAAATACTACGAGCGAGCAAGGTTGACTTCACTAAACGACGGTACATTGCACGGCCGTCAATGATTTTTGTCAGTATTCGAATGTGCCGTCGATTTAGCACCAAAATATGTTTCTATCCAATCCCAAACTACCGGATGTGATCATTACGAAGGTGGACATCTTTTCTACCCTGCTTCATGTCGACGACGCAAAGAAGTCTGCGGCACCGACTATATATACCATGCGCCTTTTATAGGTCTGAAATGTGGTGTTTCAAAACTTCTTTTGTAATGTTCAAAAAAAGCATATTTTAAGGAAGGGGTCCAGAAGACCGGAAACTAGCTGAAGTCGTTCTCTCTGCTGCGTCCGGTGTGAATTTTACATTTAAATAACCCGCCTTTATTGTTGCTATGCGCATCTGCTTAAGGGACGCAGCAGTTTGTTTTAATTACGCAATGTGCCCATTTCTGTATCGTTGGCATCTTTCTTTTTAAGTCAACCCGGCTTTTGTCGTGTTGTTTAAACCGTACAGCAATAACTTTATACCTCTAAGGTTTTTCTTAAAACGCTCCACAAAGGTCGGCAAGTAGACAACGTTTTTATTTATTTTGAAACGTCCTCCCTTCAACTTTTCCTTTTGCTAGTGACAAAATCCCCCTATAGTAAATTAAAGTATTGTCTGCTGGCTTGATTTTTACTGGTCGGAGAGGGATAGGTATGGCCAGAGATTCAATAATACGTAACATTCGGCCGATCTTTATTCAACTGCTTCTCAAGTCCCAGTTCTGGGGCAACCATTATTTGTATATATTTACACGGTCGGAGTTCTTCACCTCATGGGCGCGGCCAGCGTGTTTACCATTGTATTGCATTTCGTCCTGTTTAGTCAAACGAGGATCAAACTATCCTGAACGAGTACTTTTGCGTAGCTACTGACTAGTTGAGGTAGTGGAAAAGAAGTCTTAAGTTAACAGATTATTTACGAAAGGACCATAAACGCGTAAAACATTCTGTGGTTTTACTTGCAAACTGAGCACTACTGCACTGTGACAGGTCAGCCTAATTAAATATCTTTGATATCTGGGAGCAACAATAATTTCGAACAGGCTAAAACGTTAAAATTTTCGGTAATTAGCATGAACGCGACGACCTGTTTCTAAGAGAGAAACATAAACATTGTACAGGTACGAAAAAAAACATGTAGCATACACGCCTCTAGTGCGGCTGTTATTATATTACGCGGATGTTGTTCGGTATACTTACACAAAATTCGACGAATCGTACTGAAACCTGTTCAAGGGCAATCCCTCCGGTTTATTCATATTGTGTGTAGCAGACATGTTTTAAATATAAACCTGCTCAATCAATGATAACTTGCAATATTAGGAGTAAATCTGAAATTACACCGCCTAAAATTGTTGTTTATCATTGTTAATAATCACTTAGGAACAAATTTTACACTTTCATGGAGTTTGACACACCACCGCGATTGCCCAAACCACTTGCCGAGTTTATCAAATCCATTCTACTACAAACAAATGTTCGCCGGTTTCTTTTCTCAGAACTCTATCCAGTTAGAGCGGACCGCCAAAATGTTCACCTAAATTGTCTCCACAGAATCTTTGTTGCCAATAAACGCCTTTTTGTAATCAACAAAGCGTAGTTCATTTGCGACAGCAAGATCAAAAAATGTCGCATTCTACTGAGTGGCTGCTTGCGCTATTACGTCCTCAGTGGGATTTTTACTTGTCTTGTTCTGTTATATTTTTCCATGTAACGGGCGATTTAGCGTCTGCACTGTAGCCCTCAGCCCTCCAGCTTTGTCATCCAAAAGGCTGGCGGCAGTGTAACAAACAAACAAACAAACAAACAAACAAACAAACAAACACAAACAAACAAAACAAACAAACAAACAAACAAACAAACAAACAAACAAACAAACAAACAACAAACAAACAACAAACAAACAAACAACCAACAAACAAACAACAAACAACAACAAACAAACAAACAAACAAAAGAGCGCTAGCCACATTGGACGGGCGGGTGCGGAGAGCGAAACTGAGTGTTTCAACTAGGGCTTCATTGCATCTCTGTGTTAATTTATGTTGTTTTCATGTTTAAAGTGTATTGAAGATGAAATACAAGTTTGGTGTTTTCGAAATATTTAGTGCTTGATAGTGCCGTCATGGTTCAGTGCGGCAGCAAACGAGTGCTTTGCTGCACTGAGAAATTGAACGTTTTTAGAGAAAATTTCAGTTTCTGCGACTAATTCGGCACGCTTCGTGAAGTCGTGACGTCGGGAATTGCGCACCGATAGAATGGCCTTAAAAGTAAAAATAGTGTGCTAACCAGGACCTGCTACCATTTCTAGACGGCTTGTTCTGTTATCTTGGCTATCTCCCACTTTCATAGATGGCGCTGCAATACCGCTGAAGTAAAAAGTAAGTGAAAGAATCGGAGACAACGACCTGGAAAAAAAGGATGGACGCGAAGAAGTCATTAGATATCTACGGGGTCTGGAAGCGGGAGATCACAAGAGAAATACTCTTCGATAATACCAAAGGGAGTGCAGCGAAGGACAGTTTGACATTCACCTCAATACAGCCATACGGCTACAAGGGAAAGCTATACAGCTTTCTCAGAAACTTCGCAGTTGAAGAAAAATTCGTCCTGGTCCAGGTCTAATTTTCACTTGGAGTTGTTGATGAATTCACCTTCAGTTCGAGTTGCGATTCGCTCTCGCGCTACAAACGACTAGCCTCCTGGTTAGCTCAGTTGGTAGAGCGACTGTTCCAATTAAGCGGTGGTCCCGGGTTCGTATCCTGGACCAGAGCGAATTTTTCTTCGATTTCGAAGTTTCTGAGAAAGCTGCATAGTTTTCCCTTGTAGCCGTATGGCTGCATTGAGGTGGATGTCAAACTTTCCTTCGCAGAAACTTACTCCACCCCAGGGATTTCCCCTACATCTGTTCCAAAGAGTGCACTGCGTTTTGAAGCTCGGGCAAGTTTCTTCTGCTCGAAAACGCTTATCCGCGAGCCGCTACAGCAAAAACTGTGTGCAAGCTGCGGCAGGGAGCCAGAAAACCATGCGACATATTGTAACGAGAGGCAAAAGTATCCTTCCAGTCCTCAGTGAGGAAGCCATCCAGCTTCCGGAAGCACTTTGCTTTAAGGTTAGCCGAAAAGTGAATTGGACAGCAGTAGAGGTTAGTAAAAGAAGGTTAGAATGTTGGTGGGAAAAGAACAGAGAACAATCTGGGAAGATATGCGAACTGATAACTTAGACTAGCACAAAATTTCATAAAGGTATTTTATTTATTTTATAACTCCCCCACCCACAGACCCAGCAGCCCTGACATCTCTCGACCCCACGTACAACTCCATCCTCTCCCACCACACAAACTCCCGACGGCGACACCCGCCCCCCCCCTTCCCTCACCGCCCAACAGGCCTACATCCTCCGCCGACTACAGACCGAGACATACTTTAACCACATCATTCTATCCCACATTTCCCCTTCTCTCTTTCCACCCGACTGCCCCCATTGTCACATCCCTCTCAACACCTACCACCTCGTCTTCTTCTGCCCCCAACACCCACATCCCCACCCCTTTCCTTCCCCTGAGCAGTGGGAGTCCGAGCTGACCAGCTCCGCACCTTTATTTTGGTAGTTTTTATTTTCTGTATTTTTTTGGGCGAGGTGATTCTACAGTGGCGTTACGACTAAGGCCGCTGTGGAACGCCACCACGTTACAAAGGGGAAGCCGTTAATCATCATCTAATGATCATCATCAGCATCAGTACCAGTGTTCGCACTTTCCTCTGACCGCACTACTATAACTGCCGTAGTATTTTTATAGTAATCGTTTCCTAAAACATACGCTATGAATCGGCAAACATGACCACGTTAGAGGCCGTGCCCCTAATGACAGTTAGCCAGTGTTGTGTCAGACAAGCCGAACGCGTCCGACGGCTGTGTTAGGCAATGCCAAGTGACGCACTAACTGGTTCGATGTTTACGTGCTATAAAAAGAATATGTGAGACATTTCATCGCAAATAGGTTTTTGTGCAAGTTAGTAAGTCCTGTCTGACTAGAGGTTGCTTTTAGCAGCCTTAACCAATTGCACAGATGTCCATAATACGGCATACATTCTAGTGCGGGCAATGAGCTAGCGGGTCGCATGGTCACTGATCTTTTCGTAATTATGTAGCCTAAATTATTTAAGCGAAGTCTGCATTAAAGTGATGTCAGTGTTATTATATTGAGGCAATCTTTTCAATGAACGAAATTTACATTCTGTCTTCATGACCCCTTTAAAATGATTTTGCTCGACATAACCAAACTGTTTTTTCCTAATCACGAAGCTCGCCTGCAATGGCACAGTGTTGCCATTTGAGCCCTTTTCGTCCACCTCTTTGAACAATTAGGGAACCAAGTGAATAAATCGTAAGTAAGCTTTCCGGTCGCAACATTGCTATTTTACGCAGTTTAAGTGTTGGTCTTCGTGTCACACTTCGTAAAGAGATTTTTTACTGTGTTTCGTTGTATTTTCATGGCAAGTTACTGGGGCATCTTTGACTGTAAATCAAAGCCATTAGAAATGAATTATTGCTAGCGTTACGACAGCAAACTGACTCCGGACGTCTTGCTTATCGGCTTATCCAGACTTTGGTTAAAAAAATTCACGCATCTCCACGAAGTGAATCATGACCAGTGGGCGAATCACTGGGGATCGTTCTTGTCGTAAATCACCCGTGACATTGCCCACTCGCGCATGTAAATGAGTGACAAGGCGTGTGTGCAGTATGTACTCCGGGGTAGCTTGTTGTCGGCGTTGCCGCTGAGCCGCCGCATGCTGCGCCTTACGTTCGTTTTCATCATGGCAGAAAGAGAATGTGTGGTCTGGAACGCGCGCGCGCGAGAGAGAGCGCTTCAGTGCAAAGGCATATATGAGCGCATTTGCACCGCAGCGCTCTGTCTCTCTCTCCCTTTTTCTAACCTTTTGTGTACGTTTTATTTTGTTCTTGTTAACCTTTAGTGAACCTTCTGTTCACAGATGTTTCGATTTACACGGTGCTGTGCGTCTCCCTCCCTCTCTCTCTCTAACCTTTTGTGAACGTTTTATTTTGGTCGTGTTAACCTTTTGTGAACCTTCTGTTCAAAGATGTTTGGATTTACATGGTGCTGTGCCGTGAGCACGGCCGCGGACGAACTCTGGATGGACAAGTCTCGGCCCTAAGGTGTTTCACCCCTAAAAAAAACTTAAAATCTGGCGAACCAGATGCCCGCAGGCTTAGCATTCGTCCTGAATAGGTTGTTGTTGTTGTTGTTGATGATGATGATGAAGCTAAGCGAGTAATCATGTTTTACAGGCCTACAGTGTAGACCTTTGCTGTAGGCCCTACATCAAATGCCCCGAAATTGATGTAGGTCCTACATCAATTTACTAGAATTGTATCACCGCTTTTTTGGAGCGGAATATTAAACAGCTTGTTGGGGGAGTTGAGGGGTTTGTTGTGGCGTTGATGGTTTTTGGGCAAATGTGTTTAACCGGGCACAGAATTTTTTGTTTTGTTAATTGTCTTACTGAATTTCTCACAGAAGCGCCACTTGCTTTACTTCAGATTTGTACCAGGAGAAAAAAAAATCGCAATGGCCATTACGTTGAGCGCAGTCAACGTTGATTGGCAATTCGGCAAGGAAGCCGCCCCATATGGCGCCAAAGAAGACGCGCTATTCTAGCGCATACTGTGGCACGAAGTTATAGCGACGGTCCGTGCTAATGCTTAGCATTTTTGCCCTCAATAAGAGCCCTTTTCTCAGTGTCTTAATAGTTGTCGCTATTTATGGGGCCACGGCTATTTCAGGACTGCCGGAGGTGCGCAGACGAAGGGTCACGCGGCGCTTAGTTTTCACAGGCGTTTTTCCTATTGGCGTGGTGAGGCCGCAGGTTAACTGCTAATTTCCGGAAAGGAGGACAAAGTGTGCAGAAGAACAAGCGAGATGAGCCGGCCGCGAAATTGCGCAGTTTGTATTGGAACACGCCACACGTAGGAAAGTAGGTATTTTAGATGAAGAGGAGAAAAAAAGAAAAAGTCAACAGCAGAATCTGAATTAGGCGAGCTGATTATTGGCCGCTGCTTTCAGAAAAAACGGCGGCTCGTACTACAAAAGAGTAATATTGACGCGTGATAATAATGACAGTGCATATAGTATTTTGCCGAATGATGGAGAACTTGGTCCTTATTTTTTAGTGGTTAGTTATTAGAGCCTGGGAACACGAAAACGTGTATAAAAGAAACGAACTCAAGGACCTTTCCGACCAGTTTCGAGGAGACTCTGAACATCCTACTGCTGCCAATTGAAGTGATCTGCCAACGGGTAAGGAAAATAATTCGGTTATTGTAATGGTGGGCCCTAGAATGCAACTTTTACCAGTTTTTTATTGAAAACTTACATGTACTCATACCAAGTTTTTTAACGTATGACCTGTGTAGCAAAGGCTGTTGTGTATAGTCCCCCCCTATCAAACGAACCTTGCTAGCCAAAAGAGACACCTGTTAGTTTAAAATTGACATTATCGTTGTTTAATGCGCGATTCGATATATTCCTTCCACAAACAGGGTAATCCCTACACTAGTCTTATAGAGAAAGCCGACAGGGGGAATAGTTAGCAAAATAGTACAGCGTCTACGACCCCTGCGTAATTGCTACGAAAACTCGCAGTAAAAGTCTGTGAAAAGAACAACCAAGTCTCATAAAACTACGCCAGCTGTTCCTAGTTGGGATTGACGTTTTTCTTTTGTATAAATTTATTGCTAAATATGTGTTCGTCGTACACCCGAAAACTATTTTTCGTTTTTGTTTGCCGAAGCTTCTTTGTGTTTGATTGTAAGGTGTTACGCGCCAACGCAACGCAGGCGATGAGGCGCGCCGTAGTGGAGGGCTCGGATTAATTTTGACCACCTGAGGATCTTTAACGTGCGCCGAAATCTCGTGCGCACGGGCGTTTTTGCTTTTTTCCTCCATTCATTTTGGCCTGGAATCGAACCCGCGCCATCGTGCTCAGCAGCACAACGCCTTTGCCACTGAGTCACCGCGGCGGATAGTGTCTTTTTGTTATTGATAACTCAGACTGAAGTTACCAAACTCAGCTTTTGTTAATTTTGACAAATACATTTGTAATTGTTTCTTATTACAGCCACGATTTACTGTTTTATTTAAGCAATGCCTAAGCAGTGACCTTTTCATAGTATGTATTTTTTCTAGAGATATCTGTATGTTCAAAAACGTGGAGTAGGTTACGGCGGTGGTGTCGTTTGTAGTGATAATAAATAATTGTAGGTTATATTCACAATATATTGTGAAGCTGTTAAAACGGAAAACCCCTTCTATAACCAATTTTTAGCTTTTTCAATTTGTTTATTTAGTGTTAACATGTTCTATTTTGTTAGGGCAGATATTTTATTTCTTTTCTATGTATTTCACAGCAGAGGCTTCTACCACTAGGTAATGTTTTGCTTTGGCTCCTGTTTCTGCCATATGAGTACTTGATGTGTTTCGTTTTAAAGGAGTGAATGAAAGTTTGGTTGATTGATTGAAGTATTGCTTGATTTAGTTGAAAAAATGTGTGTATAGTCAGGCCGGGAAGTATCTTTTTTTGCGGCATTCGTGCATTGTTGCTGGAGGATGCCTGAGTAGTGGCTATTAAAATTGTGTTCTGTAGGTATGTCAAAGTACGTTTTGTCCCGTGTACAGAACTGATCGATGCTGCACTTTTGTTCACAGACCAAAATGCGAGCTGGAACATCGCCTACACTGCTAGTACTGCTTTTATCGGCGGCGGTACTTGGTAAGGTCACTTGATGAGACTATGAAAATTGTTGCATATCGACTCCATACAGAAAAAATACGAGCACTTTCGATTAGAAATTTGCTTTATTATTTGCGACAAGTTGCACTGTTTCAGTCGCACTAACAACTTTCGTAATAGCAGATGAGGAAAACCGGCCGCAGTATTTACGAACCTGTTATTTTTCAACTACTGTGTTCCAAAACATAAGGCCAGACATTTACGCGAGCGTTTATCGATGTCAATAACGCCTGCTGTAGATAATGACTATATTCTTGGAAGATTGCAGTGTCGACCAAAAAAAAGACGGCGTTTGTAATTCTTTAGTTTCTATGTGCACATTTGCGCGCGCAAGCACGCTCCGTAAAATACTATAAATCACGTAGACACGCAACTTCTTTACTCAGAGCACAAGGTAGCCGTTTCTTCTAAACTAGTCTACGGGCAAGCCATGGACTTCGTCCTGCTAAAAGAAATACTTTCCTAACAATAATACTGCTAATGCTTTTTGTGGTTTACACAAAGCCCACTGTTCTGTTAAGAAATGAGCATCGAACTGCCCAGAAAGCCGGTCGGGGGGTCCATAATAAAACTTGAGTTTTTACAGAGTATTTTCCTTGGTTGTTTTAATGTTACGCAAATAATTTTGATATTTATGTATATTGAATATCTGAAATGCACCCAAGAGCATCACATAAGGGGGAATGCAAAACGGACACTGAACATATATTACTGAACATATATGAATACGAATTACAATGGCAGCCGGACACATATCTGTGCAAGTACTACAATTTGCGCAATTGAGAGAGAGAGAGAGAGTAAGGAAAAAATTCAACATTTACAGTACATGGCAACATTCAACAAGGCACGCGAGGGGGTAAGGTCGTGAAATAATACACTGTTCGAGAGAAAGGGTATCACTTCCTGGGAAAAAGTGGTAGCTATACAAATACAACGGAATAGCAATACAGTCAAGATACGATAGCCATACAATGAAAATAAAAAACCCGGTCGCGACCTAAGCAGCTCCTGTCGAGTTCGAACAATCTGGGGAGGGGCAGGAACAAAAAAATGGCTGCGGCAATTGGCTTAACTAACATTGGGCATGCAAAGCGACAGCTTGGCTTAGTCTGGTTGAGTCTTAGTCTCGCTTGGTTAACCTTTCATGTAGCTGTAATTTCGAGCACGGCTCAAAGCCGTTCGGTCCCGTGCAACGCTCACAGAAGGAGGCCCGGCGGAGTTCGCCGGGGCGAACGCGGCGAAAATGGCGTTCATTCGCGGCGAACGCGCCGTTCCTTTTTGCCGGGCGCGACATGAGTCCCATAGCCCGAAACGACCCAGTGGCGCACGCATGGGAGGCTGGGGGGTGGTTGGTTGCCGATCAGCTGATCCACCGCTACCACGGCGGCAGCCGTTGCTCATACGAGAAGAATGATTGAAAACGAGGTCTTATGCGCTGTGCCGAAAGCGGGCCCGGCGAATCACGCGATGCGCTTCTAGGGGTGTGTTGTCGGGGTTGTGTCTCGGGTCAAAAGGTGAACTTGCGCATACTCCGCGAATCCGCGGGACGAAAGTAGTAAAGATTTGATTTAAAACATTAAATCCGTTCAGCTCAATGTGAAAGCTGTCGGAAGGGCAGAGCAGTGACTCGCCATTATCCCCTCACTGTTACCACCCATCGCGCTCTTCGCCACCCCGTCTCATTCTTTTCCTGATGCATTCAAGCGAGGTTTGTCCAACGCAGTTAAAAGTTTTCGCTTTCGCAGTGCTCGCACGCCCCTGACCTGAAACTGCGCCAGCGGGAGTTATAATCTTTTTGTGCTTGCTTTTCCTCCCGCACTTGCCGGCGCTGAACTGCTACTTTTTTTTTCGATTAATCTTAGCAACCAACCCAACGAGCGTTCATAACTAAAGGAACACGGGAACTTGCGGGTAATCATGTATATTGTGCCTCAAATGTAACGGCGGTTCCCTTTCGCTAAACAACGGGGTGATATATGACAAGCGCCAGCGGTTCGCGAGTTTCGAGGGCTTATGACTATATAAACGGCTTGGCTTTGAAACCTCTGTGTCCTGCAGCGACGGCAGAAGGTACGACGGAACGCCGTGTGGCTCTACTTGGGTCCAGCGAGTGAGCTACGACGACAAGGCGAGCCCCTAAAGTGCTCTGCCCTTAAAAGGTCTTCATCGCCACTGAAAGCTCATGGCGGTCCGCATCAGCCCACGCACTAAACGGGCTGCTTCCCAGCCGAGAAGGCGACCTTTTCTTATGGTCACCTTTGTGCTAATAAGGACGCTAGAGGTTGCCGTGGGCGGTGCGTCTCAACTCTCCTCCAACTCCTTCTGAGTCGCGGCGCATTGAAACGCCGTGTGCTTGTTCAATGGCGCGTGCAAAGCGGGCGACGCATGTGAGTCCGTGCAATCCGGTTTCCGAAGCGGCGCGTCAAAACATCTAGCAGGGTGGATGCGGGCGGGAGCGGCCGACGCAGTTGGTCCTCCGGCAGACAAACCGGTTCTCGGAGTGAAGACGCGTGTGGATACGCGTCCCTTTCCGCTCATGTGTTCGACCCTTAAGGCCCGTTCACACTAGCGACGAAAGCAAGCGAAAGCGATGAAAGCGACGGAAATTTCTGTCGCTTTCGCCGCCTTTCATCGCTTTCGTCGCGCGACGAAAGCGATTGGTCTCGACCAAATTTTGTCGCCTCCGTCGCGCCGTCGCTTTTGAAGCGGAAGCAGGAGGTGAGACTTCCTGACGTCATATCCTGCCAAAGCACCCGGATGCTGTGTCTCCACAAGCGGCGAAGCTGCCGTGAAGTGTCACTCTGAGCGCGAGACAATAACAAGAAAAGCAAAAAATAGTCGTCGCCCGTCGCTCGATGTCGCGTGCAAGTGTGAACAGCAAGGGTGGCGATCGCTTTCGCCTTCGTCGCTTTGTCGCGTCGCTTCGTCGCAAGTGTGAACGGGCCTTTAAGGCGCAGGCTTTTGGTCTTTAAGCAGTGGTGGCAAATTATTTATGTGAGAAACAGCCCTGTTACCTTGGGCCCCCCACTACGCATGCACCGAAGCTGTAGGGGCGTCGCCGAGAAAGAGAAATGCCGAGGTTTTGTAATGCCAAACTTCGCCAAAAGGAATCGTTCTTGTCTGAGCATTTCGAACTAGGCAGATCCTGGCAAAAGTTGGGGTCTCGATAGGCGATGCCAGGTCAGTGCTCATGATCTCTTTGCTTATGATCTCCGGGCGACTGGACGGATCTTGCGGCAGGGAAAGGGTCCCGGCCGTGGTCCCTAGATTGGTTAATGTACGCTTGGAGAATAAAAGGAGAAATACACGGAGTTTGAGGAAATCATAGGGTCTGCAGGCTGTTGGAGCTATCTAGATGCAAATTGCAGTCGTTTTATTACGCTTGTGTAGCCGATATTTTATTGGAAATAGTAGCATACAAAGTTTCACTTCCCTTTGGTATATTATTAACGTCTAAGGTTCGTAATTTCGGGAACCACAAGTGCAACTTCAATCACCAACGCCTTGCTGAGCCTCCTGGCAAATAAACAGAAGCTCGGGCGTTTGGTTTCGTTATCAACAGCGGACTTTTGGAAAACGAGTATCACAAATTTTACTACAGCCATAAGATAAGGAATACCTTGGTTACTCGGCGGAAATAACCGCAGTTACGTTTAACCGTGGTAACTAAACTTTAACCGCGGTTATCGCAAACTGCGGTTTGGGCTGATACACGCGAAATTCAAAGTGCGGCTACAGCAGACCCTTGGTTGTGAGCGTAACCAAATAAAATTAACAAATTTTCAACGTCACATTAAAAAAGATACGGGTGCGGTTCAGTGCAGCTAACCTTGGATATGCAAAGAAACAGGTTGGCTTAGTCTTATCGAGTCTTGGTTTCGCTTAGTTAACCTTTGATTTAGCTGTATTACTGACCACGTCTCAAAGCCGTTGTGCCAGGCTCACAGAAGGACGCCGGGCGGACGCGGCGTTCGGCGGGGCGAACGCGGCGTTTATTCACCGCGAACGCGCCGTTCCTCTGTACCGGGTGCGAGATGAGTCACGTAACCCGAGACGACCAGCGGCGCATAAATGGAAGGCCGCGGGAGTGGTCCGCTACCGATTAGCTGATCGGCCGCATCGGCAGCGGCTGAAAACCTGGCCTTGTGCGCATCGGCGACAGCGGGCCTGGCGAATCATGGGATGCGCTTAGAGGGGTGTGTCTAACCGCTGGGCGAAAGCAGTAGATCTTTCCTTAAACAGAGAAGCAGCGTAGATAAAAGCAAAGATAGTAAAAACACTTGCTTCAGACCCAAACGCAGCGCACTCGCGCGTGGCAAGTTTTTCCCAACAGCTTCCCCGAGAGAGCTCGCGACCTGCTCGCATTTCTCAGGTCGTCTCGGTGTTGGGAACTCTAGGCTTAACATCGCGATGGATATTGATCGCCGCTTTCTCTATAACTGCGAACTGCAATCCGTTGCGCAATTTTTCACCACACTAACATCCACTTTTTTGCATGTGCAACTTCTTTTCCGCTATAAGATTGATTTCGAAAGCGGCGACAAGCTGTTGCTGCCGGGGTCTGGTCCGGTTCGAGCCGCTTCGTAAGCTGTGTGGGCGGGAGCGCCGACGTGTTTGCAGGCATGCCTGGCGTTCGCGCAAATCGTTTCCGAGTGCTGAAAACGCGTAATTATTTCCTGCTTTATCCATTTCTTGCGAACGACGCGCGGAATTTAGCTCACCTATTGTCGCAGTTGATCGGGTGGATCGGGAAACGAGCTATACATTTCGCTTTAGTCGGGGTAAATCGCAGTCACGCTGACAGCGATGGCGACGCAAGAAACGCAAGCTCCTCATATTTAGGGCGTCCGCTATTTCGGCTCTCCGAATGCCTTCCTTTCCTAAACCCGCCAGGTGATTTTTTCTCGCCTCCACTGATGCGCCGCCACTTGCGTCCGATCTGACATGCCCAATTTTTAACACTGGGGCTGCGGCGACTGCGGTTAGCGTGTCCGAAGTGAGGTGGCCAAGCTCGGTTTGCATTAAAAATAGTTGGCGAAATATTCGCAGTTTTATCGGTCGTGTAATGCCGCAAACGAAAGTCTCTTGACGAAAGTCAAGAGACTTTCATGTATTTAGAGGTTGGTCAGACGTTACTAACTCCCTGCATTTTTTTCAAACACGAACATATCTGCCTTCTCTTAAGAACGTTGATGATTTTAAAATATTCGTTTCCGAAAGCTGCTTACGTCATGTTAGGAGAGCATCGAAACTGTCAGGTGATAGTATCAAAGATCTTGTAGTGCAACAGGAAGGAAGCACCGCCATTAAATCCAAGCGAAAAATTTGAGGCAATTTATTTCCCCGAGTAAAATTGCTGTCATTTTCCATATCAGCTGAGCTTAAGCGTCATGCTTGCAGAGAAAAAACATGAACACCAAGAAAGCAACCTGGGGTCATTAAACCGTCAGTCTTAGTCTGAAGCAAATGGTTTATGCTGTTTGTTCCATTATTTCATTGGAAGTGATCCCTGTCTTTCACAAGGCGTCAGATTGCACAGCTTGTGTGCTAGTGGAATAGCTTCCGATTTGTGGGCGTTTTTTGATGGTACTTTTTCTAGTTGTGTCGTCATCTGGATGAACTAAGTTTCTAATTTAACGACGGTAGTCGGACACGTAAGCCTATAAACCGGTTTTTTTTTCAGCGTCATTTGTTCCCGTTGGCCGATCGGGCTCAATTGTTGGAAGGGAAGATATGACGTAAGTCTTCTTCTGTAGATTTCCTTGCGATATAGGTTATCGATTGAGGCAATAATAAACTCTTGAAGCTGTTAACCAACGTCAAAATCATTGAATTGAAGCCTTGTTCCTGTGAGAGAACAAAAGGAAAATGATAAATGTGAAGTTGCAGTGCAACAAAAAAACGGGAAAGAGCGCAAACAGCATGGCCCCGCCTGCTACAACTGAATGTTAAGACAGACTTCGTCATAGCAACCTTTTTGGTTCTCTACACGCAATAAATGTTACGCAATAAATGCTTATCGCGACTGCTACTAATATCACGGCCAGTAGTTTTCGCTACCTACGCCAGTCGACTACACACCCATAAAGCAGCAACAAAATGACATGAATACTAAATGGTCATTTACTGCACCAGAGGGACAGATTGCGTCAGTGCACTACTTCCCATTTTCTGCCAGCATGCGGGCATGAAATGTATCACTAAGCTAATGTATCAATAATCCGTTGAAGCTCTCTCTTGGTAGCATGACAAGAAATACTAAGGAATGCCAATTGTTGCATCCGGATTACTACGATAGCTCACGGCCTCCCGGGAGCGTGACGTGCGTGCTCGCGACTTCAGCCTGCCGAATATAATTTATTCAAGGGGTAATGCTCCACAAATATGCTACAAAATGCAGGTGCGTTCTTGCTAACTTGACGAATGAAACTGTGTTTGCACTACTTATTGCTACCAAGACAGGGCTACTGAAGTGTAGAAAGAATCTGTGTGATAGCCACGAAGTCTCAAACATGGAGTTTAAATAGTATTTATGTTGCGCCGCTGTCCGATGAATAATCGATTAGGGAGGATTGTTCATTACAAGCATGCAAAACGTTGTTATTTGCGCTAAAAGAGTACTTCAAAAGTTGGCGCATTTTGTGGGCTACATATCTCCAAAGGCCTCGGCCGCAGAAAGTATCGACCCGAAATATTTCGTGCAATATCTTCCAAACAAGAACACCAGCCACTGGGTTTGGGAGTTGTTACGTCTGTTACCGGAGAAAGTTTTTTCAGATTTTTTGTCAGGTGCCGTGAAATGCATCAACTCTCTCAAAAGTACTTTTGCCCAGGGCTGTACTGTACGGACATTTTTTCTATGATTTGGCAGCTAAGTGGGATAACAGGCACTAATAATATGGTGCGGCTACTAGTTGTGTGGTCATTTGAAGTTAAAGTGCGAGCTTTTTGTAATCGTATTGTTGTTATTATAGTCGTTTCGAACAGGCTTACGGTGAACAAATGTTTCAGCAACAGTTTATATACCACATGTTCTGTTTCTGGTGCGAAAAATTCCGAAGTGCTTTGGAAGCATATTTGTTGAACCTATTTAGTTGAGATAGCGCTAACAATCAGCCACATAAGCGGCGTCGACATGGCTCTTGGTCCACGGTGCAATCATGACGAGGTGGTGCTAGCGAAAGTAACGGCACATTTCTCGCGGATTAAGGGCTGCATAATGTCCTGAGTAACGCTCTTCAACATGTGCATTGTAATATGTGCACATTTGTCCACCGTTTTAAATACTCCCTTAACCATGTTTTGTGCAGCATTGTTTAGGTTTGGATATGATCGTGTTTATTACCACCCGTATATCGATGTATATCGCAGTTTAATGCTCCCGCTCTCCCGACTTTTTTCCCTTTTCCTTCTCACTTTGTTTATCGAGATAGGAAGCAGTAGTCCTTACTATAACCAGGGCTGAGCTCTTGAGATTTATCAAACCTTGCTTTTTTGCAGGGCTAATAATGCCAAGGCCGCTGTCGAAGAACCGGACACTGCAGGTGAGTAGATGACATTATTTTTCTAGGTGCTGGTGACTTCCATTTTCGTTAACTTCATTGCGTGGTGTTCAGAAAAAAAAGCTCGAGTTTTATGCGCCGATGCAAAATCATGGCAATGAGGCGCACCCTGGTGGAGGACGGCAGCAATAAAGTAGCCTGCCTGGACGTCGGTAACGCCTACCGCAAATAGGATACACGGCTGTTCGGGTTTTTCGACTCTGTAAAAACAAACAGCCGCCTGAGCAATGATCGAAGTACGTTTTTTAACTTTTCTGAAGAATTGGCTGGAAAATTGCACAAATTTAGCGAAGTTCGCTGGCAACGCGAACTACTGTGCGTTTCTAGTGTGACCTAGGTGTCAGTTAAGTGCTAGCTCCAGGCTGTCGCCGTGTAGTGGCGCATGTCCTGTGCTGTCTGTAGTGTCGGTTCGTCGGTAAGGAGTTCTGCTGCCACAAAACGAAAAGTTCGGCTTTTCAAGACAAGCTCGCAATTTTAGAAGCCGTCATCGCCGGCGAGGAGAAAGACGTCGCCGCCTGGTACAGTGTCCCAGCTAACACCCTCTCAACAATTTTGAATGCGGAAAAGAGCATTGAATTCTCGGAAAGGCGCCCTTTCAGCATACGTCTGGTCCTTGAAACGGGTTAAGGCATTGAAGAGTGTCAAAAGGGATACTTGACTTACGTTTGTGAATACGGGGGTAAGTGCCCTGGCTTCTTTCGAGTGCTTCGTAGTGCCTAAGCCTTAGCGAAAAGAACAGTCGCAACTTGCGTACTTTTTCACTGGGAAATAAATCCTTGAAGGGTGAGTTCACCATCAGTAATGTCTCGCATTTTGGTTTCGTTTCTTCTTCGTTCACTAGAGCCTTAGATCGAAACATGCACGTAAAGAAAACGTGCATGTAACAAAAAATTACAAATTTGTATCAACTTCGTTATATCCAGGTTTAACTGTATATGCTTTATTAATGGCGTCCTAACGCTATGTGTAAAGCAAGGTTCCGTAAAATGTGCAGAAAATGATGTGTAACGTTTCAAAATAATATATGATTTAGTTAAATGGAATCTAGTTTTTATGAGCATTCTCTTTGCTATAGTTATATCACCTTTCCTGAAGATAACGTTTTGAAATTCTGACCTAAATATCGCAGGGAAACTTTCCGTAGGTGCTGAGAAAGGAAAATACGCGCTCCTAAATGCATCCGTATGAGACTGACAAGCATTTGTTTTAGCGACAAATGAGGCAGCATATAGGCTTATTCAGGACGAGACCCAATCTACTACGCGACATAACATCCTGAAAAAAGTTCACAGCCTTTCACATTCAGTATCACTGGAATATCTCGCTCGCTCGATTCTATTAAGCATTGCCATTGTTTAATTACATTGGAGAGTGGCTTTAGCATAGTCTCTGTAACGGACGCAGAACTGATAAGCTGTTGTTCTGACTCTGTAGACAACAAACACTTTGGTCAATATTGTGGCTTTTTATAAATACTAGGCGGATGGGGTGTGTAGCTTGTTGAGGGACAGTAAGCTAGAATCTTAGGCCTGCTTGAGTCAAGTACCAAGACATGGTCCGAGTTCTTGGTGTCTATCAGATGCAGAAAAGTCGACGTGAATAAGTATGCAGGCCCCTGATTTATAAACCTTGATTCGTGTGAGTCGCCCCTGATTTCTAAACCTTGATTTGTGTGAGTCTTAGTCAATTTTATTTGTAGTGCCGACGAGAGAGATTGCGTATTCCTGTTTTGTCATCCAAGGTTTTACGTTGTTAGATGGCGACAGAGAGGGCTGATGCACTCGCTCTTCTACAATTACTTGGCATGTTGCATTGAAAAAATTGACATTGGTGGGAAGACAATAGCGGTGTTTGATTGAGACTAGCAGATGATGATACTGCTGGGCTTGTTGTAAACTTGGGTGTGTCGAATAAAATCTGCAGTTTGTATGCGAGGAAACGTTTGGAAGTGGGGAAACAGATGTGGCTCGGTTTTGCTACATCTTTTAAACTCAAAACGAAACGGAATATTTAATGGTGGAACTTGAGGAATGCGGTAAAATTCCACCCCTCTCTCTGGGGATATGGAGGCTCGACTAGATGTGCATGCCTTATCAGGCATTAGAAGCCCCGTTCTTCGCTCGCTCTTCTGACATCGTGGCTGTGGCCACTGAGGTTTGATTTAAAATCGCCACAGTGGCCGGTGGCACTGGCCCCTGTCGCGCTTTGCTGTCTACCAGTATCGGCGTTTTAACGGTAGAGCTCTTTTAAGCTTTAGTTCTAGCGGTGCCAGGCATCGCGTAACAATCGGCGCAGAAATGTGGGAAGAAGAAAGAGGCTGGGGAAAGAAGCGTGACGGAAGTGGAGAGGAGCGAGAAGCCGATGATCAGTTGTTGGGGGTGCGCGTCACCGCGATTACGTTCGGATGGGGAGGCAGGCGTCGGGGATGGGCTGCGTCTAATGATGAGGTAAGCTCTCACGACGTGCAGGGGCTCCTCGATGTGGCGGAAGACGGTGTGCGCTCGGCCGCATCACTGTCCGATCTAGCTATAAGGTGGGCAGACCAAAGAAGGTGCTGTCTTCCGAGGAAGAAGAGAACCTCGGTGAAAGGAAAGGGGAAGCCGATCGTGAGCGTGTCAAGCGGCGTCGTGAAGATCCGAAATCCGGGCGAGGGCTGCCGAAGTTGATAAAGTTCTGCCAAGTTCGCAATCGAGATGCGAAGACTAAGTAGCCACGTTTGTTGGCTACTACCAATAGAAGAAGCTTTACTAGTAGAAAAGGATATAGTTGTGATGGAAAAGGAGGGAAGCTACCGGAAAGTCAAGTTGAAATACTGCATAAAAGGTCAAGTTTGAGATGACGTACGGCTTGCATAATACTAAAGCATAGACAAGTAGATCTATAGAAAGTAATGCTAGCAAAACTAATATCACGCTAAGGAAGAGCCAAGTAGAGCTATAGCGAAAGCCAAGGTAACAGCTCTAGAAAAAGCCACGTTCAAACTACAATAAAGCCGAGGTAAACCTATAAAAAGTTGTTAATTTACAGAAAAGCCCAGTTAAAGCTACATAAAAGCCGTCGTAAACAATACGAAATGCAAAGATGAAACTAGAGAAAAGGCCAAAGACCGTGTGTTTGAACCTTCGCATCTCAATACGAAGGTGGCCGAATGTTTTTCTTATCTATACTGTTAGATGATGATCAGGTGACTAAGTGGCGAAGCAGGGTGGATTCACAAGATTTTCTGGGGTTTACTTGACAGCGCCGAATCTGAGCCTCCAGCCCGTCCAAAAGCGATTCGTTGTCCTCGTCGTCGTCCGGGCTGCTGGCGTAGAAGATTTGCCTATCAAGTAGCGCACATGGTCTACAGCACCACAACAGTACTCAAGCAGTCCCGTCGTTTAATATTATACATGTCTTCTTCATCCTTTCTTGCGAATTTCTGCGGTTCCCGTTGGTGCTTCCAGCTGTTTGACAGTGTCGCCAAAGAGTTGGTTTAGTCGTGGTCACGGGTGCTTACATTGGGGAGAGGCCAGAGAGGCGAGAGTTTCGGCGAAATACAGCGACTTCGTTGTCCGCTGTGGAATTCCACGCACCTCAACCAAGGTGCGAATCAGGGTTTATTTACAGGACTTCTGGGGTTTACGGAGAACATTAAATGCGAGCTTCCCGTCCGTGTGAGAGCTCTTCGTTCTCCTAATTTTTCTTCCAGAAGGCTGGCGGGAAAAATTTGCTTTCAAGTAGCGCATACCTTCTAGAGCGCCACGACAACTCTGATGTAGTCCTGTCGTGTAACAATGCGATATCATTTTTGTCACCTACCTGGTTCAGGATTCACGTTATGTGATTTGATGCCTCAACGCATTCTTGAAAACCAAGTTTTTTTAGTTTATCATCCCTATTTCTAGCATCAAGAGATTTCTTGAGCATTGTTGCGGCATTTTTATTTCAAAACCCCCCAAAACCACATATTAAATCTGGATTTTAAAGCTATCATGCCCTTCTATGCCCAAGAAGTATAATTGGGCCTGCGCTGGATTTGAGGCCACCATGGGATCAGTTTCAACGAGGTGGAGAATAAAATAGCCGCTTCAGCTGCACTGAGAAATGCAGTAGACATAACAACAGTATCCTACTCGGACCTCAAACGAGACATCAGACAATACCTCCATAAAACATGGCAAACAGACTGGAACCAACAAACATACAATATATATCTATTAAACCACACTTGGGGAGATACCGCAGTTGCATAAGCAACAGATACGCAACAAATAGGCCCCACACATGCAACACACTCGCATGTGCTCACACGTAGCAGGTGTGGAGAGGGCCTTTCTGTAATCCAGAACTTCCGTCAGTCCAAGGCACTCGACACAACATGGCGCATTGTTTCACAAAACTATACCAACAACACATCCCACTACACCCAATACACTTTTTAGGTGGCAAGCACTTAATTTTCCATAAGCCCACTTCTGATTTTCTTAGCTATGTCAAGTTCTCAGGAGTCATTGATCATGAGGCATATTGACAGCCTGGCCCTTTCCACCGGGCATATTCATTGCGTTGTGCTTCGGTTCACCATTCTTTGTTACTAGATGGCGTTAGTACACATTGACTTCACTGTCAATAAATAACTCTTATGGTATTCGTTGCGGTAGCTGGAATTGCGCCAAGAAACACAAACCATTGTAATCATCATCTTTAACCTTTCTAACACACAGGCCATATCGTTCTCTTGTTTTGTACCTCTGCCCAAGGATGGACGGCGCAAAGTTTCGCATACATGAGCCATATACTGCTGGCGTAAGAAAAGTGAAACCAAAATGCCAACGCTTGCATACGAAACTGTATTTTCTATTCCCCAGCACTCACTCTGAAAATAGATTGGGGTGAGCTTGGTGTTTATGGAGCTAGAGGGATATACCCTGCTTAAAATGAGGTCGTAGAGATGCATACCAACTTTCCTCTCAATTTAAAGTCACCTATAGTCTTATATGACGTTTTGGCCTGCCAATGTGCGTCTTTGCAGAGATGAAACAAAAATATGAAGAGCTCCACAAGCGAAGGATCGAAATGATCCAGAAGGAGCTGCAGAAAAAAGGTGAGCGAAGTAACTTTTAGTTATGTTTTGCAGGTGTTGCGCTTTTTGCGGAAACCTGTGAACTTTGAAATGGTGCTTTTTACAACCTTCGCAAATACTTGGATTTGTTAATATTGCTGGTGTGAATGAATATATATTCAACAATAATTGTACGTAAAACTGTAGGCATAGCTTCGTTGTCATTGAAGCACTTCAATCTGATTATGCTGAGTGAAAAAATTCGCAGAATAGGCCCCACAAAACAGCTTATTTGGTCGCATGTCGCAGTTGAACGCGTCTTATATTGGCCCGCGCGGTGTGTTAGTTCTTCTCTAAATATTTCTACACATGTTGTGTTAAAGGAGCAGCCTTTTGGCTTGTTTGAATTTGGCTTGTGCTTCTTTTGTGATGTCGAGTTGGCGATAGAAAGTAACGTTTAAGGAACACTAATCTCCCTGAGGCGAAGAGGAAAACAATATACAATGAGCTCAATTTTGTTGTCGAGTGGTGCACTATTCTTTACATACCACGTTTTTTGTTTGACAGTTTAGAAGCTAAGAGCATCCTCACTGAGGGAGGATTTGATAATGGTAAAACCGTCTTGCCCCTCGACAAGTTATGCCATCCTAATTTAGAAGAGATTTATTTGATGGCAATGAACATGTATATATTCATGTAGAATAAATGCACTTTGAATTCTCGATTTCCGTGCACCTTTGTGTGGAAGGTATGGACTTATGTTTTTCAAGGTTCAGACTTTATGGTTCTTTTATGGCATTCAGAAAAACTTCTCATTCTGTCTGCAAGATGATCCCGTTAATGCAGGTTTATGGGGTCAACAGTGTAGAATCGGAGTACAGTTCTAGCTCTAGAAATTGTCTGGGCACGGTATCCTGCAGCAAAAAAAATACAGGTTGCACAAACAATCACAACGTCACCATCGCGGACGTGGTACTTCTGCTGACGTGGTACCACTACAACGGACTTCACTAAGTCTCCTGAACCATTATTGCCGCTTTAAACCTGTTTATTCAGAATTTATATTAGAACCTAATAAATAAACCGGTATATTTGTAAGGTTTATTTTTGCTACGTCCGAAGAGATAAGGTGGAGGTTAGTAGAGGTGGTTATGGCAAGAGAAACATAGGATTGCTCAAGCATCTCGCAGCAGTCAATAAAATGTTATTTCTAGCTGTGTGGCTATAGTAGCTCCAAATGTGTTTACATCACCAACAAGTCGAAATGCTGAGAAGAGCGACTAGTCAACCCTGTTTCTGTTTTATTTCAATATTGTTTGTATCGAAGAAATTATAATATGTATTCAATATACAAGCCGGCCAATTTCCAGTGTTTAGCGCCGCATCTGTGCCCTTCCCTGCTACGGCTGACTTCGACGTTGTTTTGTGTTTTTAAAGACTAAAATGGTGCTCTTTTTTGTACATTTTGGAAAGATTTTGTAAGGTTCTTTTGTTTCCTGGTGGCGAGACGTCAAGATAGCATAAAATACAGTACCCGTTTTTCCAAAAGAATCTTTTGTAGTTTCATAAAGCCGTACTTTCAGGTAAAAAATACTGTTGAAACGAATAGTCATTACATATTTCGTAATTAGCTCACTTGAGATTGGCAAACGAAATTTGTCCATGCCACTTTCGGTTATGCGTATTCAGTGGGGATGATGAACATTTAGGCCATGAGGTGAAATAATACAAATTTCAGTGTGATCTGCCTGAAATTTATCTCGCTGCTGTTTTGAAGCTTAGTATTATACGCAAATATTGGTGTATAATTTTACCTTATTAGGGAAACCAATTGGCTACCGATTGGCTGGACTGGAATTAGAGAAAGACCATAAACTCAGTGTTTTGATGAAATTTGAAAGTTTAGGGGAAATCGGCAATTTAGCGGAGCATTAGGAGCGCGTCGAATTAGTAGACACGAAAATGAAATATTTCAAGGACAGGTCAACGCAGCTAATCACTCAAGGATCTTTTATCCGGTTGATACAGAAGCGCTGTAAGATGCGAGCATATGTATCTAAAATGTGAATTTGTTTCAGAAGCGGGGCGAGCGATGGTGCCACGAATTACAGAAGATGACTTCTATTGACCTTCAAATCGTACCTTCTGATCTAAACATGATTTGTCTAGAGCAGGGAAGCAATTTTGTGGAATAAAGGCATCAATATGAATAAATAAAGGCTGTTTAAAGCTTAAAAAGCGTTTTTATTCTCGCGTGGTTCTCAGATTTTTCCCGGTTACAGTGACGATAACTTATTGCTACAATATATTGCAATCTACATACTTTAAGCGACCGATGTAGTTCTATTGAGGCCTGCGTGATTGTTAAAATTTTTTAATGTGATTGTTGTTTTATATTTCAGGTCCACACAGTTTCAGACATGTAGCAGGAGCTACTAATTTGGTCTCACTGTTTTAGGGAGGCTTGGGTTGAAAAAGTTTTATACCTAGTGCTCGTCAACTTCCTCCGCACGTTTATATATCTGTAACTTCGTCCATACGACCAAAAATCCTTGAACCCCACATTTCTTTTTGAAACCCGTCGGGGCGGCGTGGTGACTACAAATAAGAGTGCAAGCTTTACACGGACTGATCTACTGAATGAATGTCTGCAGATGCTGTTGAGGTGGAACAAAGTTTAACGACGATAGTCTTTGTTGGGCTACACAAACCTGAAAGTTTTGGTCTGCTTCTACGTCTGTCTCTTAATGTAGCAGCCCGGTGAAAAGCAAAAGAATTGTTGTACATGATGTTTATACCTACAATACACTTCCAAACTAGTACATTTGGGGGTGACGTTTTTATTTGGCGGCATCGTTTATATAAAAAAACCAATACGCCCATTTGACCGAAACATGCCTAAAAAAGTAGTAATAAAACGTTTTTTGATGAGAAGTACAAGAATTTCTGATTTGTGCAATGGGAAATAGAGTAAAAGCTCGTTAAGTCCAAATCGAAGGCGACCATAAAATTTTTCGAACTAAGCGGAGTTCGAATCAGCGGGCGGGCGCTAGAACGAATTCAAATCGCGCCACGCTGCGGGGGAAGAACACAAAGAAGTCACCTCTGGACTCGTAATCGCGAATTAGACGCTGCTACGCGTTTGTGGCAGGTGATTTCGTAAATAATGTTTTGTAAATAATAATGGCATGCGCAAGGAGCACTGGCCACGGTGGCGCGGCGCCCTCTGTAGAGCCGAGATGAGCAGTTGCAGGAGCCTAGCGCGCGCACCACGCCGTTCTTTTTCTGTTTCGTTCCTTTGCATCTCTTGTAAATTTGGTTGGGTTTGGATTTGCAACACGTTCTTATCGCTCTGGGCCGACGTCTTCTGCAAGGAGCGATGGTAACCAGGGGATCCCAGTTCGAATTTACCGTTCTGGATGCCGACGCATGTCAATTGTCTGGAGTTTTCCCCCATTGAAATATCCAGTGCTGTGCCGGAACCAGGGCGCGAGTTCGAATTAACCGGCAGTTAGAATTAACAGAGTTCGAAATAACGAGCTTTTATTGTATATCCATGTTGGAAACAATGTATTGACCAAAAATTCAGAATGCTCGCGCCCAAGCCAAGAAGAGAGGGCGGCAATCCTAGATGTGCCAACATTTCAGAAAGGTTCCAAGACATGGCGCACGCGCAGTGCAGCACAGAAATTTTTAGACTTGAGCAAAGCTATAGTGTTTTTCGCGGGAGAGGCGAGACGAGAGGGGGCGAACATGAGAGGTGGGCGGCAAAGAGAAAAGAGGAGTTTACATGGCAGAGGCGGCACAAGACTGTCGTCTAATTACGACATTTGCGGCGAAATGAGCCGATGCACGGCCAGTTTTAGGGCACAGCTTTTTGGCGGCCTGTCTCTGGGCTGAGCCGCGTTGTCGGCATAACCGAGGGAACGATGGGTTGACCGACGAGTGAAAGAAAAAGTGAGCAATGAAAGATAGCAAAGGAGGAGGGGTCGCGAAATCGGGAGGGGAGGACGGTTCACTGTGGCGGCGCAAGACAGCGCTCTCCGAAAGTGTGCGGTGGGGAAGGAGAAGCGGATGGGGCAGTAAACTGTGCTCGCACGAGGCGCTCGACGGCGCGACGCTTGGCGAAAAAATGAGGGGGGCGTGCCTGCGCGTCACTATGATGTGCGTTCACTTAAGAAGCACTTCGCGGTCCCTTCCTGAGACGCAATTTGCACCGCCGACGTAGACGCTAATCATTGCTGCCGTCGAGAGAGCTCACGAGTGAGTGCAGCCTCAGCGCTCTTCTGCGGCTCCCAAATATCGCATTAGGCAGTATCGTAATCGCCAGTTGCTTTTTATAGTCATAATTTTGTGTGTTCGGACAAATTCACTCTGGAGGAAATTTTACGCTGAATAGTTTATATTAAAGCACTGTTTCTCCGTTCGGCGGCTGCTTTGTCATGGTGCTGGAATGGCTTTGATGCGGCGGCTTGGTGCTATTGGTTAGAAAACTACAAGTAATGATATCGCCTTAGATAAAACTCTCCTTGGTTGTGTAGCAGTCTTAGGAGTAGAATGCCATTTAGTCGGTTTCTGATTAGTGGTGAAGAAAACCGGAAAGAATAGCAAAAAAACAAAATCGATGCTTCGCACTCAGTTCCCGGCCACGGAATTCAGTCAAGGCAACTAACTCTGGTAGAGAAGATACAAGTTCAGGAGCAAAGGGAAGAAATGCAGAAGCTGAGATAAAACCACTGTATTTAAGAAAACAAACTTATCACGCAATTTTACCGATTGCGCATTCCAAGAAAAAACAAAACAAGCTGTGGAGGCCGAGTTTCAAATAAATGGCACTATACACATCGTATACTTGCCTGTGTTTTCGCTTTCACTCAAGTAGAGCCAAACATAAAAATGAAGGGTAAGTTTTTCTTTTGCTTCTATTCTCCCAGTATACTAGCAGCATCGGCGCCTTTTGCTGAAGGCAAAAATAAAGAGAATCAGCATAAGCATCTCTACAGTAAGAGAAGGCTGTTGTAGTCAGTGCACACGGGTATGCTTCAATTCAGAGCTTCTTACACCTTTTTTGAGTACTGGCATAAAAGATATTGTACAAAAAGTTTTAACAGGTGTAAAACCATACCGAAACATTGGTGCAGATAAATAAAAGTATAAACCGCATTGAGGCATTTGTTTTGTTCTTTTTTCGCGTCTTAAAGAACACAAAATACATACGGTTGAGTTATGCGGCACATTATGGAGTGGAGTGAAGATGAAGGCCACAGGAACCGCAGTAGATGAAAACAATCTACTTACATTATTTACAAGGTGGCTATGACAAATCGTGCACAGGCTACGCCCAGACTCCCAGACGGCTATACTGCACTTGTTTCCTGTTTTTCTCGTGGACTCTCTCCTCGTTAAAAGGGAGCGCCCAGGTCACGGCGAATAATATGGATGGGTGTGGTGACGGTAAGTTTAGGTGCGAATAAGCAGTGTGGTACTGGCTGAGGCGGTTAACGGCGGAGGGCTTCGTGAAGGCTACCCCCCGAAACAGGGACGCCAGCAAGGCCGGACGAGTGCTGGGGACAAGCCATGATCGCTACTGGTCTCGGCTGACGTGGTCGTCTAGTCTCAGCTGCATATCATTGATGTTGCAAGGGATTGGGACTTCGTAGTGTTGTGGTCTCGTCTGGTTAATGCTTCCCAGGGCGGCTTACGTATCCTCGACGACTGCGCCCATGCCGATACGATGCAAACCTGTGTGCCAGTCCCGAATAAATCCCGTGCGCTCCAACCAATTATGTTAAGGTTGCGGCAGGATAATATTGACCAGAATCATGAAAGTGGAAAAGTACCAGTTGAACATTTACAACTTGTTCATGGCAGAGTGCGCGCAAGCTACTTTCACCCACAGCTTCCTCATCAGAGTGGGGCCCAGAGCGGTATGACGTGCTTTATTCGTCGTCACTTTGCGACAGCATACTAGACTTACGCATAGAGGATTTTTAGAAAAAAAGTATACATTTTTGTTCAAAGAGTAAAACCTTGCTCGAAGAAGAGAGTTCTCGTTTTGGCGCCTACGTTGTGAACACAAAACAAATAAATAAAACAAGCAAATGACAAATTACAAAAGTAATCCGCGTTATGAGAAAACTAAAGCAAACTTAGGTAGGCTCATTGGGCCCTGAAAAAAAGAATGAGAGGTGTAACGCTCACGGACAGTAAATGAGCTTCCCGAATCAGAAAAAAACCTAGTGTGGAAGATATTACATTTCAAATGAAGAAAAAGAAATAGGTTTGGGCTGACCAAGCCGTTCGGCGAAAAGACAACTGGTGGCCTACTGGGGTGACAGAGAGGGTACTGAGGGATGAGTCTAGCAGAAGGGGAAGGCCTGTAATCTGTATGAAGGAAGAAAAGGAAGATTCAGATGCACAGAATGAATTCAAGTGGTGCAGTATTGGTGTGGTTGGAGGTTGATAGGAGCGGCCTCAGTCATGCAGTCTACTTAATGTGCTGTTGATCATGAATGAATGTGAACCGAAATGAACGAAAACAAATTCATGTCAAAGAGGGGCGTAGTTTCTATGAGTGATGTATGTTTTGAAGCTCAAGGCAGAGCTCAAGTATATCTGAAATCAGATGCACATCTAGTTTCAAATATTCACATTTCGTACAGCGAAAGGATGCACTAGTGTTAAGGCAGAAAAGAAAATTGATAGGGAGTGGAAACGTTTCGAGTTCCAGATAAGGGCCTTTGTTGCCCTAACGCTAAAGCAAGGTCATCTGTGATGGAAATAATAACACTCAATGACCATTAGAAAACGGGATGTAATAGTTATTAAAAATAATGGTGCTGAGACAGTAGATATTGCAGAATAGCTCAAGGAATTCATGATTCATTGTATGTGCACTGTTTGTAGGTGTGATGGACTCATTTGGCCTTATAGGCGTACGAAACGTACGAACGGGACTCGAGAGGGCAAGAGGGAAGAAATTATATTGGCAGCGTTACTAGAAAGCCAGACAGATACCATTGCGAAGCAGAATAGCAAAAAAATACTCGAGTCCAATACCCCTAACCAGCGTTCAAGAGAGGGGGGAAAAACGTTTTCACGGCCGCCTCTATGGTCGATGTTCGGCGAAGTCGACGGCGGTCGTCCCCAGTCCCGGTCGTGATCGAGTGTTGACCGTCTGTTGCCAGCTCTGCTCGAGCGAGACGACAAAAGATGTACCACGTTCTACGTGACCGGTGCAGCGGTGGTTCCGCCCTGGGCCGTGATCCCGAGCCTCGGCCAGTCGCACGATCACGCCCCAGTCGTCTGCGGCTCCCGCATGCGTTGGTGGGACAAGACTTGCACCCCTGGAACCACTAGAAGTCGAACTGGACCACAGGAACTGCGGGTCCGTCCCCGGTCCTCGTCTGCTCGTCATCTCTGAGTCTCCGTACCGCCCGAACCGTGTTCGACAACACCTGCCTTTTTAAGTGCGAATGCACTTTATAAGCGACCCCAAACCATCCACCGCCGGCGGCGGCGGCGGCGTCCGCAGTGCTCCTCTATATTTAAAAAAGAAACAGCACCCGCCGCCAGGTTTCGATCCGAGGACTTTGCGGCCGCAGCGCGGCGCTCTACCGACTAAGCCACGGACGCCACGCTGATATCAGTGTGAGGAACGCGCCTTATATCTTTAACGCATTCAAACTACGTCGTCAGCGGCGTGCGTTGGCGACTCAGCGGCGTTATAGCGGCTTGATAACTGCGTGGTGTACACGTGATACTACAAACCCGATGGAAGAGATGGAAGAGAAGGCGGCGAGGCGGTTGGGCTGCGGGGGGCAGAGCGCAAGCGCCGGCAAGCGGGGCCGACAAACCGTGCATTCGCACTTTCACATTCTCTCCCTCGGGGAAATGCGGGGGAATTTTTTCTTTCTCCTTCACGTCTTCGTGCGCCAGCGCGTGGTCCACTTTTCCACTTTTGTGGCCAATCCTCACACTAGGGTACCAAAAAGATGGTGGAATAGTAAAAGAGTTTTCATAGACTGAACCCTAAAACAAAAGTGTGGCCGGTGTATTTCAGCAGGTATTATCGCTAGTTGGGAGGAAGTCCACAAACAATAACTAAAACAAAAAAAGAGCCTCTTTGTAAGGCTAGCCTCATATTAACATAAAAATGGTGCGCAGAACGGCCGGTTACACGCGAATTCGGTGCAAAATAAAATATTAAATACATTTTTGATAACGGCGCGCCTTGTAGGATGCTGCAGCTGGTGCTTCGTAATAGAGCCAGCCGTACATTTCGTTTTCTTTATATTCCACGTGTGAGAAAGCGGAGCCATGCGACATCATACGGACAACTGGCAGGATATGAGTGGAGAGATAAGAGGACAGCCGGCGCTTAATCAAGATTTCGCTATTCCTGTCAGCGTGTGGGTGTGCCTCAGTAGCTCCAAAGAGAAAAACCGCTGCCAGCTGCAATAAAATCTGTATGTGAGAGCAAAAACATACCGAGTGGCCACACGTCGTCTTGGAGAGCAAAAAAACCATTGGAAAATTTTTTTCTGGGAATAATAAAATGTATCTTGATCTTCAACCCAACGTCGTCAACCCAAAATAAGCCCAGATTTATTACATTTAATTGGCAGAAATATATAAAAACACAAAAACTTGTGTAGGATAGGTTTCTATGCAAGTGTACTGAGTAGGCCCCTGAATAAAAACAGCGAGATATTTATATGATGCTAATATTACTTAGCCGTTTCCTAGTTGGGGATACCCAGGAGGGTCTCAAGATTGCTAAATTACCCGTGAAAGCAGATTTGTCAACGGTATAGACAACAAACCACCACAAAGTTAGCAACTGAGGCCTTTTAAGCTGGGTATATCGCACATCATCTTATTTGCCACGGAGACATTTTTAATATAATTAAGAATTTTTGTATAGGAGAAGTGCGGCCGGAATATATGCTTGAAAAGCTATAATCAAACTCAGACACTGTATGTGCTAGAGATACATAGAATATAAAGTCATTTGTGCTTTGGTTGATTCAGAGCACGACCACCCTAATAGCAGTGCTTAGAAACGTTTATTACGTAAAGTTTTGCGCCTATAGAATACCCGAAAAGTCGACATTAAGGTTCCGCGTTGTGAAAGTGAAATGAGAATTCGGTATATCCCGCTTGGAGGACTTATGGCTGGCCTGAGTGGAGAAAATGCTGTCATAACGTTACAATCGCTGTGAGTCTCCTCATGTCTGTCTTACTCAGGGACACTTCATATTTACGTGGTCGCAGTAAGCTTCTCCGTATATGTCGCAAGGGTGGTGTTGTTGCACACGGAGAGGGGATATTAACGGTGCAGAAACTTGCATTATGTCTTACTTCGTAGAGATGCTCACGCTCAGAAAAAATTCACGTTGGCTTTCAGGAAACGGGTCACATTATATACACAATGTGATTTGCTACGACATGTGTGTTCCAAGCGAGGTCGCAATCGAGGGGACTGGACTAAACATATGTCCTGGGGTTTACCAACATGTGGCATCCGGCATCCAAGTTGGTGATTAGACATAAACGATGCCACCAACGGTTAGTCTTTCTAGCGTTTTAATGCTGGCACTGAGTGTCGTATTATATTTTGAGAAAACGGATTACCGTGTCGACGTTCAGCTTCACTTCTTTTCAGCGCACCACGAAACTAATACTACTGAATGGAAATAAAGGCTGCAATTTATTGTCAGTCCATGTCGTGTGTTCAGAAGTATCGCAACCACAACAGTGACAATAAATGTTTTGGTCAGCGATTAACGAGTCCTAAAAGTTATACTCAAGTCTTTGTACATTGGTTGTGGTAAACAATACACTTGTTTGTAAAACAGCAACCTTCTTAGCGGATTTAATTAAAAATACGTGATTGATATCATCCACGCTTTTTCTTCCACGAATATACTCGTCCGGCATGAAGATGACCGCGTGCAAGTGCCTTTTAGGAATACACACGCAAAGAACGAGGTGCACGTGGCTCTTTGGAGTTTTTATCAGTGTTCACGGAGTAGTGGCCCTCAAGGAAATATGCAGATCCGAATCTGCCCTGATTGTCAGCTACATACTCGTTGACCACACCTGAAAGTTGTGTGGAGGGGCTTCCTAAATACGAACACAGGGCAGATGTTGTCCTCCAAGCGCAAATTCGTACACAAGGAGGAGCTGTTTCGAATGACCCAAAATAAGTTTCCGTCTCACTTTAATTGTAGTAGTGAATGGTTCCTAGGGTAAGAAGACATTCAAACTATTAAAGCGGAGAGGGCGTTGTTACTGTGTTAGTCTTCGGGCGAATGCAACATATCTGCATCAGTATTGCCGTGGCAGTGAGAAGTGTTTCGACGCAAGATTTGCACGAAACCAGTATTAACGAACATCCTTTAACCATACGGACATCATGTGCACTTTCCCATATTGCCGGTAGTAATCTGGAACCACCGAGGGAATTAATCCCAGAAAAATAACTTCTGATGCGCCCAACGGATGTCTGTACTGACGTTTGCTCTACCACCTTGCGTATAGCACTGCAGGAAAGCAAAGAAAAACGCCGGATTGGGTAACGCTCCTTGTTGGAACGTGCAGGTGGTGCATCGTCGACCCAGCCAAGCGTAAATCATTTTTTTGCTGTTTGGGTAGGAATAAAAGCAGGCGCGGTGGTGAATCAATACTGACGACCACCACTGTACGTTGGGAGAGATAAGGTGGGGAGAAATGCGGTGCGCACTGCAGCATCAAATGCATAATAATGCTGGTTCGAGCGGAAGTAAATCACAAGCGCAAAATATAAAAGGCACCACATGTAGTAAAAAAGTCAGTTGGTAAGAGCAAGCAGACACATGACAAAAAGAATATCATCAGAAAAGCATGAATTGGTCTCGGGAGGAGACAGAAGGGTGCTGTAGTTTTACGTGCGAGCATACGATAATTGTAGGGAACCCGGGAAAATTCACTTTACGCAATTTCGCGACTACTCGGTTTTTAAAGCCACTTTGTCCCGATGGGCAGGGTACAAGGGAAAGCTAGTTTCTGCGATTAACTCCGTACTTTGCAGAAAGTAATCTTTTCAAGTTTTCTTTTTTTTCCATGCAGCATCAGTGAGTGTCATGACGTAGCCACCACAAATGTGCTGTCACATAGTGGTGTAATACTATTGAAAAGTGTTCACCTATATCGCCCACCCTGCTTGGACCTAGTGCCTTAACTTGCTGTCTCCGACCCCTCCGCTCCAGTCCCGGATACATAGGTTTTCCTTCGCTCAGTCGACGAGAGTCTTCCTGATCTTGAACGAGACCTACTTAAGGCATTGCTTTAAGAGTTCCGTTCGTCGTTCGACTGCCAAACATCCTGATTGAGCCGCTCATCTTTGTTTACTCACCGCATTGACAGAGCCGCTCACCCCCCATAACGACAAATGCCGTATCGTGGGTAAGCCAAAGAACGTGGCGTTATGGACAGTCATGTGGACGACATGCTTGAATGTGGTGTCAAACAGCCTTCCAACAGCACATGGGCGTCACCGGTTGTTCTCGTTACAAAGAAAGACGGATGCGTTCGTTTCTGTGATTATCGCCGACTAAACAAAATAACGCGCAAGGATGTTTACCTTCTCCCCAGAATTAGCGACGCCCTCGACACTTTGCAAGGAGCCGAGTTCCTTTCATCCCTTAATTGAAGGTCTGATACTGGGAGCTATCCATGGCGAAAGCTGCTCGTGCAAAAATGTCCTTTGTAACACCAAATGTCTTCTAAGAGTTTAGCGTCATGCCTTTTGGTCGTTGCAACGGGCCTGGAACATTCTAACGCGTGATGGAAAATATTTTGTGGGCCTGAAGTGGAAAACCTGCCTGTGTTACATTGATAATATTATAGTATTTTCTTCCAATTTCGACACGCACATTACCCGCCTAAGACAGGTCTTGAGATTCCCCACTGAGGTAGGACTTCAGCTTAACCTCAAGAAGTGCCGCTTTGCTGCCCGCCAACTTACAATTTTATAATATGGCGTCAGTGCGGATCCTGACAAACTTCGTGCTGTCGCCGAGTTTCCTGAGCCCACCACCACCAGGCAGCTCCGAAGCTTCATCGGCCTCTGCTCCTACTTCCAACAGTTCGTGCGGAACTTCGGGGTCGATAACAAATGGCACCTTTAACCAACTTTCTTAACCGGTCCAACAACATCTCTCATTGGTCTTCAGGGTGTGACGAGGTTTACAAAAAGCTCCGTTTTGTGCTTACGTGTCTACCAATCTTTCGCCATTTTTACCCATCGGCCCCTGCCAAGCTCCATACTGACGCCAGCGGTGTTGGTCTGGGCCCTGTGCTCGGCCAACAAAAATCTGGCTTCGACGAAGACGTCGTTGCTTATGCGATCCGGACACTCACAAGAGGGGAGGAAAACTACTCTGTCACGGACAAAGAGTGCCTGGCTATTGTGTGGGCCATAAGCAAATTTCGTTCCTACTTGTAAGACAGGCCCTTCGACGTAATTACAAACCAACATGGCCTTTGCTGGCTATGTTCTTTGAAGCATCCGTCTGGTCTAGGAATGTGGGCCCTTCGCTTACAAGAGTATGACATTCGAGTGCTCTACCTATGTGGCCGCAAACACACCGACGCCGATGCGCTCTCATGCTCTCCTGTGGCCACCGACAGTGCCTTGTTGTCATCCATATACGAAATTCTGTCCTCTCTGTCACTTGACGACATGCCTCGCGAGCAGCGCAAGGATCCCAGGATCACTTCTTTTTTGGACTTTTTGACAAACCCTGCTTCGCCAAACGCCCCTCGAGCTGTGCGGCGACAGGCCACTCTCTTCGCTATTCGTGACGAGCTTCTGTACTGCCGAAATTATAACGCAGAGGGCCGAAAGTGGCTCATCATTCCCCGCCATCTCCGTTCATACTTTTGCGCATGGTTTCACGCCGATGCGCAGTGTGGTCATGCTGGTGTACTGAAGACATACCGACGTCTGCGTATGCGGTACTACTGGCTTGAAATGTTCATTTCTGTCACCAAGTTCGTTCGTTCCTGCGAAGAATATCAATGCCGTGAGTCCCCACGAAATAAACCGCCGGCTCCGTTGCAGCCATGCCATGTCCAGTAGGACCTTTCGACCGCGTAAGAATTGGTTTGTATGGGGCGCTCCCCTACACGGCTTCGGGCACTTAACCAGATACGCTGAAACCGCCGCACTACCAGTCTCCAACTCCCGTGAAGTCGCCTCATTTCTCCTACGCCATTTCATTCTTCGTCACGGTGCCACTAGAGAGAACGTGTGTTTCTTTCGGAAGTAGATCAAGCCCTGCTTGCAAAGTTCAACGTTATCCACCATACCACCACTTGTTATTATCGAGAGATCAATGGGCTTACGGAAAGATTTAACCGGACACTAGGCGATATGTTGGCAACATATGTTTCGGCGGACCACGCCGACTGGGACCAACTTCCGTAATTTATGCATACAACACCGCTACTCAAACAACTAGAAGATTTTCGCCTTTCTTTCTCCTCTACGGCCATCAGCCCTCATGTCCGCTCGACACCATCCTGCCGTACTGACCAGATGCATCTGAATGTACCCCGTGTCACAGGCATCTTCGATGCCAGTTCTCTTGTGTGGGTGTAGATACCCTCAACTGCTCATGGTCTAGCTCTGAAGTTACTCTCCAAATATCATCCTTACACTGTAATCGAGCGTACATCACCAGTGAACTGCGTAGTTGAGCCGCTCACGTTGTCCCCGGGCCTTCGTTGTCGAGGTCGCGAAACTTGGCACGTTGACTGTCCCAAGGCCTACCACGAACCGATGGCTTTATCTTACCCTTAGGTCGCTAGCATGGCTCAATTTGTACGCGGGGGGTAATTGTTGTGCAAAAGATTCGCCCATTTAGAATATGCTATTAAACACTATGAAGGACGCACAATGCCCCGTGTGGGTATGCAATGATGTGTGGCCATGGACAACAGCGGTATGCAGTGAATGGGGTCTGCGAAGACGACGAGGATACAGCAGCGGTCTCGCTCAGAACGCTCGACAATCGAAGATAGCTCGCTTCACTGTGATCATAGCTCCGGCTATTCCTCTCGGCGTCTACGTGAGTACCATCACGTGGAACGCTACCATTCCCTCGCAAGAAAGACATTTCAAAATAAATAAATAAATAAATAAATAAATAAATAAATAAATAAATAAATAAATAAATAAATAAATAAATAAATAAATAAATAAATAAATAAATAAATAAATAAATAAATAACATTATGCTAAGAAATACGTTAACAAATACTGTAAATACAGCTGTTACAGGATTGCAAAGTTCCAGTTTATCACTGGCGTCACTTTTGTGGGTGTCGGCAGTGTTTACCCCAAATGAAACCATCGGTCTCAGGTGGAAGTAGTTTTTTGTTTATTGCAATGAAACTAGATAGATAAAACCCCCAACACATTGGGGCCGTAGTCTGGAGCAAAGAGAAGCCGTATTACAGAAAAATAAAATATCCTAAGTGAGCGCAGCGTCTGAAATAGCAGTGTTCTTGTGGTTAAACTGCCTAAATCCGCACAAGTTGACCATCACGAATAGCTACGTCGTTTCCTTGGGCCGATCAGGTTGGCCCACTGTCATCATCCACTTTGACACTTCTGTGCCTAACAGTGCTCTCTCACTATTTTTCCCAAGTATGGCAAGATGTTAGTTGAGGCTCCTTGATTCGGATGGTCAAATCTGTTATACTAGTTTGATACTTTGGCGTAGCCAGTAGTCACGACATTTATGCGACTGATGGAATGCATGCTCCGCATGTCCTGAGCAGACTTGTAGGTGGAACTTCTAATTTTTCAAAGTTGTCATAAGTCATAACTCTGAAATGTTTATATCGGGAAGATTAACAGCACGCTTGCAAAAAAACCTAGATAAATGCAGTTCATGTTTGTTTCAGAGGACGTTACTAGGCGGAATAATTCAACTCTACACTTCTGTAAACGCCTTGTAATAATTGGTACTGATTTGTTTTGCGGTTCTAAGGGATGCCAAGCAAAGTAGGTGTTGACGAATGTTGCTCTGAGACTATAACTGTTGCACTTGATTCAAGAAGAGCAGGCGCCAAAACGGTTCGTTTTAGCAATTTTTTAAACATTTCGGAGCTCTCTAAAACGGCGTCAGGTAAAGATAACCCCGAATTTTCTAAATTTATTTGGCATAAATATATAAAACTTCCGCAGGATGCGTTGGTATGCAAGTGCGATGTTTGAAGCATGTTAATATTACTTCGCCGTTTCTGCGTTGGGAATGCTTCGGAGGGTCTCACGTTTGCTTCATTATATGTCTAGGCAGCAGATTCGTGGCCAGATTCGTGGCCCAGGTGGCCAGAATTATTCGGGAGCCCTCCAATGCAGCGCACCTTATCGCCTGTGTAGCGTCGCCACGTAAACCCCGCAATAAATTAAATCAACTCTGCCTTGCACCACAGGAAATACGGTGGTTCGGTGATATTGTAATCGCGCAGCTGTGCACGACCAGCGATCTCTCTCTGTAGTAAAAATTCAAATAGTTGTCTGTGAATTTTTATTACATCCATAATGTTCCCACTGGGAAGCAGGCTCAGCAGAATTTTTTTCTTTTTATTTCCATGCCAGCATGGTCGGCGCAGTGCGAATTCCACTACACCTGGAGGAAGGATTATGAAAACGCACATGACTATGGCGGTTGCGGAAACGATGGAAAAGTTGGGTATGAAAGCCTGGCGTAGCACGTGAACAGCATGTGATCTCGAAAAAGCTTCGCCAAGACTAAACATGTGCGTTGGAGAGTGGGAGGATAACCAGAATAAAAGGGGGGGGGGGGTCGGAGATTTACGCACAACAGTTCGCTTTTCACAAAGCAGCAAAGCCTTCCAATTTTCGCTGGTTCTGTTCATGACATCTGTTCTTGGTAAGTTTCTATGGAGCGATAATGGTTGCTGTAAAGATGAAGCACCTGAGCATGATTCCGCATGGGGTGTAGGAAAGCAACGCATAGGCAGGTTGCTCTTTAAGGAAATCATAAACAGCCTGCATCATTCTTTAGTTTTAAACATTTGTTTTTTGACTGCTGACAATTCTTTTCGTTTTGCGCTAACAGTGCACCCCTCCCGCTTGATCTATTTGAAATATAGATATTGCAGTATTTCTGCGGAGTAATTGCGAGCTTTTAAGGCGCATGAGAGACTGGTACGGCAACCTCCTATACTTTGGCCTCTCAGGAAAAAAAAATTCGTTTTCTTCAAGAAGACGCAGCTACAATGCACAGTTACAAAAATGTGCCACAGGGAATGTCTACTAGATGATGCACGCCTTGTCAATAACTGTTATTGCTTTGTGGATGAATACCAATTCAGTAGGATGTCATTTCCTGCACAAAAAAAATTCTGCATAGGATAGTTACTAGGAATCACTGATTAGCAGCAGTAGCTCCCTCTATCTTGCGTGGTAAGCGCAAGGAGGTAGGTTCATTTCACGCGGCTGCCTGTTGAAGTATGAGTGATGAAAAAAGTGCAACATACAATGACAGCCGGCTGTTCGACTAGTTGTGCTGTATATGTCTAGGCAAAAACGTAACCGGGAGACGCTAATTTTTAAACATTTTGCGTGGAATGAGTGCTCTTTGGTTTTTGTGAAAGCCCGTCGAACGTCACTGCTGAGATATTATTTTAAAGAAAGCATATTTTGTCCTGGGATATGGGATTTTAGGATGCGGTAGTTAGCAGCATATTTTCAATACAAGTTAACGATGCTAGCAAGATTCGTGTTTCCAAGAGAATTCGTGTTCAGAATGCGGTAGTTAGAAATAAACCTTCATAATCAAGTTAGCGATGCTAGCAAGATTCCTGCTCGCAAGATCGGCTTCAACCTTTGTGGATTTCTTCGAGCCTGGATAGGGCTGGTTCATCGCCTGTTTATAAAATTGTCATGGACAAAGAAAGATCGCTTAACAGTGTCCGCAAAAAAAGGCTACGGTAAGAGAACTAAAAAAAAGACTGCAGTAATTGAGGAAACACACACGATACCGGATTTTGCTTATTTCTGTATTTCGGCTGTGAACACCACACACACTCTACTTGGCCGAGTAAAAAAAAACACTGGATTTCTCAGGTCTCAGGTGGCAAAACCCCTTCTAAAAGTTTTTACAGGCTGCGAATAGCCACAAACCTACCACCAAAGTTCCTGTGTCCGTGAACGCGCGTATGGTCCTGCCCAACACGCCTCATGACTACGAGTAGAGCATTGCAGTGGCCTTACGTTCCGTTGTAGCATGCGGCAGCCCGGTGTTAGCGAAAAGTTACGCTTCGAGGTCTAACACTGTTGACCAGTACCCGCTCTGATGCAAGGAGGGTTTGGTCATGATTGGAGTGTTTTTGGGACTAAGGTCCATGTATTCTAACGTTGCTATTATTACAGCCTCCACAACATGCCCGCGAATGTAAACTGGAGAGTGTGAGTTAGTACGGTGAAGTTAAGAATAGCCATTAGAAGAGTATTACCGACTCAGCAAGTTACATTAGCAGCGGTGCCAGCATTTGTAGTTCACACATGATCGTTCAGAACTCAAGAAAATATATTTTTGCATTCGCAAATCACAAGACGAAGGTTATGAACGCTACAATTGCTATGTGGGAAGTGTTATATGGCTCATGCGAGTGTGCTCTTAAAAATTCTACCACCATTGTGGACCACGATCATGGCGACACGAAGCGAAACCACAATACAACGTGACCAGAAGAGGCGGGACAGCGCGAAAGAAGCATTCCAGCCGTGTATGCCACAGACATAAAAGAGCATTCAATAAATCAATTTATAGTTACCCGTCGCGGTGGCTGAGGGGCTAAAGCTTTGCGCGGCTGAGGTTCAGGACGAGGGTTTGATCCCTGGCGCGGTGGGTGGTTTTCTGATGGGCCCGAAAGACAACTATGCCCGTGTGAAAAAATTCCGGCGCGGGTTAAGGATCCCCAGGTGGTCTAAATTAATCCGGAGTCTTCCATACAGCCTACTTCATAGCCCAGGTTTAGCTTCGGCACGTTAAACCTCGCAATCAATCAATCAATCAATCAATCAATCAATCAATCAATCAATCAATCAATCAATCAATCAATCAATCAATCAATCAATCAATCAATCAATCAATCAATCAATCAATCAATCAATCAATCAATCAATCAATCAGTCAATCAATCAAATCAATCAAATCAATCAAATGCGAATGGCCAGCTGTAGTAGATGTCGACATGGGACCACAGGAAACAGGGTATAAGCAGTGGGATTTAAACATGGGGATTTAACCGCATACAAATTCACTAAAATACGGTACACGACACAAAAGGTTTTACGATAATGTGCACAGCACAAGGTTAAGTCACCTAAGTTCACGCGGGGAACTTAAAATGAAAAGTCACAACAGTTCCCACACCTCAGTTACTAACATCTGTTCTCGCGTTTAGGGCTGTGATGGAGGTATGGTCAGCAAGACTACATAGGCTTTGCAATGGCGTCTGAATATACAACTCACCTCCCTACAAAGCTCAGACAAGAAGTGCAGAACGAAGCCTAATACAAGCCTGTGCAAGAGTGTAAAGAACTCCCAGTTAGCTCAACGGCACCCGCTTTCAAACCGGTACGATAGCGTAGCTTCTAACGATGGCGACGATGATATTTCAGATCAAGAATGGGAACTGGTCTCTGCCACAGCACGTGTGAATTCAGTTTCATACAGCTAGGTGGAGTGAATAAGTGGATTTCGTCCGTGGCTTCGTTTTCGAGAGGCCGACCGGAATTATCTTGCCCTAGAAGAGATAGATCTTCGGGTCCAGGCATTATGAATAGAGCTTACGAATTTGTCCGCTCGTGGCGCCTATTCGCTGCACAGAAAAACTCAAAGGACGCTACTGCCAAATAAAAACTGGCTGCGTATCTGTTCCTTTGGTTGCAAATGTCGACGCAAGACGATAGTCGACTAGCGCTTCTGAAAAGTAAATGCATGCCTTCTCTTTCCCGCTCACCTCTCATGCTGTTCCTCTCCCTTCTAGTCCCAAGATAACATGGTAAAGGTTTTCTCAAGTCAATTTACATTTACCGCGTTCCACTGCTCCCAGTCGGGTGACTCAATGCCAGTGATGTCATACGGCGGAGACGCGCCTGCTTCGAACCACCCTACTGAACGTTGATTGAACCACGGTGCCTCACTCCACGAGCGTTCGAAGTGGAAGACGGAACAATATCTAGTAGAACATTTCGTTGGTGTTGCCGTTTGATTTTTTAGGATTCCGCTAGGTAGCACGGGCAACAGCAGGTGACCGTGTTCAGCAGTTGATGTAGTATGTTATTTGCTATCGAAAAAACCAAGCATCCGTAATTTTTGTTAATAAGGGAACACTGCAAATATCACTCATGTAATATATTCGGGCTTATTGGCTTTTTGGCCCATTTTGGCGTAATGTCTTGTTCTTTTAAACAGTTTTGACAAGTATTAACAGCGGCCTTAGACGTTTAGATTTTGCTGTGAGTACATAAGAATATTGCGCAGATGATGTTTCACTTTGACCGACTGGCTGAATCGAGTGACAGATGGACAGGCAGGCAGACCGAAATTTTTCCGTTGAAGAAGCCCCGAAAGGCTACCGTCTTTAAAAAGAAAACGCTACGTTAAACAGTTTTGGACGAAGGCAACATTGACCACGTATCTGCTTCTTTCGTTGCAAATGTCGATGGAAGACGATGGTCGACTGGCGCCCCTGGCAAGTAAATGCGTTAATTCTTTTTCTCGCTCACCTCTCGTGCTGCTCCTCTCCCGTCTCGTCCCTTCCAAGATAACACGCTAGAGGCTTGCTCAAGTCTATTTAAATTTACCGCGTTGCACTGCTCCAAGTCTAATGCCTCGATGCCAGTGCTGCCGTACGGCGGAGACGCACGCGAATTGAAGCACCCGACTACAACGTTTATAGCGTTGCAAGCGAACGCGAAACCAAGCTAGTGGAACCTTCGTTGCTGTTGCCATTTGATATTTTTGAATTCCGCCAGTTAGCGCAAGGAAAATCAAGCGACGGCTTTCTGCAGTTGATGTAGTATTTTATTTGCAATGGCAAAAAGCAAGTATCTGTCAACTTTTAATAAAGGAGCTCTGCAGATATCACTAATGTATTGATTGTCTGCCCTATATTTGGTTAGTGTCTTGTTATTGTGCAACAGTGTTGGCAAGTATCAACACAACATTAATACCGGACGTAGACGTTTTAAATTCGGCAGGGAGTATATATAACTACTGCGCAGCATCTGTGTCACCTTGGCCGGCTGGCTGAAGCGAGTGACAGATAGGCCAACATTTTACCGTTGAAGTAGACGAAGAAAAACTATCGTGTTTAAAGCTCATGTGAAGCTACACGTCCTCCGTCAACTTTTTTCTTCCCTGTATCTCCTCTTGTATCATCAACAGCAGCAGCCACGACCTTGTCCGCATCTGACGCTCCATTAGTAACTACATAGTGCCGCAACTACAGTTACTAATCAGAACTCTGGCAGCATCACGATAAATTCGGCGCCTGCTGTACCTGGGACGACACGGAATGACACTATGCTACAGTGGAAATGCCGGGGCCTGCCTCAAAAAGTTGGTGATCGTAAGCAATGCCTTAGACTAGGCTCCCTTCGCGCATATGCACTCTAGTTCTTCAATAAGTGTATGGCTTACGTAGTATCCCCTCCTTTACCGGCTGTGCGTCTGGAACAATCATTGACCGCCGTCACGCCACACCGATGCCACGCGGTAAATCCGTGGTGTATGCCCTCACGCGCCTTCGCGAGAAATTCGTTGACTTTCAAAGCTGGTGCTCCCCGTTGCAAGAAATGTTGCGGTAAAAGGTCAGCTGAGTCACTGTGCAGTGATCCTTGTGTCGCTGACTTCTAGGAGGACCGCCGAACAGCAACGGGTACTTCCTACTCTATATGTATTCTTCTGACGCTGCGTAAACGGGAGGTATAGTTAGGGGTCTCGAAGAACAATTTGCGTAAAAATAGCGATAAGAGACCCATGGCTTCGTTGTTTTATAAGAAATGCGGTTCCAACGCTAATACTGCCACTGATTTTTGTGGTTTACACAAAGCACAACAGTTTTGTTAAGAAATAAGCATCGAACCACGCAGAAAGCAGATCGGGGATAACAGATAAAATTTCAGTTTTTACAGAGCATTTTCCTAAGTCGTTTTCGATATTTAGGTAATTCAATATTTTAAATTCACCGAAGAGCATCGCATAAGGGGGAATTTAAATCGGACAAGGCATCACTCTACATAGATGAATATGAATTACAACGGCAGTGGGAGGCATATCTGCGCAATGAGTGCACTCTATCATTAGTATCACTCAACGTGCCGAGAGCGAAACTGAGCGTTTGTACAAGGCATTCATTGCCGCCTTTGTGTGGATTTCTGTATTGTTCATGTTGAAAGGGTATCAAAGGCGAAATACATGTTTTTTTTGAAAGATTTGGTGTTTGATAGTGCCGTCAGTGCTTGTACGACAGCAAACAATGCTTTACTCACTGAGAAAATAAACGTTTTTAGAGAAAAGTTTAGTTCTGCGGCTTAATAGCATCTTTCGTGACGTCGTGACGTCGGCAATGACGTACAAAGGGAATGGTCTTAAAAACAAAGTAGTTGGCTAACCATGCCAGCTACTATTTCACAGGCGGCCGTTTTGTTATCGTGGCTATGTCCCACTTCTATAGATGGCGCTGCAATATCGCTGAAGGGCCAAAGGCAGATTGGCCCTAGGGGCCCACAGTAAAACTACAAATGAAGCGGTACAAGGGGATATGGGCTGGTCGTCTTTCGAGGCGAGGGAGGCGCAGAGCAAGATAAAGTTTGAGGAGCGACTTCGTGACATGGAGGACGAAAGATGGGCCGCGAGGGTGTTTAAGTACCTGTATTTGAGGAGCGTGGACACGCGGTGGAGACGGAGGACCAGACAGCTGACCAAGCGGTACGGAAAGTCGGTAGGGGAAAGCGGGGTTTACACAACAGTTAAAAAGCAGGTAAAGGCAGCAGAGACGACGAAGTGGGAAGAGAGAATGGAAGCGAAAAAACCCTGGAGACTTATAGGACAGAGAAACGGGAAATTAAGAAGGAGGGATTCTATGGCAATACGAGAGGCAGTGCGTTGCTCTTCGAGGCACGGGCAGGGTGCCTGAGAACCCGGGCATACACGGGTAGCTACAGGCAGCAGGATGAAACGTGTGCATGCTGCGGCAGTGATCGAGAAACTATAGAACATATTGTCAGGAGCTGCACAGAGATACGGCCACCGTGGGGTGAGGGGGAAACGACGCTGGCGGAGGCTTTGGGATTTGGGGCGAGGGGGAACCTCAACTTCAAGGCCATAGAGGTGGCGAAGAGGCGACTGGAGTGGTGGTGGAGGAAAAGCAGGGAAGGGATGGGTACGCAGGTTGAGTAATCATGCGGACGAGAATTTAGAACAGCGAGGGGAGAAAAAAGGGGGGTGGGGGCGAGGAGTTTAAAACAGAAAAGAGGGAGAAATGGGAGGGAGGAAGCAAATCTATAGGTTAACCTGGGAGTAGGGCATGTAAACGTAATAAAACAGGCAAGTCGATTGCTGACAACCGACGCCCCGATTCAAAGGGAAAACCACTAATCATCATCATCATCATCGTAGTAGTGTTCGCACTTAGCCTCTGAACGATTACTATACCTTCCGTAGTTTTATTGTGTTTGATAGTAACCGTTTCCTTAAATGTAAGCTATGAATCGACAAACATGACCACGTTAGTGGCCGTGCTGCTAATGATAGTTAGCCAGTGCTGTGTCAGACAAGCCAAACGCGTCCGATGGCTGTGTTAGGCAGTGGCAAGTGACGCACTAACTGGTTCGATGTTTACGTATTATAAAAAGAATATTCAAGACATTTTATCGCAAATAGGTCGTTGTACAAGCTAATAAATTCTGCCTGACTAGAGTTGGCTTTTACCAGCCGCAGGCAATTGGACAGATGCCCATAATACGTCATACGTTCTAGTGCGGGCAATGAGCTAGCGGGTCGCACGGTCACTCTTTTTCGTAATTATGTAGCCTAAATTATTTAGACGCAGTTTGAATAAAAAATTATGTCAGTGTTATTATATTGAGGCAATCCTTTGAATGAAGGAAATTTACATTCTCTCTTCATTGCCCGTTTAAAATGATTTTGCTGGACCTAACCAAACTGTTTATTTCTGGTCACGATGCTTGCCTGCAATGGCACAATGTTGCTATTTTAGCCCCTTTTGTCTACTTCCTTAAAAAATGAGGGCAGCAAGTGAGTAACTTGTAAGTAACCTTTCGGCCACAATATTGCTGTTTTACGCAGCTTATCTGTTAGTCTTCGTGTCACACTTCGTAAAGAACTGTTCACTGTGCTTCGCTGTATTTTCTTGGCAAGTTGCTGGGACATCTCTGACTGTAAAGCAAAACTTTACAAAGGAATGATTGCTAGCGTTACAAAAACAAACTGACTGCAAACGTCTTGGTTATCGGCTTATCTACGCTTTTGGTAAAAAAACAAAATCTGGTGAACAAGAGCCCGCAGGCTTAGCATTCTTCCTGAATAGGCTGTTGTTGTTGATGATGATTATGATGATGAAGCTCAGCACGTAATCATGTTTTAATGGCCTACAGTGTAGGCCGTTGCTGTAGGCCCTACATGAAGTGCCCTAAATTGATGTAGGTCCAACATCAACTTATTAGAATTGTATCATCCCTTTTTTGAGCAGAATAATATACAGCTTGTTGGGGGAGTTGGGGGTTCGGTTGTAGCGTTGTTGGATTTTGGGCAAATGTATTTAGCCGGGCGCATAATGTTTTGTTTTGTTGACTGTCTTAATGTATTTCTCACAAAAGCGGCACTTGCTTTACTTCAGATTCGTAACACGAGAAAAAAAATCGCAATTGCCATTACGTTGGGCGCCGTCAGCGTTGATTGGCAATTCGGCATTGATGCCGCCCCATATGGCGCCAAAGAAGGCGCGATTCCAGCGCATACTGCGGCACAAAGTTATAGCGACGGGCTATGCTAATGCTTAACATTTTTGCCCTCAATAAGAGCACTTTTATGAGTATCTCAATAGTTGTCGCTATTTATGGGGCCACGGCTATTTCAGGACTGCCGGAGGTGCGTAGACGAATGGTCACGCGGCGCCTGGTATTCACAGGCGTTTTTACTAATGGCATGGTGAGGCCGTAGGTTAACTGCTAATTTTCGGAAAGGAGGACGAAAGGGAGCAGAACAACAAGCGAGATGAGCCGGCTGCGAAATCGCGCAGTTTGTATTGGAACGCGTCACACGTAGGAAATTAGGTATTTATAGATGAAGAGGAGAAAAACATTAAAAGTCACCAGCTGAATTTGAATTAGGCGAGCTGATTATTGGCTGCTGCTTTTCAGGAAAAACGGCGGCGCGTACTACAAAAGAGTAATATTGACGCGTGATAATAACGACAGTGCTCGTAGTATTTTGCCGAATGAAGGAGAACTTGGTCCTTATTTTTTTGTGGTTAGTTATTAGAGCCTGGGAACGCGAAAACGTGTATAAAAGAAAGGAACACAAGGACCTTTCCGACCACTTTCGAGGAGACTCTGAACATCCTACTGCTGCCGATTGAAGTGATCTGCTAACGGGTAAGGAAAAGAATTCGGTTATTGTAATGGTGGGCCCTTGAAAGCACCTTTTATCAGTTTTTTATGGAAAACGTACAAGTACTCATACCAAGTTTTTTACCATATGACTGTGTAGGAAAGGCTGTTGTATATAGTCCCCCCCTATCAAACGAACCTGGCTAGCCAAAAAAGACACCTTTTTGTTTAAAATTGAGATTACAGTTGTTTATTGTGTGATTCAGTATATTCCTTTCACAAACAGGGTAATGCCTACAGTAGTCTTATAGAGAAAGCCGACAGGCGCATTAGTTACGAAAATAGTACAAGTCTAGGACCCCTACGCAACTGCTACGAAAACTCGCAGTAAAAGTCTGTGGAAGGAACAACGAAGTCTCATAAAACTACGCTAGCTGTTCCTAGTTGGGATTACCTTTTTTCTTTTGTATAAATTACTGCTAAAATATGTGTTTGTCGTACACCCGAAAACTTTTTCATTTTTGTTTGCTGAAGTTTTTTTGTGTTTGATTGCAAGGTTTTATGCGGCGACGCAACGCAGGTGATGATGCGCGCCGTAGTGGAGGGCTCCGGGTTAATTTTGACCACCTGAGGATCTTTAACATGCGCCAAAATCTCGTGCGCTTGGGCGTTTTTGCTTTTCGCCGCCATCACAAAAGCGGCCGCTGCGGCCGGGAATCGAACCCGCGTCCTCGTGATCAGCAGCACAACACCTTTGCCACTGAGCCACCGCGGCGGGTAGTTTCTTTTGTTATTGATAACTCAGACTGAAGTTTCCAAACTCAAATTTTGTTAATTACGACAAATACATTTGCTTTTTTTTCCTATTACCGCCACGATTTACTGTTTTACTTAAGGAATGGCTAAGTAGTGAGCTTAGCCATTTAACATATCGGTATGTTAAAAAATGTGGAGTGGTTTGTAGTAATAATAAATAATTGTAGGGTATATTCACAATATACTGTAAAGCTGTGAAACGGGATACCCCTATGAGCAATTTGTAGGTTTTTCAATTTGTTTATTTAGTGTTAGCATGTTCTATTTTATTAGGACAGATATTTTATATCTTTTGTATGTATTTCACAGCAAATGCATCTACCACTTGACAATGATTTGCTTTGGCTGCTGTTTCTGCAGTACGACTACCTTATATTTTCAGTTTTAAAGAGTAAATAAAGTTTGGTTTATTGATTGAAATATTGCTGGATGTAGTTTAAAAAAAGCGTGTGTAGTCATGCCGGGAAGTATCTCTTTTTTTCGCGGCATTCGTGCATTGTTGCTGGAGGATGCCTGACTATTTGCTATTAAAATCGAGTTGTGTAGGTATGTCAGAGTACGTTTTGTCCAGTGTACAGAACTGAACGATGCTGCACTTTTGTTCACAGACGAAAATGCGACCTGCAACATCCCCTGCACTCCTAGTACTGCTTTTATCGGCGGCGGTACTTGGTAAGATCACTTGATGGATACAAGAAAATTGTTGCATATCGACTCCCTACAAGAAAAAAGAAAACGTTCGATTAGAAACTTGCTTTAGTATTTGGAACAAGTTGCACTATTTCAGTCGCACTAACAACTTTCGTAATAGCAGATGAGAAAGACCCGCCGCAGTATTTACTAATGCTTTATTTCTCAACTACCGCATTCCAAAACATAAGGCCAGACCTTTACGCGAGCGTTTATCGATGTCAATTACGCATGCTGTTGATCATGACTACATTCTTGGAATATTGCAGTGTCGATCAAGAAAACATGGTGTTTGTAATTCTTTAATGTCTATGTTCAGATTTGCGCGCGCCAGCATGCGCCAGCACGCGCCTTCGCGTCTGGAACCACTGCGAAAGCTATAGGTATCGCCAGCACAGAGAGACACTGCGTGATTTGCTTGTCGCACCAGATACGCCTTCCATTTCTGCTTTGTTTTTGTGTCTTTTTTGAAGTTGCTATATAAAAGCGTTCATTGCTGCAACTGAATGAAGACCGTTCAACAGCTGCTACATGGCCTTAGTCACGTAATTCGAGCCGTCGAAGAACGTCAAGACCGGAAAGAGAGAAAAGTCTTTTGAGCGAGTTCACAAGTTGTCGGATGGGCATACAGCAGTAATTTTTGGCTGAGGTACTTTGCGACGCCCTAATATAAGTACTGGATGTGTTGGGTGACTACGTTCTGCAAGCATTTAGGATTTCAAAAAAAGTCAAAGATCTAGCACGGTGGATGCGCGCGGCAGTGACCGATGCAGCGGGTCATCCGGCAGCCAAACCGGTTCTAGGGGTGAAGACGCGTGTGGGTACGCGTCCCTTTCCGCTCATGCATTTGACCCTTAAGGCGCAGGCTTTTGGCCTTTAAGCAGTGGTGGCAAGTCATTTACGTGAGAAACAGCCCTGTTACCTTGCCCCCCCCCCCCCCCCCCCCCACTACGCAACCACTGAAGCTCCGGGGGCGTCGCCGAGAAAGAGAAATGTCGAGGTTTTGTAAGGCCCAGTTCGCCAAAAGGAGTTGTTCTTGTCTGAGCTCTCGAACTAGCCATATCCCGGCAAAAGTTGGGTATCAATAGGATAGGCCAGGTCAGGATTTATGATCACGGCTGTGTACAGGGCGACTGGATGGATCTTGCCGCGACGAAAGGGTCCCGGCCATGGTCCCTCGATTGGTTAATGTACGCTCAGAGAATAAAAGGAGAAATACACAGAGTTTGAGGAAATAATAGGGTCTGTAGGCAGTTGGAGCCATCTAGATACAAATTGAAGTGTTTTTGTTGCGCTTGTGTAGCCGGTATTTTATTGTAAATTGTAGCATACAAAGTTTTCACTTCCCTTTGGTATATTAACACCGTCCAAGATTCATAAATTCAGCCACCACAATTGGAACTTCTATCACCATCGCCTTGGTGAGCTTCCTGGAAAATAAACCGAAGCTCGGGCGTTTGGTTTAGTTACCAACAGCGCACTTTTGTGATTGATTTGATTGATAGCAGGGTTTAACGCGCCGACGCAACGCAGGCGATGAGGCGCGCCGTATTTGAGGGCTCCGGACTAATTTTGACCACCTGGGTATCTTTAACGTGGGCCGAAATGTCGTACACAAGGGCGTTTTTGCTTTTCGCATCCATCAGAAAAGCGGCCACCGCGGCCGGGAAACACTTTTGGGAAACGAATATCACAAATTTTACTACACCCACAAGGACAATAATACCTTAGTTACTCGTCGGAATAACCGCAGTTACGTTTAACAGTGTTTACTAAACTTTACCCGTGGTTATCGCAAACTGCGGTTTTGGCTGTTACACGCGAAATTCAAAGTGCGGCAGCAGCAGTCCCTTGGTTGTGAGCGGAACGAAATTGAATTAACAAATTTTGAATCTCACGACAAAAATATATAATTGCGGTTCAGCTCTGGTAACCGTGGATATGCAAAGCAACAGCTTGCCTTAGTCTGGTCAGAGTCCTTCAATGCTTCTCTTGTCATGAAACTCCCGGCCAAGCTTCGTACGGGGACAAAGGCTACCGCGAGGGGCGCAACCGCAGATCGGAGGGCATCAGGTGGCCGCCGCGGCTCTGCAGCCTGACCGGCAGGCAGAAACGCAGTAGCAGCATGCCCATTCGCACCAAATTTTTTCGCCACTCACAAAATGATAAGTCCATTTGAGTGGCCCACGACACGTAAAGAGAAAGCGCATATCTGATAAGGCGGCGAGCGTCTATTTTATCTTACTCCGTGGTCCGTTCCCTGCCAAACGCGCTCTGACCACGCCCCCGGTTGCCCCCCGATCAACACCAGCGCCGCGGCGTGGCAGCTAACAAAGCTCTCCCAATGCGTGAAGTTTCATGACCAGAAAGGCATTGAAGGACTCTGGTCTGGTCGAGTCTTGGTTTCGCTTGGATAACCTTTGGATAACGTCTCAAAGCCGTTAGGTGCCGTGCAACGCTCAAAGAAAGCCGCCGGGCTAACGCGGCGTTCGGTGGGGCGAACACGGCGAGCAAACTCTGGTATGTTCTTCAGGTACTTCACTGTTCGCGCATGAACGTACATGCTCTCCTTCGATTGTTTGCAGTGTTTATGTGGGGTCCGCGTGGGAACAAACGAGCCGCACGAAGTTGTTTTGTAGGGTGCGCGTGGGGGTCTTTCTCTCTCGCATTTGTTTTTGCGACAAGTTGCGAATCGGTTTTTGTTTCTGCGTGACGTGAATGATCCCTTCTTGCGGACTGTGTCAGATGAGGATAGCTAGGGAGCTACCTGATTTTGTTGTTTCTTCTGCGTTTTTTTACTTTTGGTCCACCCAAAGGATATTTTCGTGAGGTGGTACTGGCAACAAAGTTTTTACGGGCCTGCTTCACGCTTGAATACTTGTCAAACGTGACGCGCAAAAGACTGTATCATGACCTTGCGGATATTGTTTTGCCTGAGCCGATGTACAGATCATGTACCGTGCAGAGCCTGGGCAGGACGCACTTAAACGAGTAAAGAGAATGGCAGTGCCGCCATGGGTTAAAACGTTCTTTTCTAAACTTCACGTGGGCGTCCTTCTAGTAAAAACCTGGCAAAAAGAGAAAGGTCTATACATTTCATGGGGGGTTGACTGTTACTTATGCAAAAAACCCGAGACGATTGAACATGTTTTCTTGGAGTGTTGGGATGGGGTCTTCCTTTGGGATGTGCCTCAGCGCACATTAAAGAAGGACTTCCCCCTGGAGGCATACGGGATCAGGTTTCTACCCATTCAAACCAAGGATGGTGTACCATATGACCTCGTCATGGTTCTGGCCCTGCACGGCATTTGGAAATCGCGAATGGCCATACGCCATCGCGACATCGATGCCAAACGGTTCAAAGAGTACTTTTCTGAGTCTGTTCATCTGATTATTGAAGTGTGGAGGGCTCAGCCTGAGCCTCCGGAATGGTTGCCCATGTTTGAAACATTAACAAACATGAAACAATTTTAGCCATTACTCTGTTAGTCAAGTGCTGGCTAGCTTTTTTAAAAGTGTAGTGTTTTGTTTGTAGTGTCAAAGTATGGCAATAAAGACAGGGATGCCAGGTTCTCGGAGAGTAACCCGCCAAATTTTTTGCGCTGCATAGCCCAAAGGTATCCAAATGTTGACATATTGAAATAGCCCAAATAGCCGAAGAAGAGAACTTCACACCCAATTTATTTAAAACGTTTATTCAGATGACTACTGCTAAAAGTTTGACATATTTACAGAATGGGTGCAAGTTATATAACCAAACATCAGTTTGGAGTCCAAACAGCTCCACCACTGTACATCGCGGTGGTATTGAAATGATCCAAAAAGATGTCGGATGGTATTAAGCCCTTACAACACTTTCCACCTCTCGTTAGTCGAAATTTAGATGTAGAATGTTCTCTAAAGGTTCTATGGACATTCGGTTCCGCAAGTCGGTTTTTGTTAGAGTGACTTGACTGAACACTCGTTCTACTGCAGCATTAGGACACTGGCAGCGTGAGCAGTGAAATGGCTAGTTGCGACAGCAACGGAAACATTCGGGCACCCGTGCTGTTTTTGGCATCCAGGACATTTTTACAAAACACTGTAACACTGTCGTCACGGAGTTCATGAAGCCTACAATGCAGAAAGAAATATTAGGACTCCATTGCAGAAATACATGACGGTGGAATAAATACTTGACGGTGGAACCTTGTAACTATGCCCAATCGCCACTACCCACCTATTGAAATTTCATATCTTCGGATTTTTGTCTGTCACGTTCGGAGTACAAAATCGCGTGAACGCTCAAAATAATAAATCATTCGAAAGTCAGCGCCTGTCTGTGTCCCTGTGAGTCTAGTTCCTCGTGCCGTTTTTTTGCGATGTTGGCAATGGTTTCAAGACCACGAGCCAAATTAACGAGCTCGCACCACATTCCCGCTGTGACTGATTCATTTACTTTTTCTTGCGAGCCAGCCGAAAAGTGGTGGGTCGACAAGTCTGAAACAAAGCATTTTTAAGACTTCAGGATGTAATATAAAATAGCCAAAAAAAAAGCCAAATAGCCAACGACCAATTTTTCCCGCCAACTACAAAATCAAGTAGCCCAATTTGGCTATTTATAGCCGAACCTAGCATCCCTGAATAAAGGAAAAAAAATCACCGGAAACGCGCCGTTCCTCCGTGCCGGGCGCGAGACGAGTCACATAACCCAAGACGACCAGCGGCGCATGAATGGGAGGCTGCGTGAGTGGTCCACTGCCGATCAGCTGATCGGCCGCAGCGGCGGCGGCTGCGGCCACTGTGCTGCGCAGAACGACTGAAAACCTTGCCTTGTGCGCATTTGCGACAGCGGCCCCGGCGCATCACGTGATGCGCTTAGAGGGGTGTGTCGCCGGGGGTGTGTCTCTGGTCAAAAGGTTAGCTTGCGCATCCTTCACGAAACCGCTGGGCAAAAGCAGTAAAGCTTTTCTTTATAAGAGAAGCAGCGTAGATAAAAACAAAGATAGTTAAAACACTTGCTTCAGACCCAAACGCAACGCACTCGCGCGCGGCGAGTTTTCCCCCACCAGCTTCCCCAAGAGCTCGCGAGCTGCTCGCATTTCTCAGGTCGGCTCGCTGTTGGGAACTTTAGGCTTAACATCGCGATGGATATTTGATTGCCGCTATCTCTACAACTGCGAACTCCAATCCATTGCGCAATTTTTCACCACACTAACATCCACTTTTTTGAATGTGCACCTTCTTTTCCGCTATCAGATTGATTTTGAAAGCGGCGACAAGCTGTTGCTGCCGAAATCTGGGCTGGTTCGAGCCGCTTCGTAGGCTTTGTGGGCAGGAGCGCCGACGTGTTCGCAGGCATGGCCGGCGTTCGCGCAAATCGTTTCCGAGTGCTGAGAACGCGTCATGATCACCCGCTTTATCTATTTCTTCCGAACGACGCGCGGAATTTAGAAATTTAGCTCACCTATTGTCGCAGTTGATCGTGTGGATCGGGAAACGAGCTATAGCTTTCGCTTTAGTCGGGGTCAATCGCAGTCACGCTGACAGTGATGGCGACGCAAGAAGCGCAAGCTCCTCATAATTAGGGCGTCCGCTATTTCGGCTCTCCGAATGCCTTCGTTTCCTAAACCCGCCAGGTGATTCTTTCTCGCCTCCGCTGATGCGCCGTCAGTTGCGTCCGATCTGATTTGCGCGATTTTGAACACTGCGGCTGCGGCGACTACGGCTAGTGTGACCGAAGTGAGGTGGCCATGCTCGGTTTGAATTAATCATATATTTAGCGAAATAACCGGAGTTTCGTCTGTCGTGTAACGCCCCAAACTGCGGTTTGGTCTAACCACGGTTTGCTTAACCACGGTTAGGTCTGCCCGTGTAAATATAGTTAAGACACTTTCATGTATTTAGAGTTGGTCAGGCGTTACTAACTCCCTGTATTTTTTTTCAGAAAAAAGCCGCTCTGCCTTCTCTCAAGGAGGTTGAGGATTTGAAAATATTAATTCCCTAAAGCGGTTTACGGCGTGTTACGAGGCCATCAAAACTGTCAGGTGATAGCATCAGGGCTGTTGTATTGAAACCCGAAGGAAGTACCGCCGTTAAATCTGAGCGAAAAGTTTGAAGCCATTTATTTCCCCGAATAAAACTGCTGTCATTTTTCATATCAGCTGAGCTTAAGCGCCATGCTTTCAGAGAAAAAAACTGAACCCCAAGTAACCACCCTGAGGTCATTAAATCGTCAGTCCTCGTCTGAAGCGAACGGCTTGTGCAGTTTGTCCATTTTTTCATTTGAAGTACTCCATGTCTTTGACGAGGTATCAGATTGTGCAGCTTCTGTGCTAGTGGAATAGAGAGAGAGAGAGATAAACTTTATTTTGAAGCCTGTGTCCAAAGGACTGCTCGGCTTCTTGGTTAGGTTGCAGGGACTATAGTCCTGGCTATCTATAGTCCTGGCTAGTGGAATAGCTTCCCGCAAGATTTGTGGATGTTTTTTATGGTGCTTTTTCTAGTTTGTGTCGTCATCTGAATTAACTACAGTTCTAATTTCATCCACGGTAGTCGGACACGTAAGCGTATAAAATGTGTTTTTTTTTTCAGCGTCATTTGTTCCCGTCGGTCGATCTCGCTCAATTATTGGAAGAGAAGAAATACCGTAAGTTTGAGACTTTTTCTTTTATTTCCTAGCGATATGGTTTATCGGACGAAAGTAGTGAAGGTTTGCTTTAAAACATGTAGCAGGTCGGCCTTGCTGCTACCGCCAAGGAGCATACGCTGAATCAGGGTTCAAACACACAGCGGTTTATTCGCCGCTCACAACAATTGGTGCTTGACGGGTGCAGTCGGGCGCCAGTGGCGATCTTCCAAAACCGGGTGGTCCTCAGCTGCAGTCGCCGGCACATTCGACAGGAACCGTGCGTGAAGGCGTCCGCCTTCCACAGGGCTCCCACGGCTCAGCCCGGATGGCAGTAGACCGGTGCCAAAGGTGGCCGCCTAAGACCCGCGGGTCCTTGCAGAAGGCCCAAACGTGGCAGGGTCCTGTCCGCGGGTCTTGCTCCGCGGGGGTGGTGTCAGGCGCAGTCGTCAGCAGCTGTTCATGCAAGCAAGCAAGAAAGAAAAAGGCCCCCTGGGCTGTCGTGCATGCCGGTTATAAAGAATTATCCGAGTGACCGCGCATACGTCTTGCCAGGGTAATCGCGAGACACCTTCCTGGCCCGCGATCCACAAGATATGCCGGTCGCGCTGCTCCAATGTCGCAAGTAAACACACGCATGTGTCTAACCGTCAATTGCCATTGTGGATTCCTACAAACACTAGAGCCGTTCTACTCAATGTGAAAGCTACCGGAAGTGCAGAGCAATGATTCGCTATCATCCGCTCACTGTTACCACCCATCACGCTCTTCGTCGCCCTGTCTCATTCCTCTCCTGATGAATTCAGCGGAGGTTTGTCCAACGCACGTCAAATTTCCTGGCTTGGCAGTGCTTGCACACCCCTAGCCTGAAACTGCGCTAGCGGGAGTTCTGATCTCTTCGTGCTTGGTTTTCCTGCCGCACTTGCCGGAGTTGAACTGCCTCTTTTTTCGCTTACTATCGCAAAACAAACCCAACGAGCGTTCCTAACTAAAGGAACGCGGGCATTGACGGTTGGTCACGTATATTGTGCCTCAAATGTAACGGTAGAGTCATTTGCACTAACTAACGCGGACATATATGGCAAGCGCCAGCGGTTCTCGAGTTTCGAGCACTTATGATTGTATAAACGGCTTGTCTTTGAAGGCTATGGGTTCTGTGGCGGCGGTAGCCGGTACGACGGAACGCCGTGTGGCTCTTCTTGGGTCCAGCGAGCGAGCTACGACGCCAAGGCGAGCCCCTAAAGTGCTCTTCCCTTAAAAGGTGTTAATCGCCGCTGAAAGCTCACGGCGGTCCGCATCAGCCCACGCACTATACGGGCTGCTTCCCAGCCGAAAAGGCGACATTTTTTTATGGTCACCTTTGTGCTAATCAGGACGCTAGAGGAGGGTTGCGTTGTGCGGCACGTCTCTGTGCGACCAACTCCTTCAGAGTCGTCGCGCATTAAAATTCCGTGTGCTTGTTCAATGGCGCATTAGAAGCGGGCGACGAATGTGCGTCCGAGCAATCCAGTTTCTGACGCGGCGCGTCAAAATATCTAGCAGGATGGATGCTCGCGGGAGCGGCTGACGCAGTTCGTCATCCGGCAGCCAAACCAGTTCTCGCGGTGAAGACGCGTACGGATACGCGTCCCTTTCCGCTCATGTGTTCGACCCTTAAGGCGCAGGCTTTTGGTCTTTAAGCAGTGGTGGCAAATTATTTATGTGAGAAACAGTCCTGTTACCTTGTGCCCCCCACTGAGCATGCACCGAAGGTGTAGCGGCGTTGCCGAAAAAGAGAAATGCCCAAGTTTGTAAGGCCAAACTTCGCCAAAAGGAATCTTTCTTGTCTCAGCATTCGAACTAGGCAGATTCCGGCAAATGTTGGGGTATTGATAGGAGATGCCAGGTCAGGATTCATGATCACCGTATGCGAGAGATCGATGATGGCTGCGGAAGGTAAGGGTACGGCTGTGTACAGGGCGACTGGATAGATCTTGCGGCGGGTATAAATGGTCCCGGCTGTGGTTCCTCGATTGGTTAATGTACCCTTGGAGAGTAAAAGGAGAAATACACGGTGTTTGAGAAAATCATAGAGTCTGTGGGCAGTTGTAGGTATCTAGATACAAATTGGGGTGTTTTAGTTACGCTTGTGCAGCCGGTATTTTATTTATATATAAGCATACAAAGTATTCCCTTCCCTTTGGTATATGAACACTATCCAAGATTCCAAAATTCGGCCCCAACAATCGGAACTTCAATCACCATCACCTTGCTGAGCTTCCTGAAATAAACCGAAGCTAGGGCGTTTGGTTTCGTTATCAGCAGCGCATTTTTGTGACGCGAGTATCACAAACTTTACTACAGCCATAAGGAAAATAATGCCTTAGTTACTCGTCGAAAAGAAAACCGCAGTTAAGTTTAACCATGGGTACTAAATTTTAACCGCGGTTATCGCAAACTGTGGTTTTGGCTGTTACACGCGAAATTCCAATTGCGGCTACAGCAGTCCCTTCGTTGTGAGCGTAACAAAATTAAATTGCAAATTTCAAACCTCAATTAGAAAAAAAAAGGGTTGCGGTTCAGCTCTGCTAACCTTGGATATGCAAAACAACAACTTGGATTAGTCTGATCGAGTCTTGGGTTTGCTTGTTTAACCTTTGATTTAGCTGCATTACTGACCACGTCTCAAAGCCGTTCGGTGCCGCGAAACGCTCCCATGGAGACGCCGGGCGAACACGGCTTTCGGCGGGGTGAACGCGGCGTTCATTTACCGCGAACGCGCCGTTCCTCTATGCCGGGTGCGAGACGAGTCAAATACCCCGAGACGACCAGCAGCGCATGAATGGGAGGCTGCGGGAGTGGTCGGCAGCCGATCAACTGATCGGCTGCAGCGGTGGCGGCTGCGGACATTGTGGTAGCCACAACCACTGAAAACCTGGTCTTGTGCGCATCGGCGACAGCGGGCCCGGCGAATCACGCGATGCACTTCGAGGGATGTGTCGCTGGGGGGGGGGGGGGGGTAGCTTCCGCATCCGGGAGGGGGGGTCAACAGATTAGCTTCCGCATCCTTCGCGAAACCGCTGGGCGAAATACAAAGTTTTGCTTTAAAGAAGCAGCGTAGATAAAAGCAAAGATCATTAAATATTTGCTTCAGACCCAAATGCAACGCACTCGCGCGGAGTGAGTTTTCCCCAACAGCTCCCCCAAGAGGGGCTTCCCCAGAGCTACCGACCGGCTGGCATTTCAAAGGTTGGCTGGGTGTTGTGAAATTTACGCTTAACATCGCGATGGATATTTTATCTCCGCCATCTCTACAACTGTGAATTGCAATCCTCAGCGAAATTTTTAACCACACTAACATGCACGTTTTTGCATGTGCAACTCTTTTCCCCTATCAGATTGATTTCGAAGAGCAGCGAGAACCTGTTGCTGCCATGGTCTGGGCCGGTTCGAGCCGCTTCGTAGGCTGTGTGGGCAGGCGCGCCGACGTGTTTGCAGGCGCGGCGGGCGTTCGCGCGAATCGTTTCTGAGTGCTGAATACGCTTCATGATTTCTTGTTTATCCAGTTCTGGCGAATAATACGCGGAATTTAGAAATTTAGCTCACATATTGTCGTAGATGATCGGGGGAACGAGCTATAGCTTTCGCTTAGTCGGGGTCAATCGCAGTCGCGCTGACAGCGAGAGCGACGCAAGAAACGGAAGCTCCTCTTCGGCCAATACTTGGGGCGCCCGTAATTCGGCACTCTGAATGCCTTCGTTTCTTAAACCCGCCAGGTGATTTTTTTTTCGCCTCCGCTGATGCGCCATCACTTGCGCCAATCTGCCTTGCGCGATTTTGAACACTGCGTCTGCGGCGACTGCGGTTAGCGTGACCGAAGGGAGGTGGCCGTACTCGGTTTGCATTAATCATAGTTAGCGAAATAACCGGAGTTTCATCTGTCTGTGTAACGCCGCAAACTACGGTTTGGTCTAAATATGGCTTGCGTAACCACGGTTAGGTCTGCCCGTGTAAGTATAATTAAGAGACTTTCATGTATTTAGAGGTTGGTCAGACGTTACTAACTCCCTGAATTTTTTTCAGAATAAAAACATCTCTCAAGGAGGTGGAGGATTTGAAAATATTCGTTTCGTCAATCTGTTTACGGCGTGTTACGGGGGCATCAAAACTGTCAGGTGATAGTATCAGAGATATTGTATTGAAACCGGAAGGAAGTACCGCCGTTAAATCAGAGCGATGAGTTGGAAGCCATTTATTTCCGCGAGTAAAACTGCTGTCCTTTTCTTTATCAGCTGAGCTTAAGCGTCATGCTTGCAGAGAAAAAATAAACCCCAAATAAGCACCCTGAGGTCATTAAACCATCAGTCCTCATCTGAAGCGAATGGCTTGTCCTGTTTTTCCACTATTTCATTGGAAGTGCTCCCTGTCTTTCAGAAAGCGTCAGATTGCGTAGCTTCTGTGCTAGTGACATAGCTTCTAGCAAGATTTGTGGATGTTTTTTCATGGTGCTTTTTCAAGTTGTGTTGTCATCTGAATAAAGTAAATTTCTAATTTGAACCGTGGTAGTCGGACACGCAAGCCTATAAAATGTTTTTCTTTTGAACGTCATTTGTTCCCGTTGTAACAGATTGGTTCCCAATTATTGGAAGAGAAGATATGCCGTAAGTTTGAGACTTTTCCTGTTGAATTCCTTGCGATATAGCTTATCGGTTGAGGCAATATTAAACTCTTTAAGCTGGTAATCAACGTCAAAATCCTTGAAACGAAGCCGTGTGACTGAGAGACAAGAAAAAGAAAATGATAAAGGGTGAAGTTGCAGTTGCAACAAAAAAAACTGACAGGGGTGCAAACAGCATGGCCCTGCCTGACACAACTGAACGTTAAAGCAGACTTCGTTATAGCAACCTTTTCGGTTATCTTCACGAAATAAATGTTACGCAATAAATGTGTATTTCTACTTCTTTTAATATCACTGCCAGTATTTTTCGCTACCTATACCAGTCGGGTAGACACCCATAAATTAGCAACAAAATGACCTGAATAATAAATGGCCATTTACTCCACCCGCGAGACAGTTTGCGTCCGTGCACTACGTTCCATTTTCTGCCCTCATGCGGGCATGAAATGAATCAATAAGCTAATGTATGAGTTATCCGTTGAAGCTCTCGCTTTTGTAGCATTACAAGAAATACTAAGGAATGCCAATTTTTGCATTGGGATTACTATGGTATACCTCAAGGCCTCCCGAGAGAGTGAGGGCATGATTGCGACTTCAGCCTGTCGAATGTAATGTATTCTAGGGGTAACGCTCCCCGAATCTAATGCAAATTGGAGGTAAATTCCTGCTAACTTGAGGAATGAATCCGTGTTTATGCTATTGCTACCGAAATAGGGCTACTCAAGTTTAGTAAGCAGCTGTGTGATAGCCACAGTCTCAAACAAGAGTTTTAAATTATATTTATGTTGCGCCGCTGTCCGACGAACAATCAATTAGGTTGGGTTATTTGTTACAAGTATGACAAATGTTGTTTTTCGCCCTAAAACAATACTTCAAGATTTGGCGCATTTTGTTGCTATGGGTATCTCCAAACACTTCGGCCGCAGAAAGTATCGTCCAGAAATATTTTGCGCAATATCTTCCAAACAAGAACACCAGCCACTGGGTTTTGGAATGGCTACGTCTGATACCGGAGAAAGATTTTCTCGGATTTTTCGTCAGGTGCCGTGAAAGAAGTCAAATCTGTCAAAATGCCGGTCACCAGGGCTGTACTGTGCGGACATATTTAGCGATGATATAGTAGCCAAGTGGGATAACAGGCCCTAATATTATAGTGCGGCTACTAGTTGTGTGGTCGTTTGAAGTTAAGTGCGAGCTTTTGTAATCGTATTATTGTTATTATAACATTTCGAACAAGCTTGCGGTGAACAATTGTTTGAGCAACAGTTTATCTAACGCATGTTCGGTTTCTGAAGTGAAAAATTCTCAAGTGCTTTAAAAGCATATTTGGGAACATATTTAGCAGAGATAGCGCTAACAATCAGCCACATAAGCGGCGTGATGGCTCTTGGACCATGGCGCATTCATGACGAGGTGGTGCTAGCGAAAGTAACTCTACGTTTCTCGCAGAGTAAGGGCGGCACGATATCGTGGTAAAGCTCTGAACACGTGCATTTTAATAGTTGCACATATCCCCACCGTCTTAAATACTCCCTTACAATGTTTTGTGCAGCATTGTTTAGGTTTGGATATGATCGTGTTTATTACCACCCCTACATCCATGTATATCACACTTCAATGCTCTTGCTCTCCGGCCTTTTTTCCCTTTTTCTTCCCACTTTGTTTATCCAGATACGAAATAGCTGTCCTTACCATTACCAGGGCTGACCTTTTGAGTTTTATCAAACCATTCTTTCTTTTGCAGGGCTAATAATGCCAAGGACGCTGCAAAACAGCTCGACAGTCCAGGTGAGTAGATGACATTATTTTCGTGGGTGCTGGTGACTTCCATTTTCGTTAACTTTTTGGAGTGGTGTTCAAAAAAAAAACCTAAAGTTTTATGGGCCGATGCGAAATCATAGCAATGAGGCGCACCCTGGTGGAGGACGGCAGCAAAAAAGTAGCCTGTCTGGACATCGGTATCGCCTACCGCTATTAGGATACACGGTCTTTCGTGTTTTTGGCCTCGGTAAAAACAAACAGCCCCCCGAACAATGATCGAAGTACGTTTTTTCAGACCCTTTACATCTATTTAGTGGCCTTGGTGAGTGCGAAGTGCACGGAAAATTCAACATCAGCTCCAAATCCATTGCAGTTAAACCTAGATGTAACGAATCTACGTGTAACGAATTCCTGGGGTTAATGAAGTTTTTCAATTCCCCATTGTCAACCCTATTGAAACCCATGTATTTGCGACGAAGGCGCCGCGATGTTAACCTTGATGTTACAAATTGGCTACACTGATGAACCATTGTTTTTTGAACTTTTTCTGAAGAGTTCGTTGGAAAATTGCTCGAATTTAGCGAAGTTCTCCGGCAACGTGAACTACCGTGCTTTTCCGGTGTGACTTAGGTGTGACTTAAGTGCTAACTCCACACTGTCGGCGTGTAGTGGCGCGTCTTCAGTGCTGTCTGCAGTGCCGGTTCGTCAGTGAGGAGTTCTGCTGCCACAAAACGAAAACTTCTGCTTTTCAAGACAAGCTCGCTATTTTAGATGGCGTCCCCGCCGGCGAGGACAAAGACGTTGCAGCCTGGTAGAGTGTCCCAGAAAACACCCTCTCAACAATTTTGATTGCGGAAAAGAGGGTTGAATTGGCGAAAAGGCGCCCTTTCAGCATACGTCTGGTCCTTGACACGGGTTAAGGCATTGAACAGTGTCAAAAAGGATACTTGACTTACGTTTGTGCATACGGGGGTAAGTGGCCTTGCTTCTTTCGAGTGCTTCGTAGCGCCTAAGCCTTAGCGAAAAGAACAGCCGCAACTTGCGTACTTTTTCATTGGGAAATAAATCTTTAAAGGGTGATTTCACCATCACTAATGTCCCGCATTTTGGTTTCGTTTCTTCTTCGTTCACTTGAGCCTTAGATCGAAACCTGCACGTAACGAAAACGTGCATGTAACAAAAAATTACGAATTTTTATCAACTTCATTATATCCAGGTTTAACTGTATGTGCATTTTTAATGGCGTCCTAAGAATATGTGTAAAGCAATGGTCTGAGAAATGTGCAGCAAAAGGATGTTTAACGTTTCAAAGTAACATGATTTAGGGAAATGGAATCTATCTTTATGAGCATTCTCTTTGGTAAAATTTTATGATCTTTCCTGAAGATAATGTCTTAAAAGTTCAGACCTTAATATTGAGGTGAAACTTTCCGTAGGTGCTGAGAAACGAAAATACGCGCTCCTAAAATGCAATCGTATTAGACTGACAAGCATTTAGTTTAGTTACAAATGAGGCAGGTTATAGCCCTATTCAGGACAAGAACCAATCTACTACGTGGCGTAGTAGATTGGTTTTACAACGATAGTTTTACAACGATCGCACATACTTGGATTTATTAATATTGCTGGCGTGAATAAATATATATTCAAGAATAACTGTACGTAAAACTGTAAGCATATCTTCGTTATCATTGAAGCACTTCAAGTTCACTATGCTGAGTGAAAAAAGTCGCAGAATAGGCCCCACAAAACAGGTTATGTGGTCGCATGTCGCAGTTGAGCGTGTCTTATATTTGCTCGAGCGGTGTTTTTAGTTCATCTCGAAACCCCGCACGGGGAACCTTGAGCAATCTTGGTGACGGTGTTGGCGACACCACGGACCACGAGTCCCCCATACATAAGCTGGATCCAACCGTGGCGATCTGTTTTAAGGTGAAGGGTAGAAACCTCAAACGATGGCTGTCGGAGCCCAGGTCAAGCTCCGGCGGATGGGCTCCCTGTCTGTTTACCAGGCAAGGAGCTCCGGGACCTCTCTCGGTATCACGCTAGCCCAAGCGAAGGAAGTACCCCCGTCCCCTGCTTCTATACTATGCTGTATGGTATTTTTAAAACCCCAACCCAAACGTGATCAGCCCCCGAAAAGGGGCCGCACCGAAGTTTCTTTTCCACCACTTCCTGACTTGAGTCCTCCGAATCCGAACAACTATCCTCGCTTCATCGTGATGGAATGTCAAAACCTCTTGCTTCACAGTCGGTATTTCTCACTTCAAAGTTTCTTGACGGTATTGTTGGAGGGCCGTATAAGGGCAAAAAACATCGAACCGGTACAATTCTTGTCGAGGTCAGTAGCCAGGACCAGGCCAATAAACTTCTTGCTCAAACCAGCATCGCCAATCTGCCAATCTGAGTCACGCCCCACCGCAGCCTAAGCAGCTCCCAGGGCGTGATTTCCGAGAATGACCTATTAAATGAATCTGAAGCTGACCTGCTGGAGGGCCTCCGTAGTCAGGGCGTAACAGCGGTTAGGCGCATAACCATCCGCAGAGACGATAAACAAATACCGACAAAGCACCTCAATCTAACCTTTGAAAAGTCCACCCTTCCAGAATTCATCAACGCAGGTTACATCCGATGTTCCGTCCGGCCGTACATCGCGAACCCGCGGCGCTGTTTCAAGTGCCAACGGTTCGGGCACGGCACAAACGCCTGTCGCGGCCGACTTACCTGCGCAAAATGCGCCCAGCATGACCACCCGTGCGACAACTGTAACGTTCAACAATTTCTTTGCGTAAACTGCCAGGGTCCACATGCGGCCTACTCCAGAAAATGTGAAGAGTTTCAATTAATAAAGAAAATAATTAACATCAAAGTCACTGAAAACATCACCTTCCCAGAGGCGCGAAAGAGGTTCGCCTCTTTCCTCCTGTGGAGGTACGCCGACGCAGCTCGCCGGGGGGCGGAGCGGCGTCTTGTTTCGGCGGGGACCCAGTACCGAGAGTCGGACTTGGTCCCGCCCCCCCCCTTTCCGGGTTGCCTCTTGCAGCCCAACCCGCCTCCGCACCGCTCGCTGAGCCAGCAGCGGCTGTGGTGGCATCCACGTCTGGTGGGCATTCTACTGCACCCACCGTTTCCTCCCCTCCACCGGCTCGAAGCACACGCGAGGGCCCGGAGAAGATGGAGACGGAAGAAACCGCAGCAATTCCCACCTCCGCCGCACCGCCTGTGCCACCCGGGGCTTTCCGGACGCCCTCGGCGGTTGCGGCCAAAACGAAGGGCACCGCAAAGGGTGCCAAGTTGGGAGGGTCCGGTACGCCCGGTACCCCTTTTTAAATCTGATGATGAGGTGGATGTGCGACCTTTCCTGTTGGCTTTGCAGCGGAAGGAGCGGATCCCTCCATCTAAACCTCCAGAGAAGGTAAAAAAGCCCCTCCCAAGAGTGCAAGCCCCGAAAGAGATTACGTAAATAGTCACACTCCAGTAGCTCTAACACATCATAATGGGTAGAGAATACATAGTTCAATGGAAGTGCAGAGGCCTTCTGAATAATCTTGATGACGTGCATGAGATTCTGCATGCCAAGAAGCCAAGTTTAATGTGTGTCCAGGAAACACATCTGAATTCCAAGCACACAAATGTCTTGAATAGTTACCTGGTATACAGAAATGACAGGGTTGGCTGCACACACTCTTCTGGTGGTGTGGCCATATTCTACCGCAAATCCTTAGCATGCCACCCTGTCACCTTGAACACCGTCCTTGAGGCTGTAGCCGTCCGCACGAAAATATTTAAGAAGTTGATAACGGTATGCTCCATATACATTCATCCGGATCTTGCACTTCTGAGCTATGACTTTGAGGCGCTGGTCGACCAGCTGCCTGAGCCATACATCCTAACAGGCGACTTCAATTCCCGCAATTCTCTTTGGGGCTCTTCTCTCATGGATGCCCGAGGTCACCTGATAGAGAAGTTTTTAACATCCTCTGGAGCATGCCTTTTCAACAAGAAACAGCCTACATACCATAACATAGGACAAAATACATACCTTGACTTGGCTATTGGTTCGGCAATTCTCTTTCCATGTCTTGAGTGGGGTGTGGGCACGGACCCATATGGCAGTGAGTACTTCCCCACTTCACTAACATATATAGGTAAAGGCCCAAGCAGTTTATATTCCCATAATAGGTTTATTGAAGCATGAGCTAACTGGAACACATTTACAGAGTCATCGAAACTACACCACACATCCATAGGACACCTACACGTTGAAGAAGCTACCCAACTCCTCACGTCGCACATCCTCGACGCCGCCGAAAAGTCCATTCCCCACGCCTCTGTTGCCCTGTGCAACCAGAGGAGGCCATGGTGGAATGAGGACTGTAGGCGGGCGCGAGAGGCCCAGAACAAGGCGTGGGGTATCCTTCGTCTGTGCCCCACGTCGGGTAACCTTATTTTGTTCAAACGGGCCAAGGCGTTCGGAAAACGTGTGCGCCGTGAGGCAAAACGAGAGAGTTGTCACACCTTCTTGTCCACGGAAGGAGTAGCTGGGTTTGAGAGATATGCCAGGATTGAAGCTATCCAGGGGTCCTTGGGTGGCTCCTTGGCCTTTTATTTGATAGAGGGAGCGTACAGGTTGCCATCCGACTTACGAAGCAAAATCAACGGTTAGAGAAGAACACGTTTGAACATTGACGTCGTGATGCTTGCGGTCGGAGCGGTAGACGATGTTATTGTCAAATTCGAAGAGGCGAAGAGCCCAGCGGCTAAGCCGGCCAGAAGGGTCTTCCAACGACGTCAACCAACAAAGGGCAGATGGTTCGGAACCATGTCGAAAGGCGGCTGTAAAGGTAGGGGCGGAATTTAATGATGGCCCATATAAGATGGCAAAGCACTTTTTTTTCTGTTACCGAATATTTGCATTCTGGATTCGTAAGAGTGCGGCTGGCATACGCAACAACATAGTCATCCGTTCCCAGTTAACGCTGCTCGAGCACAGGGCCCAGGCCGATGCCGCTGGCGTCGCTGTGGAGTTCAGTCGGTGTTGAGAGGTCGAAGTGTCGAAGTATAGGTTCGGTGTAAGCAGTTCGTGCAGGCGGGTAGATGCATTGTCGCAGGCTGGCGACCAATCAGTGATGTCAGTGCCATTCCCGAGAAGGCGCGTGAAGGGGGAAATAATAGAGGCAAAGTCACGAACGAAACGGCAGAAATAAGAGCAGAGCCGAAGGAAACTCCTCAGGCGCTCCATAGTTCTCGGCTTGGGAAACTCCATGATGCCGTTGGAATGCCTTCTCTGGAAAACGCATGACCAAAGATGGTAACCCTGCGCGCAGCGATGTGGCATTTATTTAGATTAAGTTGAAGCCCAGCGGAAGTGAGGCACTTCAAGGCTTTTTGCATACGTTGGCGGTGCGTGTCGAAGTCTATAGGGAGCACAACATCGTTTAAATAACATAGAAATATTTTCCACTTCAACCAGCGCAAAACGCTGTCCATCATGCGCTAAAATGTAGCTGCAGCGCTGCAGAGGCTGAACGGCATAACGTTCAACTCGAATAGACCGTCAGTTGTAATAAAAGCCGTTTTGGAGTGATTGGCGTCCGCCATAGCAACTTGCAAGAAGACAGATCGCAGGTCTAAGGAAGTGAAAAACCCGGCACCTTAGAAGCAGTCAGGAGTGGCATTTATACGGGTAAGGGGTATGGGGTAACAAATACGGGTAAGGGGTAACAAAGATGCAATGTGGCCGGTCGCACATGACGACACAACCAGAACGGATGTGGAAGCATTTACAAACCGGCAGAAGAAGCACGCTAGCACGCACGTCTACGCATTCGACGACAACAATTAGACTCCTCTGAAAGATAAAATAAGGGACGCCGTCAAATAGAGTTTCCATCCGGTGGCCTTGTGTGGGACTGGACACCGAGAAAAGCTGCTTCGCAGATACTTCGGACTATATAGTTGTTATTCGCCGTCTGTAAGACGTCAACTACCAGGTTTTACCCGCGGACACCACAGCACGTTCTCCCCGCCGGAGGACTTCCCCGGAAGTTTTGAATGTCGTTCGCATTAAGCCGTACTACAGCTGACCGTTGCGACACCCAAGTATGAGGCTGCGCTACATGCCCGACTATACCCTACCACTGTAACCCGCCGACATGACTGCTACTCCTTTAATTTTGCTGTTGTCGAATCGCAATGGCGTCGGGTCGATTCGAACTTGGAGGGGGGGCAATGCCATAGCTGTAAAGATGATTCCACTCTCAGTGGAATCCTAATAGTGGAGGTTTTGATTAGGCACTAAAAGAAGAAGGAGGCGGTTGGGAGCCGCCCGGAGGCCGAGGGAAAAGAGGAGGAAGAAGTCCATGCTGACTGTCTGGCTTGCTGTCGGTCACAATTTCGCCTTTTAAAATAAACTTACTCTTTTCACCTGTTACAACGCTCAACGTGTGAGTTCACCATTACAACATCATGTGAACTTGACGGCAACACTGAAAATTCGACAAAGTAAAGAACGTCTTGAATTACCATTTTGGCCGTGCACGCTGCCAAAGGAGTCACGTTTTGAGCGTTGGCAGTAGGCACACTGAGGCCAGGTACCAGAGCTGTTACGTTTCGAATTTTGCGGCAGCGAGGCATGCATGATAGACACGTCAGCTCCGGTATCTACAGGGTCACAAATGACGACTCCTTCAACATTCACTTCTATGGCATTTGTAGGAGGAACAGGAGAACTTCGGCAGTTTGATGATGCCGCAGTTCTTGCCTCCAGAACTGCACTCACGAGTTTTTTCTTTGGCGGTGCACCGGAGACAAGGAGCACCGAAGTGGCGAATGCGACCAGTGGCGACTGTGTTCGTAAGAAGAAATATTCGTTGTTGGGCTGTTTGGTCGAGCATTCTTAAGGGGATGTACAGAGCAATGTACGACGAAGGACTGTAATGATGCGCAAGGCCAAAGAGGTAATATTAAACTACTACTTGATGAAAAAAACACTTATTTATGCAATCGTGGTACATAAAAATAAGCAAGTCAAGCGAGACAAAGAAAATCAAATTAAAGCCAATTTGATACACGTCTACACGTTGTTATCCTCCCCTTCTCGATCCACGGGCTTCCAAATACGCAATCTCGTTTGGCGACAAAGTAATCAGTGCTTCACTGATGCATCTGTCTCTAGCTTTGGAAATTTCAAGTGCTCGCACAATTACACTAATAGTTTAAAGTTAGCGGTTTCTCCTTGTGTATCTCACCGTCCTTCTGTGTATATTGCCACCATTATCAATTCTACTTGTCATCTCGCCTCGACGCCAGGCAAGCGATGATTAGTACATCGGAGATATTCATGAGACCCTGTCCTAGGGGTGGGAAGAACAGGGGGTAGACGAAGCGCTATGGGTGAGCACGATGGCCATTCCTCGCTTGGCTTCAATTTTTCTGATAAGGGCCATTCCACCCCAAACGTCGCCGCCATAAAGTAGACCATACAGAAACGCCTAATTGGCTGAGAGAATGTGCTTGTATTCGATAAAAAATTGTTGAATATGCTCAATAACGTGCCTAGTCTGAACGGCGTAATGACAGAAACTGGGTGTGTTGGTTGACTACGGTGTGCTGGCATGTAGGATTTCAGAAAAACATCCCCCTCGCGAGGGGCACGGTCAAATGCAGAGCATTTTTGGGGGCGCACATACCCGATTTTATCTGGTTAGAAAGAAATTGACAGCGAGAGCGAACGCCGAGAACCGCCCCATCACGGCACGACCGCGCCACGACCACGTCACGACTACGTCACGATCACGCCACAACTGTTGTTGCTCCCGCGCCAAACTACGACGCATGCGCGCCCCACCTGTTGCTGAACGCGATCCGAGCGCGCAGAGAACACGCGAGGAGCAGCGGAGAGCAGGCGAGGAGGAGTGGGGGAGAGGGCGCACCTGGAACGGCTGTTGCGGACGCCGAGGAACGCCAACGCCGGGTGACATCGTGAGTTAAAGAAATGCTCTACATTTATAAGAACTGCGTGGTTGCCCGGGAGACGTGTGTTCGTTGGGTTGGCGCGTCACATAGGCATCGGTGTCATAGGTTGGACCATGGCAGGCAATAATCGGGTGGCGGGAACGATGACGGCAGTAACGAGCAATGTGACCCGGGTTGCGGCAAGCAAAACATATTGGCGATTATTCGCAGTGCGCCAGGGGTTAGGGTTGGCGGAGGTTGAGACTAGAATGGGAGGACGTGCTGGTTTCAAGGCAGAGCGCGCCAAAGAGGCTTCCTGTGTAACGAGGTCTGGCTACGACTCCATCATAAACAATAGGCGTGGAAAAGGGTATGGCATGGAGGAACCTGGGTAGCGTGGTGCAGTTGCAAGTTCGGCGTAAGAAAGTGGCGCCGTCACAGTTGTCTGCTGAGTGGTCGCAGTGAGAGCCTCAGCGACTCTTTACGGAAAAAAAAGTATAAACCGATGAAGACACGCCAGGCACATGACAGCTACATCGGCTTTCCGAACAAAGACTAATATCTGCTGAATTCTCATTTAGAGACCCCGAAGAACGTTTTTATCACTTGCCTGAAGCTCCCAGGAGCACGACAATATAAAATGTTTGGCCGTAATTGCAAAAACTATCGGTTTGCGGCCACTGTGAGTTTCGAGGCGGAGATGCCCCGCTCATCCTAACGCCGCTGGAATGGCCTAGCCACGAATCAGGCGGCCAAGTCATCGATGATGGCGTCGGCGCCTACTCTGTCCAGCGTCGTTCAACCCCTCCCGCCACTACCCGGAAACGCTCACGACGAAGAAATCATAACGCCAAGGAAGATAAAAGTAGTGCTTTTGGAGGTTACCTGTAACACTGGATAATTTTCCTATTAACCCGGCAACTGACGCCATCACGCAAAATCTTCCCGCCCCCCCATGGTAACTGGTGGCGCCGTCGAAATTGTGAATTGGCAAAAAAGTGGGCAAAAAATAGCGATTTGCTTCGAAAAATATTGGGCCGGCTAAGATGCCAACAGGAATTAACTCACTGTTCTCATGTATTAAAATTAAGAATTTGGCGACTAACAAGATAAATATCGAGAGTTCTGTTAGAATTTTTTGTTTGGCCTCCCACCGTCTTAAGCTTTGCGTGGTAAACAAGCGATGGCGACCCGTGGCCGAATTCCGCGAGAAATTCAAACCATGGGTACCACCACGGCGCTGCAAATAAGCACTCGGAATTGCTGGCTCTGCTTCCTTCTCGGCCCAGCGGACGGACACAACTAGAACCTCCCCAAGCGTGGCCTCCGTCTTTCCTGTGGCGCCGCGTTTGAAAACAGCAGCGGGTAGACCGACCCTCAGTCCTTGAGAAGCATGAGGGGCGCGTGCATCAGCACCGTACCAAAACACTGCCACGACGCTACTTTGCTACTCCATGTAACACTACTCCGTCGTAATCTCTAGACCTAGAATAAAAGAAGTCCCCATTCAGCCAGATTTGTCGGAGAGAGGATTGTTAGCACCCCTGAACGCACGAAACACATACTAAAAAACGCCCACGCATATCGTGGGAACTTCTGTCCCCTCGGTAGGTAAAAAATGTAGGCGCTATGGGAAAGTTGTGGGTTAAGATTCTTTTTCCTTGTCGCGAACATTTATGTGTTTTTTTTGACACTGCTAAATTCCCATTAAACAAGAAAAGTAGGTGAATGACTTAGATGCCATTTTTCGCCGTCTACACATTTTGGTTTACGTAGTATGTTCGTTGAGTGAGCCTTCTTTTTTCATTCCAACGCGGACACGCACGAACGAACACAAGCGCTCACATACATATACTTGCGCAAAACGCGTGTAAGAATGCTTGATCCCACTGCCGAAGAATAAATAGAACATTTTGTGACTATATCCTACGTGTAGAGTCTGTTTCGCTCTGAATAGTCTGAAACGTGACACGTCGGTTCTTGGGTAGGAAGTTTATTTTAATAAGGTCGTAGTGTCCAACTTACATTATAAATAGTATGAACAATTCAGTGAACTAAATTTGCAGTGTATACAGTGCTGTATTATCACATTGACATGAATGCAAACAAGCAGCCGTGCAACAGCTATTGATAGCCCTTCATGTATACCCGAAAAATCTATAAGATATTTGCGTAAACGTGAGTAAGGAATACCTTTTTTACGAAAGAGTTGAAAGGGTGGTCCGCGTTGTACATGATGAGCTACGGTAATCACTGGTGCAAACACTTAGGGTATTTTTGTGTATTCAGCCGATTTTAGTTTGTATTCTGCTTGAAAATCTCTTTTGCAACCACCGTTTTCTTCGGGTTTATATGTTTTCCCCTGCTCGGCCTTCGAAGCAACGCTAGTAGAATGAGCAAAACGGACGCACGAAACATACAGTGTCGTAATTTTGTTCACTTGTAGATTTTTAAGGTATTGGGTTTGCGTATTCCTCGAACTTTCCTTCAATCAATTGGCGGTGATTACATCAAACACCGACTCTTAACAGGGGGGGTTAAAAAAATTATTAAATACGGCGGGGCGTTTCAGTATGGGAAAAAACAGGATAGGAGTTGGGCGTTTGTGTGAATTCAGCGATTTTTTTTTGTAGCCTTGGAAACATAAACCTGAGAAACACATTTCTGGGAGTCCATTTGCCCGATTTTCCCATTTATACTATTTGATGGCAACTACGCCGAAGTGTTGAGTGGAATTAGAGCGCAAAACGGAAGAAAAACCAAATCAAAATGAAAGTTAGCGAAGCATAGTTTATATTCGTGTTAAAACAAATACTTGGCTCTCAAGCTCTTATTGAACTCATCCAGGTGTATCTGTAGCCAAGACGTTATGTCTTTGAGCCCAAGGGCTTGGAATCGATTCCAGTCGCGCTTTAAGCTTTGCAGGTAGAATGAAACAGTGAACACGCCCCGTGGGTGGAGAGTTGAGCGCACGGGAAAGATCCCCACGAAGCCCTCGAAATTATTCGGGAGTCTTCTAGTAAGCACCTAATAGCCCAGGTGTGAAGTCGGCGCGTTAAACTCGCAAAAGTTTGAATTTCTTGAGCTTTCGTTGAACGAAATTTTATACTGACACTTTTCCGCCATGTATACGAATATTTGTTTGAGTAGGGCATTGCCAAGGTTATGGAAATGATCTTGCAAAAAAAGGCCTTTAAGATGCTTGGCTACAACATGGTAATATGGGAATGTGTTATTACGTTTCAAAAATACCCGAAGGCTGTAAGCTAGGTAAGAATTGTAAACAGTGTCCCAATTTGAGCGTGGGCCTTTTTTCTAAACCGTACACCGACAAACCACGTCACGTTAAACGTCTGTTTCGTTACGCAAACACAGATAATCATAATGATATAGCCTTTGTGTACTTCATCGGTCAACTTCAGTCACCTAAAATAGCATATACGGAAATTTTGTAATAGTGTCCTGATATCAAAAATTGTAATAGAGGAGAACGCTTTTGTGCCAGAAGCTATGAATATAAAGAAACTTGGAGTTAAAACCTCCAAACTGATAACCCTCGGTTGTCAGGAACGATTTCTAATTTCAGAGGAATTAACTCTATAATATCATAAGGAATATTAAAATCTGGTTACTTTCTTAAAATAGGGTAGCGCGCATTTCAAATTAAGCTACTTCATAAGACATGACTGATTAGGACGAAGCCCTTGTTAGTTACGCAGAGGCAATTGCATTCGCTGGTATTCCGTCATTCTCTCCATGTGTATTCGTAAGGTGATGGGAAATAACAAATCGTTGCGAACTGGCCTACACGATATGTGCCATTTCAGATGCAAAGAAGATAAATTTTTCAAAACTAGACGCCGAAAGAGAAAATAGGATTGATCTGATTTAGTGTTTTTATTAACATATATGCCACTTGGGCCAATGCGTTTCGTTGCACACCATATCGCGTTCCACTTTAAGGTGGAAAAAGTGAACACGGATCAAACAACAATCGTTAGTAGTTTTAGATTATACTGTTATTGTATGAACGTCGTGAAACTATCCTACTGTTTGGTTTCTTTTACTTTCCAGAAGACGAGGAGTACGAGTACTTTGTTGAATTTTGAACTCTTTTAAACTGATCGAATAGACGTTTGTCACAAAAAATAAATGTGCAAATCCTGCTGATGGGTGTGTTTTTATAACATTGATGTTCAATGTTGCATAAATCCACTTGGCTTGATTTTTTTCGCTATATCGCTGACCCCTACACCATGAGAGGCCAAATTTAAACCGTCTACGGCCTTTTAAGTGTCGCTGCTATTGACGAGCCCTCAAATGTTGCTGCCGAGAAACCAACGCGCTCGAAATCGCTGCCCAAAGGGCCGTCTATCCTAAAACTGTAACAGCACGATCAAGTGTGCAAACTGCAGCGGCTAACCCATTGCAGTTTAAGGATCACGTCCATATAAAAAGTTAGAACCAATTCCCATTAGGCGGTCGTAAACATTCCTTTCTTAGGGGATGTCGTAAACACAAGTTGTTATTTGCCAAGCACCACACCGAAGCCGCCGTCTGCAAGTGAGGGCGCCACAATAAAGCCAGCCTGGTGTGTCGCGGTCTTCACCGCCCGCCGAGCCAGCAAAGGCAGATTCTCTAACAAGTCAGACATGTTGGTGTTCGTGCCACCCACGTCGCTGCATCGGACAGTCCAGCACGTTGCTGCTGTGGTCGCGGGATCGGCAGTACATATTGCATCGACAAGCAGCGTTAGGAGTTTTAGCGCTTCTTCTACTCCAGCTAAGTTAACCCGAAGGAAAGGGTGTGGAGAGCATAAAATCAAAGGGTTTGGCTGCATCCACTCGCCCTGTTGCTGCTCCGGGAGTTTCACAAGCCTATCGTGCAGCTGGACCAGTTGAACTCCCCGTAGTTGTCGCCTAAGAGATTTCCCGACTTACTTCGGAATGGTCTGCCGAAGAGATGGACGTCAGTTCAGCATCGCGGCACCAAACAAGAGACTTGGCGTGGTTAAACGCGGAGAGAGTCACTTCGTCAAATTACCTGAAACGACATCACACTCGTTTGCATTAGCTGAAAGTTCAGATGCAGCGTACACGCACACTAAATACCATCATTATCGCCGCACGTTTCTTGCAATACCAAATATGGTAAAGTGACAGTTTAGGGACTGAATAAAAAACCTGAATGACGTACACGATATTCTTCACACATGGCTATCAGTTGTACATTCAGTACCCTGATGTCAAAATTCGCACCCTCCTGTTATGGCTCGATAACGTACTTAGGTTCTGTTTCTTGAGTTCGGGAAAGTGAATACATGATATCATGTTTATAAAAAATTCCGCCATTTCCGCGAAGTGAATGATGATGAGAGGGGCGCAATTAAAATGCTTATCGGTGAAACCGTGCAACATTCGCCCACACATCATATAAAGACTCGACACGTCAAGCTTTTTGCCGCTCCGTCGCAAGCCCGTCGACGACATCGATGTTTGTGGTTATTATGTAGGGCTTGTTTGTGACGATGAGAATCTCCATGGGTAAGATGGCGAATTCGGTGTGTTACATTTTAGCCACCTTGGCCGTCGCCTTCTGCAGAGCGTCTTGTGTCGCGTACCCCCGGTACAGGTCTTGAGCTCGCAGGCGACGAACGACAACATCTTCTTCCTTTCCTCCTTGCTGGGTAGTAATCAACGAGTTGAACGTTTTGACCTTTTGGTCAATCTTTGGTTGGCCAATCTTTTGGGGGATCCTGCCACAATCATCATCAATCTGCCGTGTACGGCCGGGAAAGGGCACGAGCAAGAGGAGCTTCGCCCCTAAAATATTTTGTTCCGGTCAGAAACACACCATAGCAATGAAAATCAGCCTATTAGTTTAGTACTTACTCTATAGGATGCACAGAAGGAATATCATCGTTCTTCAGCAGCGCAGCAATACATATATAAAAGTATGCTCTATGCTACATCCTTCAGCTGCAAGGCCTTGATTGAGGGGTGGTTTCGAGGTCGTCATTTTTTCAGGGTATTTATAGAATTGTATTTACACCGTTTTTCCTGATATCGTCTTTATAGCTAGCCATTTGGGCGAAGGCAAATGTAGAACTATACCAGTAAGGGATAACCTAAATATGCACAACGAGCGGTCCTACTTGACTGCGCTGATTTCCTACCCGCAATTCGCTTAATTAACAAAAAGCAGCCAAAAGAGTACACCATCAAGTAGAGCACTTCATCGCACAGTTATATAGCATTTACATGCAATGGCTTTTACTTGGCGATTTATCCCCAGAAAGCTCAAACATACATCCAGGCGAAAAACATCCCAGAAACTTGTGTACCTTTACTTAGTACTAATGCGAATTCATCATGCAGAAACCACAATAAAACATAAACCAAGTCAAAACCTAATGAGCGTATCATATCTGACACGCTGGTCTCTTGTGCTATCTCCTTGCCAGCTGGAGAAATATGTCTGGTGGTATTCAAGAAGCACTTGCGTTGCGTGTTCAGGTGGAGAGTGACATTCCATTTCGCAATCAGGACTGTGATTACCGCGCTTGCGCTTGGTACACAGCTCCTGCATCAAAGTCACTTTCTTGTGACATTTCCCGGGCATGGTAGTCGTCAATGGTGTTGCCTGCTACCCGCGAGTGAGCCGGGACCCACAAGAGCTCTATGGCTCTTCCCGGTGGCTTGCACGTGGATAGAACGGCTCGGGCCGCGGAGGAGATTACCCCCCTGCGGAAGCTTCCGTACGCTGTCATTGAGTCGGTGACCACGGTGTCCATGCACGGCTTGTGCGAGTGCCAGGCCCACGGCCACTTCCTCGGCAACTGCGGGGTCTGTTGTCTTCAGGGACGCGCTAACGATCAGCCGGTCTCTGGACCTAACTACCGCCGCTGCACGGTCGCTGTGTTTTCGGAGCGAGGCGTCCGCGAAGAGGACCCTGTGGCTCTCTTGCAGCTTCCGGGCCATTGCTCTTGCCCGCGCGATGCGCCTCTCGTCGTCCTTGCCCAGCGTCATGTTCCGGGGAAGGGGTTTGGTCTGAATGCTCCTCTTCCAGTCTTCAGGAAGGGCTGCCTTTATGGGTACTGGCTCGATCTGCCAACCTATCTTACGTAGGACGGCTCGTCCGTGCTCCGTGTGACTGAGCCGGATTCTGTGATCCGGGCCGAGCATGGTCCGGATGAGCTACCGCACCCGGTTACCAGCTTTTGGGACATTACCTGGATGTACCGAAAGGAGAGGTGCAGACTGCCGGAACCGCACCCCAAACTGACTAGGCGACAACAGACGAGCGCAGGCGGGATCGCTTGTGTATCCCGTACTGATGAACCGCATGTACCCTGCGGAACACGATACACTCCTTTCGAGACGGAAACCGTCCGCACATCTTGGAAGAGTGTACAGAACTGAAGGCCCCCCCCTCCTTCCCTTCCCCACAACACCCCCAATTCTCCAACCCTTGAGCGATGGGTGACGTTGTTGACCAGCCCCGCCCTGCCGACTCAGCGTGCACTGAGAGACCGGGGCCAGGAGCAGCTGGGAACATATTGGTCCCGTAACTAGGGAACCACCCCGTCTGGTGCCAGCGTGCCCCACCGATGTCGTTTTGGGCTCAGTAAAAGTTTATTTCTCCTCCTCCCCACTTTCTCGTGACAAGTGGAAGGTGCCAAATCGCAGTGACGATGACGACGACGATGATGATGATGGCCTCGAAGTTTATGGCACGTACCCACAAGGGCTGATTGGCCAATGCGAAATACCATATCGTAATTGACGAGGCCCTCAAAATACTATGTAGTTTATCTCTGGAAAGACCGAGGCCGTAAAATGAAATTTCTTTACTATTAAAACTGCAATTGCCCAATAATTAGTACCCTTTACCAATTAAAGCTAGGTGAACCAGAAAGACAAGCTAAATGCATTTACATATGTATTTTTTTGCCTAACCTAAATTTGTTGACCCCAACCACAAAGTCATCTCTGGGCTGTCTGGGCGAGACCTGCGTCATATTCCCAGAATGAGAAGGACGACTGATCAGCTGTCCTCTTGGCGCTTTTCCTGTGGAGATCAGTCTTTGTGATAGGCTCGAAACGAACATGCTCAGCTTGAGTGGACGCTCATTCAACTGATGGCTCTAGCGCTTGGACATTCCACACATTCAGCACGCAGATGAAGATAGCATGGTTTTTCAGACACATGTAGCCAGAGCAAATGGTGTACTTGGACAGCGCATTTGATAACTGCGCTGGTCAATCACCCCATAAAACTTTTTCATACATGAGCAATTGAAGAGAAGTTCTACTGTTTCATCTGTTCGATGGGATGTCGGTATGACTGCTTTTGAGCCATTCCTTTCGCCATAGTTTGTCGGCACGGTCATCACCACTGGTCTCGGACGGCTAGGGGAATGTCATCTTCATCGCCACTTTCCGATACGTCCCTATCATAGCTGATATCTTCGCAAGCGACGATGTGGTCCGTTACGCCCCTCACTTCAGGCCCTAAAAAATCAAAATGACCGGAAACAAGTAAAATGCCTATTCCTGAGAGCTGTATAGTAAAGCACACCAGAAGCTATACAACAACTGTACCATCACTGAAGGCTCACTGTCGTAAATATGATACACGAAAATATGAACGAACGCCAAAAATTGGGCGGACCTCAAAACATGACAACCAAGAGAATGTTTTAGAGTAGCAACATTTTCCTAAGAACAAATCGGCCAGAAAGTTCGAACAAAAGAGCAAAATACTCACTGTTTTTTGAGTAAAATAATGTCCATGGGATGCCACCGTGGGAGCTCCCGGGTGCAATCACTTTTTATAGAGCTGAAGAAGACACCCACCAGCGCCTTTCCAACTCGTCACATAAGAAAACTTGCTCAGGGTATCAAAAACAATATTCCCGGCTCTGGTTACAGCTTAACGCTCTATATTGTCACTTTGTGGCGTCTCAAACACCGCGAATAAAGTTTTATGCGACGGCTTTGTGGGCTTATATTTACTTTAGAAGCCATTTATTACTGCATTTAACCCGTTAGTTGATAACAAGAGTTAAGCTCAAATCTTTGGTTTTACCAGCTCACAGCCTGCGTATTATGGCTATATACGCAATCCACATGTTACACTTATCATTCAAGACTCAACAAAACTGGCGGAAACTAAATGAAATTCCAAGAGTAATCGCAGCCCTTGTACATACAGCCATAACACGTCAAAAATTTATGCATCCTCAGGAATTCCAACTGAACCTATGTTCATTGCTGCCGAAAAGTTTGTTTCGCAAATGCATATCGCCTTTTGCAGTCTCACATGGCTCTGTAGAAAAAAGTAATGTAGAGAAGCCCGAGAAATACGGAGTATGACCGGAGGTCTTCTTTGCACATACATGGCGAACGTCATAGCGTTTATATGCGCTTAAGCCATAGAAAAACCCGCCGTAGTGGCACAGGCGTTGTGCTGCTGAGATTGAGAGCGCTGTTTTGGTTCCCGCCCACAGCGGCCACTTTTTGATGGAGGGGAAAAGCAAAAACGCCCATGTATTCGAGATTTCGGTGTACGTTAAAGATCCCTATGTGGTCAAAATTCATCCAGAGCTCTCTACGGCGGCGCGCCTCATCGCCTCTGTAGCGTATGTGCATTAAATGTCATAATCAATCCATCAGTCACTTTGATCCTCCAAAATTACCGCGACTGCGGCTGTTCTTGTGGGAACATTGTTGTATCTAGCAAACAAATGTGGCGGAAAGCCTCAGCTTTTCTTCAAAAAAAAAAAAAAAACTGAAGAGACGGGCGGCGTTTTAGCCGGGATATGACTTGGGAATGGAAGGCCGCATGGCAGCCAAAATGTTGAGAAAGGCACGAGCCGCCGAGAACCATTCTGAAAAACGTTAAGGAATAATAATGATGATGATGGGCCAGAGGGATGCTATAGGAGTCATCTTTTTCAGCCTCGAGCGTGCCGCGAAAGTAACTGAAAGTTTCCCTGCGTGTTATGGTGAATAGAGCGAAAGCAATGCAGTTGACAAGCAACAGTATTTCAAGTTCGTAGACGCAAGCAGTGTCGGTTGCATCGCCGTTTCTTCTTCCACCGGTGATAACGGTGCTGCTTACGACGCCGAAGCGTGGTACTATTGCTTGGTGTCGCAGCCGCTGAACCTTTTGGGTAGACGGGAATCCTCGCACCGGGGATTTCATGACTGCTATTGTGTGTAAAACGCTTTGCTTGTCAACATTTCCTTTTGTTCTTCAGGAACGTTTGTTTTCTTTGTTTGCTCTTCCCTTCTGACTTCGTTTGAATTTTTTTCCTTCTCCATCGCTTTGTCCTCTTAGTCGTCTCTAAACTTCTCGCCTCTCTGTGTATTCTGCATTATCTGGGGCCACTTGCATCATGAATACATCATGTTGCGAGGGAAAGAAGTCTTAAGTTTATTCCCCTTTGCCCTGGTTGTTCCTTTTCTGTTATTTTGTGGACCTTTTAGAGGTTTCATGCAGTCGTCTGCTCCAGAGAACTTAACTATCCGCCGACGATCCGGGTGCTTGGTACCTTTGCCTGCTTTATCTTCATATTTCTCGTAGAATTCTCCGTCCAAGATTTCTTTGTGAGGCCCTTTAAGCGTCCGCTTACCTGTATACGTGAATGCAGTATGTGGTTCTGTGGATGTGCGATCCACAACGTGTTAGTCGCCAGCATTGTTTTTTGTTGGGCCTGCCACCCTACAGCCTCGATCAGTGTTGCTGATTCTGAGCAGCCCGTGTTCGTCGGATTACATGTGGGGCCTTTGACACGGAACTCAATAACAGCTGTTTCCAATTGGATGTATGTATTGCCAGTTCAAAGCCTACAGTGATAGTTGTGTTGTTCAGCTACAAGAATATGTTTTCCAACAGCAGTGAATGTATTATCAGCGTTGCTATCAGCATCCCTCCGGTGCTGTGCTAGGTCTGACGGAATTCGGGCTTTGTTGGATTCAGTGCAAGGTGGCAGGTTACTTCTGGTATCGGTTATTTTAATCTCCTTTCTTACGTTTGCAGATATTACCATGCCTTGAAGATCAAACGCGTCAAACATCTGTGCTTCATGGCTGTCAGTACCAACAGTGTTTTTATTACCTTGTGGGTTGATCTGGGCCAATTAATCATTTTGTTCCGTAAAAGTCTTCAATACTCACTCAACTCACGTATACGTGGTTGTTCTATAAGAAGAAAGTCTTCAACCTTGCCTAATAATTGCGGTAGTTGCTCCTGTACGACCCACCGTCTTTCGATTTGGGCCTGCATGGTGCATTCCATCATCGCAGATGTCAATAGGCCTGGCGACAAGACTCATGGGCACAAGTTGGCGGCATTGTCCCTGCAGTTGTCCTTACAGTTGGCGGCATGGGCAGCAGTCACACTGGCGCGAGCGAGGCTGTGTCACACGACCTAGTTTATCTTCTTCTAAGGTGAGCAAACATTGCAGCATGCGTAATTGCCCACTTCTTTGTCTCTTGCTCGTGACAATATCACGCTCATCAGCAGAAGACCAAACCAAACGTGAAGAAAGAAGTTCTTTATTTTTACAGTGCCCCTAACAGTCTTCATCCACTTCATCGTCTGCGGTCGCAAAGACTTCGTAGAGTGCTCTCTAGCAGTTGAAGAAATGCCGTACCGTTTCTTGTTGTTTCTCTGGGTCCATTCTGTTCTCGCCTGTCAGCGCGGTGCGCTTCTCGTGAGCCGTCTCTCCGCTGGGCATCCGGTTCGTCTTCGGTCGCCCAATTCCCCACGTGCACGGCACAGTTTCGGAGATATTTCGGCCGCCTCCACCGCGGGGGCCCCGAATTTTCTTAGTGCACCTGGTTTCCCCTAGCAACGGGGAGCCACTGACGCCAGGACCACACGACAGTCGTTTTGTCGGCTGCGCTGTTTTCTGAAACACGGACTGAAGCATGCATTCGAAATTTTTCCTTTTCTTTTGCGAGATCTCCGGTGGCGTGAGCCCACGTGCAAGCCTTGACGATGGCGGGGGCTCGTTTATCGAGACGCCCGCTCACGCACGCTGGGCATTTTCTTCGTACATTTTCTGGGTATGGACCGTGCAACTAAGGGCTTAAACAACTCTGCTTTTTGAAATTGACGCAGCTTGCGCCATTGATGAAAGGCTGGAGACTCGGTTGTTGCCCATCACAAATTTTCCAACTTGCCGCTGAAAGTTCTCCATGACTGCCCGGTCCGCATCTGATTGGAGTAACACGGTGTCATTAGCGTTTTTAATCTCTCGGTAAACAGCACAATCATCAGCAAAAAGTTTTATTTAATCTCTCGGTAAACAGCACAATCATCAGCAAAAAGTTTTACAGTGGATGTTAAGTTGCTTGGCAAATCTATAATATAAATCAAGAAGAGTAGGGGGCCATGGACTGATCCTTGGGGTACTCCGCAAGTTACTGGAATTGAAGAAGAGTTATAGCCATTGGCATACTCAAATTGTGAGCGATCGGTTAAGATAAGATAAGATAACCTTTATTTTTCCAGAAGAAACTGGAGGGTCATCCGGGCTAAAAGCTGCTAAAAGACAGCTTGACAGTGGCCCGGAAACCCTAACTTGGCAGGGTTCAAGAAAGGAAAAAAAAATCACTCATAACGAAAGCAATTGAAAGAGTACATTCTTCGTATGTAGTTCACAATAAGCTGAATTCGAAACGTTATACAAGAATTATGGTTTCAAAATTCTCAATTCGTTCAAATTAACACAAAAAGACAGTTCTATACACAGGAAGACACGAAACAATAGCAATAGCACATAGATACAAAACACCAGCAATGATTGTAACAGTGATGGAAACTACAAGTTTACGAAGTATTACGAAGAAAGATTTAATCCACGTAAGCATACTCGGGTCAATGTTAAGTCTACTTAATTTTAGAAGAAGCAAGTTGCGCGGAACTTTATCGAATGCCTTACAAAAATCCAAGTACACACTGTCTACTTCAGAACCACGATCAAGAACAGAATGAACATCATCAGTTAGCTTTGGTAGTTGTGCTTCGCTTGAATATAATTTTTTAAACCCGTGTTAAGGGGGAAAAGAAAGATGATGACTCAAGAAAGTTGACTAGCTTAGAATATATGACATGTTCCATGATTTTACAGCAAACACTAGTTAATGATATTGGGCGATAATTAGATGGTAAGTGCTTGTCTCCGGACTTATGAAGTTGAGCCACCTTACCAACTTTCGAGTCTTCTGATAAAGTCCTGTGCAAGAGAGATTGCTGAAAAATTTTGGATAATATGTTAGAGCTATGTGTTGCAGTGTTCTGGAGAACCTTATTGTTATTATTATAAAGACCACAAGATGAGGATAGTTTTAGGCGTTCAATGATGGTGTCAATACCTGTGTAGTCAATCTTTACCGCATTCATTGGAAAGTCCAAGAAATAGTTATAATCGAGATATGGTGAGCCCTAGACTTCCGAAAACGTAGTGCCAAAGGTTTGGTTTAAAACGTTAGCACAGTCACACTTAGGAATTGGATTTGAATGGGGATCGGAAAGAAATACGTCGGATTGTTCCTGTTCATTAACAATGCTTCAAAATGTCTTTGGGGTATTTGTTAACACTGAAGATAACTTGCTGTTAAAGAAATTATATTTTGCTTGTTTGATTGGTTTCTTGTATTAGGAAACGATTTCTCTAAGCTTGGACCAATGTTCCGGTTTGCGCGATAATTGGGGTTTGCGGAAAATTCTTTTCTTTTTGTTCGCCATAGGTTTGGATGTCTGGTTATACGATGGACACTTGTGATTTGTTGTTATGTTTTATGGGGAACATGTAGGTCGATAAGTTCTTGTATTTTTTTCCTGAGCATACACCAGTTTGTATCAGCCGAACGCAATTCAAAACCAATCATAAATTCATCCAGAAATTGTTCAAGTCCCTCATTAATAGCAGTAAAATTTGCTTTGCCATAGATGAAAATCTTTGTTGTTTTGTTTGGCGACGTCCGGGCAGGTAAATTCAACGTGATGTGCAGTAAACGGTGATCACTAATGCCTTCCATATAACTAATCGTTGAAACAAGGTCAGGGGCATCTGTTAGTAAAAGGTCTAATATACTCGCAGCGGTGCGAGTAAGTCTTGTTGGCTGTGTAACAACCTGAGTTAAAGAGAATTCCGAGCAAAGTGTAGGGAACTGGGAGGGTTCAGATAACCTGACATCTGTGCTAATTGTGACGGAAGACTAGTCGATGCCAGGGAAGGAAAAATCACCAAATAAACAAATAGGAACGTTGGTGAATTGGGCACGAACAGCATTTAAAGTATCATAAAGGGCATTACAAAATCCGGCGGGCGCAGATAGTGCACGATTTCAGACACAAAATACAAGCTTTTGGTAGTCAACAGTAGTCTGAATGCAAATAAATTCCAGTGATGCTACAAAATATAATTGAAAGCATTACAAATTATCAGCTACAGCTATCAAGACGCCCCCACCGCGTCTTGAGGAGCGGTCGCACCGAAATACCGAATACTGCCGTTCAGAAATAACTCCGCATTTTGCACAGACTCGCTCAGCCACGTTTCGGTCAGTACTATCAGCAGCAGAAGACAAATCGTCCAGATTACGGACTGCGTTACGGATATTAGTGAAAAGAATTATGTTCCTACTGGCTTGTGCACGCGCACTGGCATCCTTTATTAGCTATGCTCCGGATGAAGAGGGGCAAGCCTTATCACCCCGGCGTTGAAAGGAGGCACGCGAATTTGACAACTCAGAAACAGTATCTTTGACGGGGCAGTACTTCTAGCATTTTTTGTTTAAAATAAGCCTATTGTAGCGAAGCTTGAACGATTCGTCGAGGGTGGTTTCTTTAGCAAATTCTACTAGTTTCTTTCTTGCATGTCGGGTTGATGCACAGAAATCTTCAGCAACTGTAATATCCGTTCCTTTTAGTGTTGATTTAGTGCAGAGTATTTGATCCTTAGTTTGGTCCTTTGTAAATTTAACAACAATCGGCCTAATTTTATCTTTATCAGGTGCCCCAATTCTATGCGCGCGTGCGACACTATGCGTGGGGATATTTAATGACATCTGGTTACCAAGTAATTCGAAGATTTTTTCTTCTGATTGTTGCCAAGATTAGTCGTGCGAGTCAGGAATACCAAAAACACAAGGTTTTCACTAGTGGAACTGTCTTCAAGTTCGTCCAACCGGTTTTTTAACATTAAATTTTTTTCGGTCAGCTTTTGAGTGGCCAGAATAACCCTTGACAATTCCGCACTGCATGAATCTAACATTGTGAGCTTGCTCTCAACCGCTTCAAACCTTGTGGAAATAGTGGTTACGGTAGCCTTTACCTTTTTTGATTTATTGTATGCTTTTACAGCATCGATTATATGTGCTTGCGCCTGTTTTATTTTAGATGACTTTTCTTTGAGTTCACGCAGAATGGTCAGTATAGCATCACTGTCAACGGCAAGCGGCATCACTTGGTGTTTAAGATCTTCACAATCACTTTCTGGGCCAGGGTTCGTCTCTACTTCTCCGGACAGCAGCAACTTCAGGGCGCAAAGACACTGATTTGCATTTTTTAAACGCAGTAAAGAAGCTGCTTTGCATATCGACATGGTTCTTGCATCAAGAAATAAGTAAATTAGCAATCACGACTGGAGCAGCGTGACGTGATTAAAAAACAGGGTTCGTAAAAACGCATAAGCAGACCACGCGGGAGTGGATAACCGCGAGGTTGATTACCACTAGGAGGAAAGTGTCGCAAATAAAAGATTTCAATTTTTATTGTTACATCTAACATGGATATTCATGCAGACCACATTTAGGCCATCAATACTGATGACAGAAATGACAAAAAAAGTCCACGTACGCTGTTCATCGCTATTAGTCAAGATAATATAAACGTGCCGATTTTGTTGTCTTTTGTGGTCCAGGCTGGTGTGGTAAAAGCCCGAACTCAAATAACTAGTATTAAGGCGAGAACATTAGGAGGCGTTGTCGAGTGGTCGCGGAACGATGTTACTTCCCGCCACAGGTAACAATGCCGGCGAGAGCCCGAAGTTCGCTCTTGCCTGAAGTTAAAATTATCGGAGCGAAACAAAGCAGTGTAAAAATGATAACAATAAAGTTGCAGAGACGAAAGGAGCAATACGCGATTTATTTATGCGGCGGGTTTGTACAGAGAAGTTTGTGTGCTCCACTTAAAAGGGTCGCGTGGTGCCCGTCAGACACGTTCGCCTGCTGTACCGGTTGGTGACATCATCAAAAAAAAAAAACATTTCTCCCACTTCACATGGCGCCGTCTCCAACGTTATCACTCAACCACAAAGTGTGACCTAACTGTTCACTAAGATTGAAAAACCAATTTTTGGCCTAGAAAATAGACTTCCACAAGTAAACTGCGTATTAATTTGATATCACTACCGTGAAACTACAGGTTCATTTGCAAATCTCCCATTGCCCGGTCGCCGCCTCCTGCACTGTCTGTCAAACGATGGATGACACCACGTGGCAAAACGACATCCGCTCTGTGGCCCTTTGCCAGGCTAAAACTATCGTAGTTTTACAATCGCTCAGCAACACACTCTATGTTGATGCTTTAGTGAGCCAACTAATAAGCTTAAATTCCCCGCATGCTTTTTGCGCCGTGCATGCAAACTGCTCGGGGGTTTTTTGACACCAAAGACGTAAGACGTCTATTCTTCGGTAACAGCCGCTATTTCCTCAAAAACAAAATTGAAATTCGTTATGAAGTGTAAATAAGTAAGATGATGTGTGATATGGTGGACTTAGAACCTGGGTGTCGGGAACATTATGCTCTGCTGGCTGAACTAACATAGCACAGTTTTTTGTTGCATAGAAGCAAAAGTATTAAATGGCTTCACCAAGAGTTAGTCAAATTATAACCGGCCGTGAAACGCGACAAGCGAGAAACCAAACATAATACAGCAAACCTGCGGCTACAATGGAAGTCATAACAGCACATGAAATTGCATTAAAATTCAGGGATTGACAGGTAGTGATATATAAACAGAAACGAAAGAAATTCTCTGGAATGTTCATAGACACTGTGTAATTAGGAAATCGGCTCTTGAAGCAGGCTTTCTGTAGATTCCGCAGGCTCAACATGATGTGGCGACTGGCACAACAAAGTTTGTTATTGTTGTTCCTGTCATTGTATCACATGAACACTTGGAGAATAAGCCCACAATCGGTGGTATGGGGGATGGAATTGCTGCTAATGTACCCGCTTCACAAAGTCTACAAAACAGCGAGAGATGCAAAGATTAAAAATTGTTTATGCCATGACACATGAGTGCGGTGGTGAGTACAACAGGTGTAAGGCAAGTCAGAGCACTCCTAGAAAATTTATAGTGGCGCTTTCCCCCTTTCGGACTTTTTTTCCGTCCATGCTTGTGACGCAATTCATAGATAATATACATATAATCCAAGAATAAGAGAGAAGACCTAAATAAGATACTGCTTAGACGTTGGCTATCTGTTCGAAAACTTTTTTTACCGGTGGGGCGTACTACCCCCCAAAAATATTTCTTGCTACTCTTATGAGTAGGCGCATACTAGGCGCGAAGAAACCTGATTATAAAAAATCCCGCCATCTCCAAAAAGTGAATGATGATGAGAGGGGCGAAGCTAAAATGCTTATCGGTAAAACCGTGAAACAGTCGCCCGCACACCACATGAAGGCTCGACACGTCAAGATTATTACCGCTCCGTTGACAAGCCCGTCGACGACGTCGATGTTCGTGGTGATTATGTAGGGCTTGTTTGGGACGATGAGAATATCCATGTGTAAGTTGGCGAAATTGGTTTGTGACATTTTATCCTCTTTGGCCGTCGCCTTCTGCAGACCCTCTTGTGTCGCGTACTCCCGGTACGTGTCTTCAGCTCGCAGGCGACGAACGACAACCTCTTCTTCCTGTCGTCCTTCTTGGGTAGCAACGAACGCGTTGAACGTTTTGATTTCTTTGGCCAATCTTTGGTTGGCCAATCCCTAGGGGGATCCTGCCACAATCATCATTAATGTGCGCCATACAGCAGCAAGGAGGGGCGAGACAGGGCCCAAGCAAGAGGAGCTTCGCTCTTAAAAATGCTGTGCACATGCGAGAACGCGCGTGACGTATTTAGCCTTGTAAAGCCCGTTCTACATGGGGCGAATTTTGCTTGCGAATTCGCAGCTGCGCCACCGCTCGTGCACCAAAACGATGTATTAGATGCGAACGCATCTCATTCACTCGCCTTGTCCCTGCAGCCATCCGGCGTTGTCGGCGTTGTCGGCGTCCACCCCTCCCCCATTCTCCTCACCGCGCCAGCTGCGCTCTCCGCCGCTCACCCCCTCTCCTTTACGATAGCGAACACTCTCTCGCGAGGGGCATTGGATTGGATTGGATTGGCTTGGCTTGGCTTGGATTGGATTGGATTGGCTTGGCTTGGCTTGGCTTGGCTTGGCTTGGATTTGGATTGGATTAAAGTGGATTGTGTTGGATTGTGTTGCGTCAAAGCCGCGGCAGACGCACTGGCGCCGGCGCGTCCCCTCACCGTTATGCGCGCTATAAAACGCGGTGCCTGCGCCGCTCCGCTCCATCGTTCCAGCGCCGTTCCTCCGCTGTCCAACGGTGCAACGTGAACCCCCTATGCATCGCATCTACACAGGGGTTCCCGCGAGGGAAGGTGGGAGTTTTTCTTGTTGCTGTGGCAAATTTTCAAATGTTTGGAAGAATCGAACTTCTCTTGTGAATGCCTCTTAACGAGCTTAAGACGAACAAATCAAAGCGAATAAAAAGACGAAAACCTTGACTAGCATAAAAGAAGCTGGCCAAAGCAATTTGCGCCGACAGACCAAGAAACAAAGTGAAGGAAGCGAAGTAAATACTATGCAGCAGTAAAGAAGTTCTTATTAAGTATTGCCAGGCTTTCGCCTTCGAGGTCTGCGAGAATGTTTAAATGCATTGCGAATATTTTAGCATAAGCTACACTACGCTACCTCGGGCTGTCGTTGCGGGGTGACAAGTTTTGTCCTTGAGAGCTAGAGATCAAACCACACCAACTCACGCAAGTGACCGGTACGGAGCAGTGGCCCGATGGCGGAGAGAGATAGGCGGCAGGGGAGAGATATGCGAGGAGACAGCACCGCTGCGACAAGCGTGCACCACGAAGGAGGGCCAGGAGGTCACAAGCCGCGCAAAGATATGGGCGAAGGAGGAAGACGAACATCCACCTTTCGTCGTTTGTAGGCTGGCGAGGCCTGAAAAATATCGTGAGCCGAAAAACGATGATGCATAAACCTATTTATTGCAAACCTGTCTGTATATTATTGTGAAACCACACCTTTACCACCCCTTTACCACCCCTTGAGAATTTGCCTGGGCAGGGCTGTGAAGCTTCCGCTATTACCTTGGGTGAACTCGTGCTAAACCACAGCATTTCTATATTTCAATTAGTGATGACAATACCAATAATTATGGCAATTCGTCCCGTCTTGAATATCGTGCTTTGAAGAAAGCAAACACTTAGTTTGAATACGGGTAATTTCTTTCTCCTCTATCAACTAATTCGGGTGAATAACAGATGAATATTGTCACGTGGCCTAAGATGACGCAGTTGCCTTCAAGCAAAACATGTTCATTGGAGCGAACTTGTGCTCCCCTAACAACTCAAAAGAATACAGAGGCGGCGAAGCAGCGGTCAAAAAATTGACTTGCGCAGGCGAGTGTCGTCGAAAGGAAATGTCCGACTTCTGTTCTGCAGGCTTTTATCTTTCGGCGCGAGTGTTTCTAGAACCGTCGAATTACATCCAGAACATTGTAGATCAGGGAAGATTATTCTGGGCTAGTGACGTTAAGACGAAACAGTCTGCTTATCTGAATGAGATAGCCCTTGCGGCATAAAAATAAAGAATGAAAGACGCGCTTTGCTTGGGACACAGATAACGGAGCCGGGCGTGGCCCGGCAGTAAAAACAAACAATCAACAAACAAACCCACACGTGGTTCGCGGCATCACCTCCCCCCCATCTAAGAGTGCATCGACCCGATGCTAAAACAAAAGACAATGCAAACAAACAACAACAAAGTCCGTCATCTTGCACAGTAAGGCTTCAAGCGAACCACGTGGACGACTTCTGGCCGCGTGCGTCGTCGTGATGTTCCGGGATCACTATCGAGGATCACCTCGTAAGTGAGTTGGCCGACACGTCGTAGAATCTGGTAGGGTCCGAAATACCGTCGCAGGAGCTTCTCACTGAGTCCGCGCCGTCGGATAGGCGTCAAAACCCAAACACGATCCCCTGGGTGGTACTCGGCGTCTCGGCGTCGGAGGTTGTAGCGGCCGGCATCCGCCACCTGCTGGTCTGTTGTACAAACTCGAGCGAGCTGACGGGCCTCCTAAGCACGCTGAACGTATCCTTGTACGTCGGGGTTGAGGGCGTCGTCTTCTACATGCGGAAGCATGGCGTTAAGCATCGTAGTCGGCAATCTTCCGTAGACAAGCTCGAACGGCGTCATCTGTGTAGTTGCCTAGATAGCCGTTTTGTACGCCAAGGTGACCTACTGGAGCACTTCGTCCCAAGTCTTATGCTCAACGTCGACGTACATTGACAGGATATCTGCGATTGTCTTGTTGAGATGTTCTGTTAGTCCGTTCGTTTGTGGGTGGTACGCCGTCGTTCTTCGATGAGCCGTGTTGCTGTAGCGTAATACTCCTGGCATCAGCTCCGCAGTAAAGGCCGGGTTGCGTTCCGGGATTATGACTTCGGGGCTCTACGTCGCAGCACAACCTGGCTTATAAAGAACTTTGACAATTCTTGTGCAGTCCCCCTCGGAAGAGCGGCGTCCTTTGTGTAGTGTGTGATGTAGTCTGTCGCTACGACAATCCACTTGTTCTCGGATCGGGATGTAGGGAATGGGCCCAGAAGGTCCATTCCAATTTGTTGGAAGGGCCTCGATGAGACAGCTATCGGCTGCAGAAGTCCGGTTGGTCTCGGCTGTGGCGTCTTTCGTCGCTGGCAGTCACGGCAACTCCGGGCGTAGTGGGTGACGCCGAATGTAAGGCGGGGCCAGTAGTACTTCGCCTTGATTTTTGCAATTGTGCGGGCTGTTCCGAGATGTCCGGAAGTCGGGTCGTCGTGGCACGCTTCCAATATTTCTTCGCGAAGGTCTGCTGGGATGACAAAAAGATAATTTGTTTTGGTTCCGGGGCTGAAATTATTCTTCACGACAACGGAGTTTTTCAGGCTGAATGCTGGTAGGTTGCGTTTGAAGGTCCTAGGTACGGCGACGTTGCATTCTTCGAGATAGTCGATTATGACGCGTAAGTCGGGGTCGGCATGCTACTGGGTGGCTATAGTCGCTCTCCGCCCCGACTCCAAAGAACGCTCTGTCCTCATCGGAGTCTTGTGGTGGAGGGTCGACGGGGGCGCGGGACAGGCAGTCGGCACCGGAGTGTTTCCTGCCGGATTTATAGACTTCTGTAACGTCGAATTCTTGCAGGCGCAAGCTCCGCCTACCAAGACGGCCAGAGGGGTCCTTCAAATTTGCGAGCCAACACAGCGCATGGTGGTCTGTCACAACCTTGAATGGTCTTCCATACACGTATGGGCGAAATTTCGAAATGGCCCTTATAATCGAGGCTGAGTAGTTTCTTTCTTCGTTGGACATACCACGGCTTGCATAGGCGATTACTTTTTCGCACCCGTTTTCTTTTGTACGAGAACGGCACCAAAACCTATATCACTGGCGTCCATGTGCATTTTCGTTTCGGCGTTTTCGTCGAAGTGCGGGAGCACGGGCGGGCTTTGCAGGCATTGTTGCAGCTCACAAAACGCTTTTTTTGGCATTTTCGCAGCTTAAAGAGGTGCTATTTTTTGTTGAGCGCGTGAGTGGCTCTGCAATGCGAGCGAAGTTTGCGACGAAGCGCCGGTAGTATACGCACTGTCCAAGAAATCTACGCAAGCCCTTCTTATCTGTCGGTCTCGGGAAGTTCGCTATGGCTGACGTTTTCGCCTGGTCCGGCCGGACTCCCGCAGCATTGACAACATGGCCCAAAAACTCGAGTTCCTCGTATGCAAAGCGGCACTTTTCAGGCTTCAGCGTTATCCCCGACGTACGGATGGCCTCGAGTACAGACTGCAACCTTGCAAGGTGTTCGTCGAAAGTCCGGGAGAATACCACAACCTCGTCGAGGTATACGAGGCATGGTGTGCCACTTTAGGCCAGCTAGCACAGTGTCCATGACACTCTGAAACGTTGCTGGCGCCATGCATACCCCAAACGGCATCACCTTGAACTCGTATAGGCCGTCCGGGGTTATGAAGGCAGTCTTCTCTCGATCTCTCTCGTCCACTTCAATTTGCCAGTAGCCTGTCTTCAGATCCATCGAGGAGAAGTACTTCGCGTGGCCGAGGTGGTCGCATGCGTAATCGATTCGTGGCTGGGGGTGCACGTCCTTTTTGGTGATCTTGTTCAATTGCCGGTAGTCAACGCAGAACCTCAGTGTGCCGTCTTTTTTCTTCACGAGTACGACCGAAACAGCCCAGGGGCTTTTCGATGGCTGTATAATGTCGTCGCTGAGCATTTCGTGGACTTGAGTCCGGATGGCTTCGCGCTCGTGTGAATAGACGTGGTATGGTGATTGTCGGGTAGGTCGGGCTCCATCTTCGGTTATGATTCGGTGCTTCGCCAGAGGTGCTGACGTAACTTTTGAGTTCGACGAAAAACACTCCCTGTAGCGACGCAGCACAGCCAATAACTTGTTCTTTTCTTCTTGGGGTAGCGCCGAATCCACTTCGAAGGGATGGGGAAGCTTGAAGGTATCTTCAGGTGCGCGTTCAAACTTGGCGACTGCGATCACGTCACTTGCTTCTTGCGTTTCTTCGAGGAACGAAATTGCAGCGCCCTTGTTTACATGATGGTACTCCTCGGTGAAATTGGTGACCAAAACGTGGGATTTGCGTTGGTTATACCGCGCATTGCCTCTTGCAACAGACACACCGCGGTCACGGAGCAACGTTTGTTCACTCTCCACGATAGCGTCTACTTCAGGAGCAGCACCTTCACAGTAGACGGTGATCATCAAGCGTGCCCGGGGTGGCAGGGTGACGTGATCGTCGGCGATCCTTACAGCAGCACGATGTTCGTGGTTCTGCTGCTGCGTCGTGGAGTGATCGGAGGCAAAAGGTATCGACTTGTTCTGTAGATCAATTATTGCGCCGTTGTCCGTCAAAAAGTCCTTTCCGAGAATTACGTCGCGGGAGCAGTTAGGCAAAATGACGAACGCCGCAGAGTAGGTTGTGCCGCCTATGGTGACGCGCGATGCGCACGTTCCACTTGCCGTCAAGAGGTGGCCTCCTGCTGCGAATGTGGTCATAACGTTCTTCAGCTTATACACAAATGGTCCGCTCATTACTGAGTAGTCGGCTCCCATGTCTATGAGGCGAATATATCAAAGCCGTCGATGGACAGCTGAACGTCGGACGCCACTTTCCTCGAGTTTCGGGTGCGTCGGTGCGTCGTATCTCGGCTTGTACGTGTTGACAGTCGGGCACTATGCGTCGTAGTCTTCGTCGTGTTCTGAGCGGCAGGTTTGGTCATGTCGGGTACGCGTCGCGCCGTTTTGCTGTCGTCGTGTTCTGGAGTCACGTCAGGGTTAGATTGGGTCGTCGGGCTGAGGGCATGTCGTGAATCATGGTATTCAGCGAGTCGCTGCGTCGTTGGAGGGTTTTCATTTTTTTGCAGTCGTGCAACTTTACCTCCAGAAGCTGCTGCTTTTAGTTTCCCCCGCGTGGGCTGGGGGACCTTCCACGTGAGAAGTCAGCAGTGCTGCGGCGGTTCGGTGACTGATACGGGTACGGCGAAAGTGAACGGTTAAAGCGGGATGGTCCTCGGTTGGTGTTGGAGAGGTATTCTTCGATCTCAGCAAGGCGCTGGCCGTATCGGAGGCACGGGGCGTCGACGGAGAAGCCTCGCAAACCGAGTCTCTTGTAGGGACAGCGACGGTAGATGTGGTCGGCCTCTCCGCGTTCGCCACACGTCGGTCTTCCTTGGCGTCTGGTTTTTGGCTACCGGGGGTCGGGCGGGCGACAGTGGGCGGTGGTACGGCGGGTCCTGTTGACGACGTGTTGAAGCAGGGCGGGGTTGGCGAACTGCCGCGGAGTAGGAGATAGCTTGTGGCTCGTGGGGTACTTCGGATGGCGTAGAAGTTCCCAACGCTTGTTGCACTTCTTCCCTAATCACGTCGGTAAGGGAAGCGACGTGGGTCGGTGGCGGCGTGGGGAGACGTTTCCGCAGCTTGTCTCTCATTGCTGCGCGGATGGTTTTGCGGAGGCTATCAGCCGGAATCCACAGAAATAGCACCATTTTTACGGCAGAAGCACAAGGTATCTTATTAGCAGTACAACACATTACACAAACTAGAACAGAACACTTCAATATCTTTGCAGACTCGCCAAGTGTGGTAACAGCATAGCATTGCGCCAAACCTACACAAAATCAAAGCATCTAATCAAACCTCTAACCTCTGCTAATCACTCACAACTAAAAATATTTGTTTGCTGGTTTTCGGCTCCCAGTAGCATTCTGGGGAACTAAATTGCTGACCAGAGTGCCGCTGTGGCTGCTCTCCGCGGTAGCATAGATGTACCGTGTGTTTCCTACCTCGACCTGAAGCCGCTGGTATGAACAATTTTCCGCAACTCTTGGCAGAAATATGGGACACACAAACAGACAACAAACTCCACACTATCAGGCACACTTAGGAACATACACAACCAACCGACAAACAAGACCGACACATGGACGTAGCCTTAGCCAGGCTACGGATAGGCCACACTTATGTAACACATTCACACTTTCTCACTGGGTCTTCGAGACCCCTGTGCGGCCAGTGTGGAGATTGTCTATCCATATTTCATATACTAATCATATGCAAGGCACTCCACGCCACACGACGCAAGCAATTTCCAGAAATCTACAGACGACAAATCCCACTACACCCATCGCACTTCCTAGGCGATGAACCAATGTTTTCGGTCAAACGTGGTTTTAGATATCTATCAGAAGTTAAATTTCTAAATCTCATATCGTAGCAGGCATAATCACAACCTGGCCCTCTACACCAGCTATCTCCATTGTCTTTATTTGTTTTGAGCTCTGTGGATATTCGTCTATCATTCCAAAAATTAGCACTTGTCAACTTTGGGAGTCGAAAATTCCTAGGCCACGTACAGGTAAACCTACGAAGTGACCCAGACAACAACGTAAAATAGTACATATGAACATTGTCAACAATCGAAACTCTGCATTCCTCCATATTCTCTGTCATTATGGCGATGATTTTTGCCGACGTATTCAGGCAGACGAGCGGTGATGCCCTCCGCCATAATTTACATACCTATTCTATAAATAGGTCCCGCTATGATCTGTTGGTCTCCATCCCTCTGCTTCAACCTCACATTTCTTGCTTCTTGTTAGCACGACGATGACGATTCGCTCACTGTACAACCCTAAATGCTGCTACTACCTGTTAAGTCATGCAGTCTATTTTATCGCTTGCCTCTGTAACCACGGGCAGGCCGGTATGCGGGAGCGGGTTCACTTAAACTTGGTTAGGAAAAATAAACAAAATAACAGAAATTGCCCCACAGGGATTTTGAAAATAAAAAAATGAACATGTATGCCTACACGCACCATCACAACCGGCCGGTTGACTTGAAAACTGGAATGCCGAAACCTTTAAACAAAACATTTTAAATCGACACAGCTTCGCCTCCACAAGATACTTGATGCGCCCGAGCTGCATCAGTGGCCATCTCCTTCTTAGCTGATGTTCAATGAAACCAAATACATCTTGAAAGGCGCTTTTTAGAATATTTATTGTTGGCAGAGAACGCTATTTTTTTCTCAACACACGGCACCACCACAGTGGCAAGCGTTCAACTCTTTAGTCAACTCCAGCTTTATGTCGTCGGGAAAACGCGAGCGCTCCTCGACGTACTGAAATTTGTGCTGATTCTTTTTTCCCCACGTCGGTTTTCCGTCATACTAACCTAACAAGCCTAATAACTGCCGATGAAACAAGGAGTGCCATTCGCGATCCTAAGGAGCCCAATGTAATAGCGGTAACTACAGAAGATGCTAGACGGCCACGTCTTCCAGAAAGAAAATAAATGTATTTGGTGAGGTCATTTTTGTAGGATGCGGAGAGCCCAAGTCCTTGCTGAGTGTCCGTTCTATCTCCACCCTTTACTCGGGGTGGACAGGTCCGAGCTTGACAAACGATCAACACAGTTCACCGTACCTGTGTGATGAAGGACAGGAAAAACGCTCATAGCGTCCATTCTACGTTTAGAGCCCAATATTGCGAATTATACGTGTTTTATAAAATACCCTCTTCATGCATTACCAAACCATCATGCAAAAGGAAGATTGTAAGTTATGGACAGGTTTCGAATTGCTGCCGCAAGCATTGATTGATTGATTGAAGGATTCGTTCGTTCGGTATTTCGTCCAACGTTCACCCATTCATTAATTCACAAACCATATAGCCTTTATCAGTGAATGCTGCACAGCACTGACCACCAAGTTCAAGTAGGCACACGTTTTCGTTTACGTCGTCTTTTCTACCATCACGAAAATGGTTTCTAGAGCATTCGCATGCGTATCATTGCAGATTCCCGGGCTGCTTTTATCAATAAAAAATCGCGGCAAGACACCATGATCGAAACAAAATGTAATACGTACTTGGAAAAGCCTGGTGAAAGCACTTTGGAGTATTTCGTGGAAACAAAATATTCTAATAAGGTCGAACTGAAACCAATTCTTTGAGGAAATTATTATGAATTCCCCGACAAAATATAGTTCCAGCAGAAGACCCTATCCGTTTCCCGTGTTTTGGCCAGGCAGGGGGCTAGATTGTCGAGTTACTATTTTTAAACGCAATGCAGAGTTGAGTCATGACTGGCTGAGTGTTCGTAGTTCACATTCTTCGGTTACTCACCCGCAACATTTGATAGAGAAGAAGGAAATGACCAGGGGCGGTATTCTCGAGTTTTGTCCCTTTTGCGTCCCTTTCAGAAGTGTCCCTTTTGGCGAGCCCTGATTGGCTAAAAGCAAACAACCGGAAGTGACGTCACGCAAGCGCGGCAAACCTACTGCCAATTTTTCTCCATGCTGCCAACGTCCACTGCTTAACCGGAAGTACGTCACGATGAAAGGGACGCAAAAGGGACGTTTTCTAAAGGGACAGTTACGAGAATACCGCCCCAGTATTCAACCTAAGTGTTTGCCTTCTCGAAAGAACGATATTCCAGACGAGGTGAATTGCCATACTTTATGGTATCGTCATCACTAATTGAAACAAAAAAATTGCTGCTGTTTAGCTTCAGTTCACCCTTGATGATGACGAAAGCTTCCCCAGCCCTACGCAGGCCTATTTTTCGCAATGATGTATAGACATGTTTGCAATAAATAGGTTTGTTCATCATGTTTTTTGTTCACTTCATTGTTCTGCCCTCGCAAATGTACGAGCAATAAAAGGTGGATGGTCGTCTTCTTCTATCGCCAACGGCTTTGCGCCGCTTGTGGCCTTCTGGTCCTCCTTCGGAGCGCGCGCATATTGCAACGGCGCGACGTCCTCGCCCGTCTCTCCCTCGCCGTCTATCTCTCCCCGCCATCTGGCCCCTGCTCCGTGCAGGGCACTTAAAGAAGGGGTTTTGGTTTGATGTCTAGGTCTCAAAGACAAAACTGGTCACCCCGCATAGACTGCCCGAGGTAGCGTAGTGTAGCTTTCGCTACAAAATTCGCGAGGCATATAAACCTCCTGGCAGGCCTTGAAGGCAAAAGCGTGGCAATTCTTACTAAGAACTTCTGTAATGCTGGATCGTATTTACTTTTCTTTCTTCGTTTTGTTTATTGTTCTTCTGCGCAAATTGCTTTGACCCGCTTCTTTCGTGCTACTCCACGTTTATGTATGTTTATTGGCTTTGATTTTTTCGTCTTACTAGGCCAATTACGTCACGAGCGTTCTCGTATGCGGCACAGCCTTTTTATAGTCAGGTTTCTTCGCGGCTAGTAATTACCTGCTCATAAGCGTAGCCAGAAATATTTTCGGGGTTTATTGTGGCCCACCGGGAAAAGTAGTTTTAAAACAGGTGGCCTGCCGCTAAACAGTATCTTATTTTGATTTTTATCTCAGTCTTGTGTAATATGTATATTATAGATGAATCGTGTCAAAAGCTTTCCGTATATAAAGGCCGAAGGAAAGCAGGATGCCACACAATAAAATTGCTGGGAGTCAGCTTTGACTATGCCCTTACACATGTTGTACTCACTTGCCACCGCACTCATGTGTCGTTTCATAAACATTTTTAATCTTTCGTTTTAAAACTCGCAGTTTTGTAGATTTGGTTTAGTGGGTAAATTAGAAGCCCATCCAGCGCTCATACTACTGATTCTGCGCTTATCATCCATGTGGCCATGTGGTACAATGACCGGAACAACAATAACAACCTTTGTTGGGCTGGTCACAGCGACATGCTGAGCCTGTGAGATTCACAGAAGGCGTGCTTCAAGAGCAGATATCCCAATTGCACAGTATTTATAAATATTCCAGAGAAGTTCTCACTGGTTTCTGTTTATCTATCACTGGCTATCAATGCCTGATTTTTCTTGTAATTTCATGTGCTGTTATGACATTCATTGGAGCAGCAGGTTTGCTGTAATATGTTTGGTTTCTACCCCTCATTTACCCTTTCCCCCTTTTCGTCATACCATTTGCTCCCCTCAAGCTTGCGTATTATACCGCTGACTCTGATGATCAAACACCTTTCAGAATGTTCATTCCGAACCAAGCAACCCCCCAAAAAAGGGGTGGAGTGTTTCTGTTGGTTTTTCTTCGGGGAGTACGGGCGTACAATAACCAAAAAAGATGTAAGTGAGCCCCCATTGAAATTCTTTACCGTGCAATTTGGGGTTGTGGTAATTTTTTCGATTAGGTGAAATCGTCATTTACAAGAATTTGAGGCCAACTTTTTGAATTTCTGGATTAGCTACGCCTGTGTTCTTTCTTAGCCATCCCCTCTGCTAAGGGCAGCCGCTGAGCAGTCACGCGGCGTGTAAAATTTGTTTGAAAGCGTGGCGTCTCTGCGTATTGCAGTTGCGAATTTTCTGGTGCAGCTGGTTAGAGTCAGAACATCTATGTTTTTGTTTGCCTACCTTCATAATGCTCTATTTGCATGAAATGGGTTCCGGGGAATATAGTTATTCGTTGCGGCCTATTATCCTACTGTTTTGCCCCTAACTGGAGTATCAGCATAAAAAAATAGAGGCATCCCTCAATTTCACTGAGCCCAGTAGCCACCTCGTATTTTTCAACTTTCGCAAAGTGCCCCTGGGCGTTTAGAATAAGAGTATGCTGAATACTGTGGCAGAGAACTCTTTTGACCCCTCTTGCTATCTCTCGCAACCAGTTTTCCTAATTGAGTAGACTTGGTAGTAGCGTTATAGGAACAGAAAGAGGGTTCGGAAACATCCTCTTGTCAAAAGTTTACCAAACTTCACGAACGTGTGGCCGTTGAAACGTACTTCAGACTCCTGCATCTCTTGTACTTCAGAATCCTGCAATAACTCATAATTGCGTTACCAAGACAGTTTTGAGAAATAAAATATATTATTTTTTCTTCATATAGTATTTCGCAGTGCTAGTTGAAAGAATATCTACTCTGTTTTCTATGGGCGCGCTTGCAATGACCACTACCAAACATGAATGGTCACTGTAATATCTGCCCATTGAGATATTCATACATATGACCTCATGGAACGTATACAGTTGTGTCAAGTTAATATGTGAGCAGATCGCATTTTCTGTTTATTGTGCAATCAACATGCCACACGAATCAAGCTAATGAGGAATTGATTAAACGAATGGTTAGTGGGACGTCCTGCATATAGAATTTTGGAGGATGCGACTCAGTATTATTTGCTTCAACTACAAAATGTCAGATTTCAGCTTGCACAACTTTCAAAGGGATGGGAAAAACGAATAATACTTGTCGAGCACATTAAACACGCATCCAGTCGAGCAATGCAAGTCACTGTTGGTGTTTAGAAGAAGGAAAAAGGTCGAAATGAAAGAAAACCAAGGTTTGAAGAAGCAACACGCTTTTTACCACTTGTCACCAGATATTGTCTAGCGTAGCCGTATCACTACCTTACCACCAGTAGCTCCCAAATTCCCCCGTTTTCACTACCTGGTGCTAAAGGACACGATGTGGCAACGTTCCTTGCGACTTCCCTGCGTCGCCTAACGTGGCAATTGAGGTTTTCGTTCGAAAGGTAAAAAATGCAGGCGTGTTTTGTTTGAAAGCGACAGGGGAAATCGGCAACACCAACATTCAGCCTCCGGTGCTGCACAATCCGGAACGAATGCGCCACAGGGCAGTCCGTCCCCGTTCCCGCCGCAGCTAGAGCAAAGAATGCTAGGCGCAATGATGAACTCCTAATTTTACAACAGTCGCCCCTAAGCCAGTTGTGGCCGCAATATTTACCTACTAGTGTAAATAACAAAAAAAGAAACGTCCGCCTAGGGCACTTGTTTCCGTCGTGCACCAAAGTGTGCTTGCGTTTCTGAACAACGTGTAGCTATTTAGGTTAGCGCGGCACTAGTTAAAATAAGCATACCGCGCGTACCTAACAGAAAACCCAATGTTGACTTTACTATTTTTCCTCGTTTGATAATGCAGAGATAAATTTAGGAGGCGACCAACGATCCCGCATCAAGCGATTTTCTGTCACCATTACCGCCACGGAAAAGCGCGCACAATTGAAGTACCCTTTCGACATCGCTTTGCGTTCAAATCATGCCTAAGAAGTAAGCTTCACCCCACCTTCTGGAGCGGCTCCGGTCTGGGCCACCTATAACAGATCGATGCACCCATTTTAATAGCAAAGTCTAGCCGAATCAGGGGTGTAATTCCAGAAGGCCCTAGTTTGAGCGAAACTAGGGTGAGGCTGAGCTGTGGTAATATATTTAAACTCATGATAATATTTCGGGGCAGGATTAAAATGCTTTAGAAATGCGATTTATGCTATTTGCGGATTATTGAGGTTACGTAATAAATTCATGGCAGCCCGCACCAAAGATGCGCCACTAGGGCGTGGCGCATCTTTCAGGCTTTGCTTTCGCTCAACTGCTGCACTCTTGGCTACTGCTGGGGGCAAGAAATCCAAGTACTTTATTTTATTATAGTTTTTCTTTAATAATGTGGATTGCACTGCAAAGTTCATTAAAAGTTTTTTTCCAGGCGTTCACATGACCTTTTTGTTTGAAATTTTTCTTGGAGGAAGAGGAGCGGATGGAGGACCTAAGAAGTAGTTTCTGCCGTCGGTGGCAGACAGTGCAATTACGTGACTATGGCCTACTGGAAGAAAATAGAAAGCGGGTGATGGAGGCGCGGAACATTCAAAACGGTTGTTGCTCGTATTACGTTATTGAAACCCTCCGCTTTTCGACACAGAATTTCCTCGGCGAGGTAAAGTTTGCTTACGTGCTTTTAAGGCGAAATCATGGCGATACGTATTAGCAACTTCTTTTTTAATACATTGTACTTGCGCCTTTCTAGTCGCTTTCGTTTCTTTGTCTTTTGTCGCGGATTACTTTACACGGCTTCTTTTCGGGTAGTACGTGTTTGCGTCAGTTTCTTCTATTTCATTTGTTCGTCTTAGTGTGCAGGCAGGCTGGAACACCTGAGAGCCTCCATAGAATTGGGGTTCTAAGACAGTGGGGTGCACCTGTCCCACTCCCGTGTTATGACGTTCAGGCTTCACGCTGCACGCAATATTCTACAACTGTTACTTTCAAATTACCGGTGTTATAAATTTTGCGAACCGAGCACGTTTGTTCGTCAAAGCTCCCAAATGAGGGCCAATCCCCCAAGTGGCCATGTGTTACGAAGTAAGAAATAGCAAAAAGGACAGCAGGTTTTTATATTTGTTTTGTTTATATCATTTTGCTCTTCATCGCTCTTCTTCGAAAAAGCTCTCCACAGACATTTTTTTTTCATAGAGTTCAATCCCCTCACAACCCTAACAGCATTCTAGGACTGACAGCTCTGTTTATACCACTCCCTCTATCTCTCTTTCTCTCTCTCTCTTCTGTCTCTCTCAACTTTATCCTGTCACTCTCCCTCTACATCCCTTCCCCTGCACTTGGTTGTATGCAGGTGAGATCTCTGCCGAGCTCAAAATATCCTCAGTGCCTTTGCTATCTTTTCCCTCTCCCGCAAACCACAACCCACCCTTCCTTCGTCCCCTTTCCACTTCCGCTTACTCTGCCTCTGGCGCCACGCGGTTACTTTATTCTTAGCTCTCTTCTTTACTCGCTTTTTGTGTCCTGACATACGACGGTAATGCCGAACAAAACCCGTTCAAATTTGTAGCGATCGCCTCTAACAATAGCTCCGCGCCGTTGATTGTATTTGTCCGAGGACAATTCACACATTCAACAGGCCACGAAGCTATCGGGGTATGCGGCGTACCAGCATCAACCAAGTGGAAGAGGAAGGTAGGATTATGTCTAATCCAGACGCGGGGATATGGGCACATGAAGATCGCCTGTCAGGACATACGTTTGGATAGGTGGTCAACCAGTGCCTCGAAATCAAAGGTCAGACGTGCAAAATCAGGAGAGATGTAAAGCGAGCATACCGTTATCAACCTATTAAATATTATCGTATGGATTGCTACAGCCTCAAGGACAGCGTTTAAAGAGAGAGGTTGGCATGCTAATGATTTACGGGCGACAATGGCCACACCACCCGAAGAGTGTGTGCACCAACCCGGTATTTTCTCAATACCATGCACCCATTGAAGAAACTTGTTAGTTTGGAATTGAGGTGAGTTTTACGCAGACACATGATACTTGGCCAATTGACAAGCAGCATCTCATACACATCTTCAACATTTTAAAGTGGCCTCTGCAGTTCCATTGGATGATGTTTTCTGTTCCCGTTATATATATTTAAGAATGACTGGATGGATTGTCTGTGTGGATTCATGTGTTGTCTTTCGGGGCGTGTACTCTCGGAAGGGGCTTTTTGGGCCTTTCTGTTGGCTTGGACTTCGGAGACCGCTCCATGCGCTGCATTGCAGGCAGGAATGGCCCAACTTCCATCTCCTCGTCGGATGTTAGAGGGCGGCCCGACGGACAGGGCCCCTTGGACTTGGCCCCCTTCGGGGTCCTTCGTTTGACCCGCCACCACCGAGGGCGTCGTGGGCGCCAGATGTTGCACGGGCGGTGCGCTGGTGGTGGTAGCCGATGCGGGGCCGCCGGTGTCCATCCCCTCGGCACCCTCCAATGCGGTGGAGAACGGGGAGGTTAGAGGCGGGAGCGCAGCGGTCCCGACGGAGGGGGTTGGCACCACAACCACTGCTGCCTCAGCAAGCGGTGGGGTGACGATGGGGTGCCTGAGGCAACCCAGCGGGGGGTAGGAAAGGGACCAGGTCAGATTCGCTGAACTGTGTCCCTGTGGAAACCAGACAACGCTCCGCCCCCCGGCGAGCTGCGTCGGTGTACCTCTTCTGGGGGAAAGAGGCGAACCTCTTCCGCACCTCTGGGAAGGTTATGGCTCAGTGACCTTGATGTTTATTATCGTTTTCTTTTGTTGAAATTTTTCACATTTGCGTGAGTACGCCGCATGGGGCTCCCGCAGTTCACACAAGTGAGGGAGTCGGATGGGCAGTTGTCGCTGGGATGATCTTAGTCGGCGCATTTTGCACAAGTTGTTCGGCCACGGCAAGAGTTTGTGCCATGCCCGAATCGCTGGCACTTAAAAGAGCGCCGTGGGTTCGGGATGTAGGGACGGATGGAGCACCGGATAAAACCTGTATTTATATGTTGTGGTAGTGCTGAATGGTCAAACGTCAAGATGAAGTGCTTGGTGGGAATCTCCTTGTCGTCTCGGCGTAGGCTGATGCGCCTCACGGCTGTGATGCCCTGATCCTTCAAGCCCGCAAGGAGATACGCATCGGTTTCGTTCAGCAGATATGGCTCAAAGGTCACACACTGGGAGCTGTTGAGACGCCGGTGGAGTGTGACCCTGATGTCCAGATCAGCCAATCGAGTCTGAGCTAGAAGCTTTGTGTTCTGCTGCTTGTCGTTTAGCTCAACAATTACCTCCCCAGTCGTTTGTTTTTTAACCTTGTAAGTTGTTCCAAATATGCCTTCAATATATTTTGTAATCAAGAACACTGACTGCGATGCAAGAAGTTGGCCTAAATTGATGGATGACATGACAACAATTTGAGAAAAATAAACGGGTCAGGAAATTTAGAGATGGGATTGCGGTAAAAGATACCGCAGTGCCACCCCTTTCCAGGGACCGATCACGTTTAGGCGGGGTGGGGGGTTTAGAAAATACCATATAGCGTAGTATAGCTGCATGGAATGGGGGTATGTTCTTCGGTCGGGTTACCCTGATACCGGGAGAGGTCCAGGAGCTCCCTGCCTGGTAAACAGACAGGGAGCCCATCCGCCGGAGCTTGACCTGGACTCCGACAGCCACCGTTTGATGTTTTTAAACCACATCTCCACTGTTGGTTCCAGCTTTTGTTGGGGGGCGCGGAGTCTGCGGTGTCACCAATGCCGTCACCAAGATTACCCAAAGTGCCCCATGCGGGGATACTGCTTTGCGAAAACAATTGCACCAAGAACTCTCTGGCTAAGCCAGTCACAGTCTCGCAACTGGCTATCCCATTTTGAAGTAGGCAATAGAGATGGTAACTTCAAATAAATCAAACACATTTATTGCAGTTTCAAACCTGACTTCGTGCAAAGTTCTAATTCCCCAAAATATTGCCATTACAGGCTCTTTATGCTAAAGCCACCTAATAATCATTAGTTAAAGATACCGCTATTGGAGCCCGAGTGTCGTTTTCAGGATGACTGGAGTGAGGGATCTTGCTCTCTGGGAAACTCAAACTTGCACTCCTAAGCGGCCAGGTGGTGTTTGCGTTTAGAAGTTGAACCCTTTGTTCGTGTTCACTGTAGAAAAAAAAGCATTGAGGTTTGGATTAGGACATGAGTATATTTTACAAAATAGGTTGTGCTGGACCAACTTCTAAAGTTAGTTCAAACCAGTTAAGGTATTTCGGGCACCTCTATTTAATTACAATTTAGGACATTAGGCAGACCAAGAAGGGGCACGAGCACGAGGGCCATAATAACTGCACTATAACAAACGGACAATACATGGTGAAATAGAGCAATACAAGAGAAAAATAAAAAAATACACACACCCGCACACAGCTTCAACTATCCAAACAATAACTGCACCTGTGAAGCATTTTTTTGCGTCTGTGCAAATGAATCTGTGAAGCCTTTTTTTTTGCATCTGCACAGTTGCATCACAGAAATTGCGTCTGTACAGCACCAGTATGATTTAAAATTTATGATTATCAGATAGAGATGTGTTATTTTTGTGTCAGCACTAAGATGCACTCTTACTAACAGCGCTCGAGCTTGAACTAAAAATCACAAGGACACGATTACTACGCGGCCTCATACACATACGCAGAACAGGGATGCTGGCCAACAAGTCCATCAAGAGGAGAGAGGCAGTTAGTGGCAAGGGGCACGAAGATTATCGTCTTTGGTAGAAATTTTCTCCGAAATGAGTACATACGCTCCAAGCGTTTTTTTTCAGATCGGTATTAAACAATAGTTTCCTACATTCAACACTAGTATCTTCATTTTGAGGACCCTCAGGCGCGCGCATTCATTCATAGTGATAGCATAAAGGCCCCATTGCGTGAACATCCTGCCTCGGTGTGTGAGCCATAAATGTACGCTTCCAGAAAGGGCAAAAGGCGTAAAAAATGGTTGCAAAAATCGAGTGAATTCGAGTCTCGGATTCAACCACGCAGCTTACGAAGTGCGCGTTTCACAGGCATCGTCTGCATTTCAGGTGGACTATGACTCTCCTTAACTACTTGTTGACAATATGCTGATGCAGGTCCCTGGTAATATCTGCCCTTTATCTCAACCTCGGCTAAGATTTAGGGAGAGAATACTGTGTGAAGTACAACATCACGCCCAGGGATAGGAAAACAGCCACATGAATTAGGGAGAAGACGAACGTGGAGGACATTCTATTTCAAGTGAGGCGAAGGAAATGGGCATGGGCGGGTCACGTAATGCGTATCAGGGACAACAGGTGGACCATCCGTTTAAGAGAGTTGTTGCCGCATATGCAACAGGTGTTTGCCGAGGGCTCGATATGAGATGAGCTACGGAAATTTGGGGAGAAAGCCCGGACTCAGCTAGCACTCGACACGTGTGGCGGGAGATCTTTGAAAGAGACTTTTTGTCCTGCAATGAACGCAACCAGGCTTATGATGCTGTTCCTTCTGAACTAAGTGTTGACTTAGGAATGCCATGTTCGGCTTCTGAACTAGTGTTAAGACGTCTAGCCCTATTTGTACAATTCGAACGCGCTTCATATAGTGAGGCTTCGGTCATTTTGTTAGAAAAACTCGAAAAATATATTTTACCCCGATTCTATCAAGCACTTGTAGAAGACATAACCCAACGTACTTGGCAAATATTACGTGTTATTGGACACGCGCAACCGCAGCCGATAAAGTCCCTTGTGCTCCTTAAACTTGCTTATCTAGTTCCGGCTGGCATTACCTTGTACGGGGAACAATAAAAGTGTTAACTCTGCCATGTTTTCGTCAGTCGTGCACTCATGCCTCCGGAACGCCAAGGGCACCTGATTCTTCAAGGTTCCACTCGCTGTGTACAAGTTATTTTACCTTGCACTCAAACGAGGCTTCATCACTTTCGCGCATTATTAAAGACAAGAGCGAGGTGTTAATTCAAACCTCAGAATTATGCGCAACAGGTGACTAAGGTATTACGATTGAAAAACGGCTACAAGAGAATGTACAACCGTAATGGTGGCTGGTTATTTCGGACTGCCATAAGTTTGATTTTGGGAGGACTTCGGCTTCATGGCGAGGGTCACGGTTAATTTAAAGCTGATTGTAACGCGCAGCAAAATTTAAACACTATTTTCAGCAAAAGAAGGTGCGGTTAGAAATAGAGAAGCAGGAGCAGACAGTTTAGGCGCCAAAGCTACACGTCGCGTGTGAGACGCGATGTAGTCGAAGGTTTTGCTTGATATTAAACCACCAGTCAGTCAGTACTTGTTATAAAATCGTGATACATGAGCGATTTCGCTTTTTGCCTGGGTCAAAAAAAAAAACAGCCGGTGAAACGTGAGTAACCGATTGCGTGTCCTGGGTGAAAACGTTCAAGGCATCGAACTGGGGAATAAAAATTGAAGTCTGTCATTTTTACTTTTTATTCCCTCCGTAGTCAGCAATCGTAATTAAACATTACACCGATGTATCGCACCGAATCTCTTGTGTGAGGTGTTTTCAGTATATTACCTTCTGGAATTAGACACCATTGCATTGTTATATTGCGAATGCAACGCAACTTATTGCAGTAAACGCCCCATATTTATGCCGATTCATTTCTCTGTTTTGTAACACCACTCTCGAAAATGATAGCTTCAGGGCTGCACGTTTTAGTTTCAGAAAAAGCCACAGTAAAGCTGCCATTATCCTTACAAAAATTAAATACAAAAAATGAAGATAATCTTACTGCCGCCGCCCAAGCGCTGCGGAGCTCTTTCAGTTTCTTCGGCTCGGCCTGAAAGAAAAGAAAGCTGTTGTAGAAATTTCTCCCCAGTTGTATGAGGAAGTGCTCTAACCTTTGGGAACAAAGCTTTCCTGTGGAACACCACTCCTAGCTTGTTCGATGCTCCCTGCAGGAATAGTAAAGTGCGTTGTACATACACCTGGAACAGAAAAAGTCAATAGTCTTACTCACTTGCTTCGGCCTCCCCCATGGAATAGGCGTCCCCGTTGTGCACTGTAAAAGATAACATCATTTAGGAGAACCGGCCGGGCTCATGGGGGCATAAATACAATTTGCTATTGCGGCAAAATGACCAAGATGACGGTCCGCTGCTATACCGCAAGTTGTCACCGCAAAGAAATAGGTAAGGAATACATGGAAACACCTGCCAACGATGAACGAAGAGGGAGTTGGAAAAGTGGTATCAGTACAGTAAGAACATTCTACCTTTTATAACTAATTGATGAAGCTGAGATTACCACTTGTAATTCTTCAAGCTGAGGAATTCTGATGGGAAATTGAAGGGTAGAATTAATGAACAATGTGATAAAAGTAAGAGGTCGCCTATTTTATTTGAGGGATTAGCACGTTAGTTTTCCGTAACTGCCATTAATACCAAGCGTCACTGACCCAAACTTACAAATGATATGATTCCCGAATCCCGCTGTCGTGGTGGGTTTTAAAAGCGGATTCTAAAATTGTTGCGTTTAGATGTTCAAATGCATGACCAGGACCGTTCGCATGTCTTGACAGGGGCAAATAAGGTCAACGTTTCGCATAAGAGCAGTGATTATTGAACCGTATTCGAAAGGGTGTTTCAGTTTGGCCGATATATTGTTGCCTACAAACAGTGCACTCTCGAACGTATACTACATTAACGGAGCCACAGTTAAGTTACCTTTTATGTTTAAGTAACAGTTTGAAGCCGTGCTGGTGGCACGATGTCTAGTGGTCACGAGTTGGCATAGTTTACATTGAGGTTCATTACAGGGCATGCAACCAGTAGTTTCTGGTCGGCTCATACGAGAGCGAGTAAGAAAGTCGTGTAAATTCTTATTACGCCTGTTGACAACGCGTGGTGGTTCGGGGAATACACTTTTGAGCGTTCACTTTGAATTAGGATATTTTGAATGTTTTCTTAGTACAGTTGACACTCTTGGAGCGGAGGCTGAGTGGGTCAAAACTAAGTTTGTTTGCGGAATAAATTTCAGGGCTTTTTCTTTAAATACTTTGTTACGCTCTAATCGGTTGGCTGACAGAATAGCGTAGTCGATAAGTTGTTCCGGGTATTTTTGTTCAGGAGGGTGGTCTTAAGTTGTCGACAGTTAGAGTGAAAGTCAGCTCGGTTGGTGCAAATTCTCCTAAAACGGTGGGCTTGACTGTATGGTATTGCTGTCTTGCACATGTCTGACCTGGCTACTTTGGAAGTGCAAATACTGCCGCGTGTCGGTCTGTTTTCTATACAGTTTAGTTTTAAGCCGACCTTGCGACGTAGTAATTGTAACATCCAGAAAGTTCACATTGTGTTTCGAGTAGCAATGAGCAAGGATAAAACTAGGATGGGCTACATGAAATGTCTCAATGAAGGCGAGGAGATCCGCGTAACTGTGCTGCCATACCATTCCTTATGTCGTCAATACACTTTTTCTAGTGCAGTGGCTTTAAATTTTGAGTGTCAAGAAAGTTTGATTCGAGGTGAGTCATAAAGATATTAGCGTAGTTGGGTCCGATTCGAGTTCCCATCGACGTTCCGCTGACTTGCACCCAATTTACGTCGTCAAAATAACATTATTAAGGACCATTAGAAACTTTCCTTTCGCGACCGCCGTATATATATATATATATATATATATATATATTAATATATATATATAATATATATATATATATATATATATTATAATATATATATATAAATATATATAGTAAGGAGATGAGGGCTCGTTGAGGAAATACAGAAACATAGGTCGGCAGTCTACAACGCCAAAGGAGGCATAGGGGTGTGGTTAGGCTCTATTTTTTTACTACGGTTAATGAAGTTAAGATTTTTTTTAATATAAGGAAGAAAGAAAGAAAGAAAAACACGCGCCCAGAGTGGGGACCGAACCCACGCCTTTCGATTAGATCTCAAATGCCTTACCAATTCGGCTATCTGGGCGGCTGTGTTCTCCTTAACTTTCTGGGCTATTTATATTTACTAGAAGTGTATCTGACGCTTGAGGGTGGTAGCCAGCGCCACTCTGACTACACGGGGAGAAGGGGACCTTCTTTTCAACCCCCGCGGCGTGACTCAAACGTCTACAGCCTGTCATGAGTGGGTAACTGGCGGGAAGCCCTCTTATGCTACCTAGGCATCAAGGCTGCCAGAACCGAGACCCTCGCTAGGCTTTCGCATAATATAGTAAGGAGATGATCGTTTAAATACCCCAGAAAGAAATTCGGCAGTGTCGGAGAACAAAGTTTCGCCAATAGCCGAATTGGTAAGGGTTGAGTCATAAAGATTCGCGTAGTTGGGTTCGATTCGAGTTGCCCTCTGGGCGACGTGGTTTTTTTCTTTCTTTCGCTGACTTGCACCAAAAAAAATAATGGACGTCGTCAAAATAAAATTGTTACGAATTCCCCATGCCTTCTTTGGCGTGTAAAAATGCCGGCATTTTTTCTGTATTTTCGATCCCCTCATTGTTTCTGTATATATATATATATATATATATATATATATATATATATATATATATACACACACTTTGAGCCCGTTCTCAGCATTGCGTCCTATTTACAATGACCCGGTAATACATTATGGGCACCATCCTTTGCTTGAACTTGATCAAAATCAAGATCAATCATCCTTATCAATATTCTTCCCATTATGTTGTGAATATCATCGTCACAAGAGGCTGGTTCTGAATCTGTGACGGGTGCAATGCTTCCGAATATACGTCCTCCTGCACCTGTCTCTCACAGTCCTCTGAAGTGGTGAAGGTCGACCTCGATCTCGTCCTTTACGCCTTCCGATGTCACCCCTGGAGCGCCGTTCGGGCGGTATTTACTGTAGCAAGCCTTGCACCATGAAGCCACGAGCAACCCCACTGGCGCTGCAGCTGGGCATGGGGCGTTTTAGGGACCAGCTGCAAGCGTGGCTACCGTTTTTCTCCGGGCTGGTAGCAGACACTCAAAAGTTTATCACGGCACCTCGGACGCGGGGTTCTACGACTTCAAGAGTATTACTACACCGTCACTTACAAGTCCGTAGAAAAGAACCTTGACGCGGATGCACTTTCTCGGGGCCCTCTTGAGTCGCATACGACTTCTGCGTCATTATCACCCTATAAAGCCCTCCCTTTCACACCTGTCAACTACACAGCGCTTGATGACGGCCTGTCGCATTTGCCTACTCTTCAAAGAACCGACACCTACTGGCGCACGATAATCGATCAGCTTAACGGCACAATACAACCACCGAACAGCCGGGCGCGTCGGCAGCTTCAGCACCTCCAGTTTTTGAGTGGTGTTTTGTAGCATTCAAATCACCAGTCGTCGGGCAAGGGATCGGTTCCCGTTGTAGCGCACTCTATTGGAAAGGTGATATTATAAGCCCTTCACGACTATGCTTTAGCGGGTCTGGCTATGTTCAGACTACCGACAGCAAAAGCGGTATCGTGATCTATAGACAAAAAAACCGCGTGTAACGCAGTTCAGTTGGCTGAGAGGTGAAATGACGTCATTCTTTAGAGATATTACGACAGTTACGGCAGCAGTCACAACCCTGGCCTCACGTGGGCTTCCACTAAACTTACGACGGCATACGAAGTCGTTTCTTTTGGCCTGGGCTCTCCACCTACGTTGCCCGCAACATTGCTTCGTGCCCATCTTGCCAGCAGCGGACAACGCCCACATCTCCGCCTGCTGGACTTCTACAGCTGCTTCCTTGCCCTTCTGAGCCCTTCGACATTGTGTGCATGTGCGTATGAGTGCGTGCACGTGTGTGTGCGTGTGCACGTGTGCGCGTGTGCGCGTGTGTGCGTGTGTGCGTGTGTGTGTGTGTGTTGCCTCGAACCATGCATTGGTTTTATTTTTTATGTTTTCGCTTTTACCGACCAACTGCACCAGTCTGTGCTATCTGTTCCCCGAGTGAAGCGCATCTTTCATTCTTTATTATGCCCCTCGGGGTTTCTCATTTGATATCGAGAATGTTTCGCACGAACGCCACCAGCCTAGAATAGTCTTATTTGATCTACAGTGGTCTGGGTGTAATTCGACGGTTCGAAAAACACCCACGCCGAACGATAAATGCCCGAAGAGCCGACGCCGCGGCGTTCGATATACCGACACTCGTCTGCGCATGCGACTTTGTTGACTGCAGCGTCGCAGCCTATGTAACCTTTCAGTTGTTAGGGGAGCACGAGTTCACTCAAAAAAACTTTTTTCTACAAGACAGCTGCGTCGCCTTTCCTACGTTGAAATATATATATGTGTATAGATTTATATATAAAGAGTTAAGAAGGAAGGCGAGACGGAGTCTGAGTGACTAAATTAACTGCAGCAGTCAGTGTTGCTTCCCGTTCCCGTCTCTCTTCATATTCAGTGTATTGCTTTATTGGTGGCAGGAGTCTATGGGCGGTTTTAAACTCTGATACAAATTATGAAGTGCTTAACTTAGTTCCGAGGGGTTCATTCATCTAGACGAAAAAAGTAAATAAATGAAGGACGGTTTCTTACCCAACAGGGAAAAGGTGGCAATAACCACAAGCAGCATAGTTGCCTTTCCAGCCACCATCTTTCTTGAATGCCGGTCGAGCAGAAGTAGGTGTGTCTACAGTGGAAAAACAAACACGGTTATTTGTTGGTGTGTTGAAGTACGAGTTTTTTTAAATTAGCTATTGTGTCGTCTTTCCGTTCCATTAAATCATTCTTAGACGTTATCAAGGGTCTGAACTTTCTCGTGGACTTCAACGCTGTGCGAAAGACTGTGAGAATTTCAGGGCTCTAGACAACAAAACGATATCAAAAACAAGTTAAAACAAGGGCATTTCTCACCGCGGTGTTACTGATGCCCACAAAGTCTCACGGCCGGAGGACGTCGCTCGGCAAACAGGAAAGGACATACTACAGCATTCCATCAAGAACTGCGCGGTAATTCTGAAGGAACTGCTGCCGTTTCTGACTAACCTGACTTGTACCAAGGCAAATAAAAAAGCGTTATTTAAAGTGTTACTGAAGGCTAGACGACAGGTGCAAGCGCCGTTTAATCTAAAAATTTAGAGCCACAGTGCAACTTTTTTCACCTTCTCACCCTGCTTACATCCTTCCAAAACTAAAGCATGCGGGGTTTTCTTAGTCATAGTAATTAAATTTATTTACTGGTAAATTGTCGTTGTATATCATCCGTCACATTTGTTTATTTTCGTCCTTTGGCTGAACTTGCTTCCCTGCAATAAAACTTTTCTGTTTCCGGCACGCACCCATGGAACTCACGTGCTGTTGGTTGCGCCTGTTTACCAAAGCATTACGACGTGCTAGTTGGTCTGATATGATGGAAATAAAATTCCTCTAAAAGGACAGGACGAACAGAAGAAGTCACAGCACGCAGCGCAGACAAACAAATTGAGTGACGAAATAACAGCGTGGAATTTTTGGCTCGTTTCTAAGAAATGATTGCAGAAAGACTGATAGTAAAAAAAAATCAGAATGCGTGCCATCAGAAGATGATGCAAGAAGGTCCTGGGTTCAACAAACTTCACTATGTGTTTCACCCTGCGGCGGAAATGTGTTGGCTTGTTGTTGCTTTCGTTGCGCCTGTTCTTTCGCGTGCTTTCCCTGTTTCGATTGGCTGCGCAGCCCGAGGGCTTTTGGTACCTCCCAGAGTGGGCGGTCAAGATTTTGCGAATTTTTATGCTTTCTTGCTTTTTTCAAGAAAAGGAAACGCGGCTTGGCTTCTCATACCCCTACATACCTGGTTAAAATTGTTGCCCAATGCATAACGTAGTGTATCAAGATTGTATGGTAATGGCGTAATTACACGGATAAACAATACTACGCCATTACGAGTGAAAAATTTCTCTAATGTACTGGACACCACATAATTAACAGCGACTATGTAGTTCAGAATGTGATTGTGGACACTTAACGTCATGTTTAAGAACAAGAGGTGACAGCTCAGAACAAAGGCGCTTAGAGGATATCTGTACGTTATGTCTTACAGAAAGAAGTATTTTGTTTGTTCGTAGAGCGACTTTGAACTGTCCTCTTCAAAGGTATTTGAGAGTATTCTGAAGCAAATATGCATTGAGGTTGCCACGGCATTCTTTTATATTGTATATTTTTTTGAAGCATGCCACTGCCTGTCTGCGAATAGATTTGTTCTAATCGAGTACTTTTAGGTAGTTACTTGCCAAGCAGCAGTGGTGGTGCCTTGTAGGGGAACTAATGCTGGGAGATTCGTGATGCCTTTTATACACAAAAGTGGTACGTCTCTCAAACGTTTCTGTCAAAATTTTAGAACGAGGCTTGTACTTTGAACTACCAATATAGAAAAATATAGATAACGTTGTGATGTGCAATGAGTTTTGAAATTAAGAATTTAATGAAGTTGTCATAGTCGTCAAAATTATTTCCACAGTGCGGGACAGCGCACAATTTGCCCTGAACACCGGCACTGATGACTTTGTCATTTTCCCTGTACAACATGAAGCACTCAGTTCTTATCTATAATTAAAAATTGAAAACCAGGGAACTCAACGTTTTTGTGGGTCTATATTTGACCTGCTATATTACCTGACACCGAGCTTATGTGAGAACGCTTTGGACACCAGGGCGTAGGAAACTTGGAAGCAAAAGACTCCAAAAATTTTAATGTAACTGTTCACCTAAACCATCCGAGTAGAATACAAAACTTATTGATGAACTTTACGGAAAAAACACAAGCGCATGCAGAACAGCAGGTTATAATTCTAATGATAATACTGCTTTTACTCTGGCGGATAATTTTCTCTCCACTCAGTATTAAGTAAGGCGTGAGGACGATGCTCGTATCTGTACGTGTATGGCGAGCCTTATCCAAAGATAGCGATAACGATCCATGCTGATCGACCTAATCATAGCAGTTACCTGTCAATAGTGGCTGTATACGTGGCGACAGCCGATCTGAGGAGGGTCTTGCATTATTCAGGAAAATGTTTTCAGGCAGATATGCAAGAAACATCCTATGACGAAACTTGTTTCAGAGCTCACAATTATCTGCACACACAAGTAACACCACGCAGCTCTAACAACGAAAAAAAGCAAGGGCGTCAGTTCTGATTGCCACAAGTAAATGTCTTATCTGCAACGCTTTTGGCTAATCGTGATGAATTTCAGTTTTAAGCTTTTTTGTCCGTGTATAAAGACAAACAAGAGCCTTAAGCACCCCATTTTTGAAAAAGCGCCGTTTTTGCTATAGCTCTGTGGTCAAAAAATGGCCTAGGCAAGAAAGAGTAAATAAATATAAATTGCACAGTAAATGACGAGTACTTTACTAACTGTGCTATCTGCGCCCTTTGCAAACGTAAAAAAAAGTTTTAGCTGTTTGCTTGGTCGGGAGACCCACGCAATTGGGGCTTTGGCCCAAAATATCGCGCTTTGAATGGAAGTGTACCCGCTTAAAAAAATCCACAATACTGTGAATTCGAAACGTAAAAATTGTACAATAGTGCGTGCACAGTGGCACCGGAGTGTGATAGCACGTGAGCAGACCGGATGCTTACCAGTCACGCAGACCCCTGAGCCTAGGGCAGATGTGGCGTCTGCAAGTACGCTAGCTGAAGTAACTTGCACCGTAAGACGATTGCAGAAAAGCGATAAAAGAGAAGTACTATGTATGATGTAGCAGGAAAATAGGTGGTTGGATCGGTTAACGTTAGAACAAAAAAAAAACACAAAAGCAGGGAAATAGACAGAAATAACGTATTGCAGAAGAGAAGTTGAATGCGAATCGCAGAGCTTTTGCCTTATAAGCACGCAATGAGAGCTAGGTGCCCGAAAAAGTTCTTGATTTTAAATTCCGAGAGCGTGTGCTTGAGGTTGATATTCGAGGTGGGCTGCCTAAGTCTAAAAGTGTACTTTTTCATCATTTTTACGCTTATTTTTAGGACATTTCCACTTTTATGTGGAGGTCAATGGGAAGGCACAGTTCAAAATTGAATACCATCTTTAATATGCGTAAATCTGCTGCAATGTGTTTAGTCAGAATACACGCTGACATTTCGCCCGCCTCGGAATATCGACTGCAAAACCCGAAAAAACAGCCCTTGCTTTCATTCATTATTGATTGATTGATTCCATATTTTATTGATTCATACATGTCTAATTGCCCATGCTGCGTACGTCGTGGGCCTGCGCCTGACTTTTGGGCTTTGAAGTGTTTGAATGTGGCCGTTAACCACCAAACAGTAAGTATATTTCACTATTTGAACTGGTCTACGATGTTAGACTTCAAAGCCAGACAGTGAAGCTAACCTTTTAGGTTTAGGACTAACGGTACCTAAACCTCAAGATGAGCCTGAAGACTGTTCCATGCGAAATTATTCTCATTGTACGCCCTCCCGGATCAGGACGTTGGCCTCAGAGCGCGATACGAGGCCTAACACCGCGAAGTTCTACGCCCGAATCACCCCTTCGGCTGTTGCTCAATAACTAGCTCAAGCTATTCCATCATCAGCATCTGCCTACTTTTGTCCATTCCCCTGCAGAACGAAGACCTCTGCCAAAGGTTTCCAGCAACGTCTTTGGAGTGTTAGTTGACCTCGTTCCTCCATCCAGTCTTTGACCGACCCAAAGCCTTTCTCAACTTGGGAATTTATAGCGTGGCAAGCTGGTTACGAATAGGCAAACACACGAAGCCCTACAAAAGAAACTTCAATAATCAAAATTCACAAAACAGGCTTCACAGATTTGCCTACAAAAAGAGTTTCATAGCAAAGGCATCACAATATTCCACGAAGATCGCTGTAGTAAGGCATTAGTGCTTTGACACTAAAAGCAGGTTTCCAGCCTATTGCTCTTTCTCCCGGAAGGCATCGCAGCCGTCTTATTTTACCTCACTGTGCCCCTTTTCGTCTTTAGACGACTCAGAAACCTGCACCGATTCTTCAACATTTCAAATACGAAAGCCTGCCAAGCGACGTTCGCAGCCCATATACATATGTATGTGTCGAGGCAAAACATTCGGGGTCTTGCTTCTGCGGTTCTTGTGAGTCTTAATCCGAATTTGTGCAGAAAGAGGCAATGGAACCGTTGGGTGGCCACCCGAGTCTTCTAAAACATGTGCTAGCACTATACGGCATATATTTAAAAAGCGCTACGTCATGATTTATATCGCTTAGTTTGTACATCGTAACATTTTTATAAACAATACTTAGAGAACATCCTCGATAAGTACTCTACGACACTTCGGATAAACGTTTTCCCTCTTGATTTTGCGTTTGGAAGCATTGTGAAAGCAATACTTATCAACAGGACGCAGATGCATTGCGCGATTTGCTCGTCAGACCAAATCTATGCGCCTTGCATTTTTTCGTTGCTTGGTGGCTATTTTTCTCTCAAAGTGGCTACGAAGGCGTTTATTGCTGCAACAATAAGAAAGCGGCAATAGAAGCGACATGGCGGTACTGAGGTAGTTCAAGCACAGAAAAAAGGGCCAGAATCGGAAAAGTTAGAAAAATTTTTGTGGAGGTTTTCAAGTGATCTGTAGTTCTTAGAGCAGTACTTTTTGGCTGAGATACTTTGTGGCCCTCATTCTAAGTACTCGATGCGCTTAGTTACGATGTTCTTAAAGCATTTAGGACTGAGTAAAAAGTTCAAAAGAGTGTTGCAGGCTACCTTTAGCGAAAAGAGGAACAACCTGCTATGCCACACATATTAACGCGTGGAATGCACGGGTCATGTCATACACCCAGATATTTACGTCATCGCTTACTGGCTATTCGTAATGGAGTATGTAGTAAATATTCGTGCATATATATTAGAAACCCTTACTTGAGGTAACAGCACAAGGACTAGCAATGCCTTCCCTGGTGTGCGTTTCGTGCACGGGCCACACCATGCACCTTGATATGTGCTTGGGCATATAAGTTGTACGTACAATCGGCACATTCCTGCTCAAGTTGAAAACAAAACAATGCTTTCTAGATGTCGTTAATCTGAGCAAATCAAGAGAGGGTGGCACACATACTCAGCAGCCTTGAACGGTGCTCAGGCACCACCCTTCTTAACATCACCGGGTCCAAAATTTTGCCTGCTCCGGTGACAAAATCACGGGATACCACCGGTTGGTTTACTGAACACGTTCAGCGATATTACGGGAGGATCTCAAGGAAACAAATATATTTCCTCAATAGACAAGAATTCGGCGCCTCTGATTGATTGCATTTGGCAGAAAACGTCTCAAATGAATTTGCAACGCAACAATTGCCCTTAAGTCTCCGGCATCTGTATTCCAGCTACCTAAGGTGTCGGGAAGGCAAGCGAATAAACAGAAGGTGCAAGAATCTCTGAGTCCGGCCATGGCGCCAAAGGGAAATATTTATTCCGAGCGAAGCCAGTTTATTGGCTTTTTTACCAGAGTCATTTCGCATTCGATGGGATATCATAGGGTGGCACCAAGTGAGAATGCCTCGTGAGGAATTTCTACTGCCCTTCACCGGACGATATTTTCAATTATCGCAGCTATTCTGAAACACATCAACGAAAGTTAGGATTCCTTATTCGTGCAGATACAGCAGGAAATGCAGAATTTTGTATTGTATTGAGCGTATAGTATCTATTCTCATTAGGCTCAACCAAAAGCTAAACTTGCACAAGGTACGGGTTCATGCGCCTGCATCCAGTTACGATGACGTGGTTTTGGACGTTTTTCACAAAGACGACGAATCCGCAGTTAATGAAGTGAAAACTCCTTACTCTATTATCTTGGGTGGCTTTATTTCAAAAACGCGGGTACAACAGTTCCGGGAGCCTGAGGTGGAGAAATGTGGCCTAGGCTTTCGAAACAGCCCCTGGGCACTGCTGGCTGCGTTCGCTGATTGGAATAGCCTTCGACTGAGGAATACCTTCCTGCGCACCAGAAAGAATGGAAAATGAACTAGAAAAGGCACAAATTGTAAACAAAAGTAAAACTACCTTAAATTAACCAGGCACTCCACGCATGGTCCATGCATCACAAGTAATCGACAGAGGTAAAACAAGTTGTCACAGGATGTTAAGTAGCCGTCGCACGTGCATTTAACAATGGAAAGAATGACGCTAAAGCTAATGCCGCCTGACCTGCCCTCTGCGGGAGAAATGGGTAATAATTAAAATTGATACTTAAGAACAAAGTCTCCGTGTGGCGCATTCAAGCAACCATGTGGACACTGCCAACAGTCATTTCACGAATGGGGTCATTGAGTCTGCACTATCTATAGGAGAGAAATAGCCACAATGGCAATTGAAGTTATCTCAGCAAACTAAGGCTGTTGTTGAAAACAGCCAAAAAATGTCATCGCACAGTGCTTGGGACCGAATAGTATTGGCCTTGTTATTTACATTCATCACCAAACGTAGACTGTCGACATCAGTGCACTTAACGTGGTAGCAGTTCAAGCAGAATCGAAACAGGGGGGATGTTTCAAAGCGACTAGAAGGGAACTCAGTACTGGCAAAAATATGATGCTTGCACTCCAGCATAATAGTCACAAAATACCAAAAAATGCGAATGATATAGTAAACACAGACGACGTATTTTATGGCAACCTCTAGCTACTTACCCTTACTCAGACACAATTTTTCCATTTACTAATGTCGGACATTTTCCGCCATTTAGGAGATATCAGTTAGAAACGGTATTTAAAGCAGGGAATTAGGGTAAAGCTGCAGGAGATGGTGCTATTACAGTCCTTGTATGGTCCCCTGACGGGGATATTGTGCTAAAAGAATTGAAAATAAGCGTTCTCGTAGCGTCTGAGGACTTTAAGTGTTCCAAAGGGGTGAAAAAAAACACAATTTTGGTTCTTGTTCTAATTTCCAACGTTATTTCCAAACCGCATTAGGGCGAGATTAGACAGTCAACAGCCACGATAGGAGACCGCCTTTGGGCAAAGATTCTCAACTTTATAACATATTCATGCTTTAAACCAGGCACTCAAAAAGGTTCACAGCATAATACACTGTTGGGCATGACATTCATAGAATATAAAAAAGCTTTCGACTCAGTGCCCACTTCAGCCGTAATTAGGGCGTCACAGAAATGTGGAGTCGGCAAGACAGACATCACACTCATTAAAAATATATACGAGAAATGCACGGAACTATACGGCTCTATCAAAGAATTAGTAAGTTCATACAAATGGGTGTCCGAATAGCGGACACAGCATCTTCTCAATCATTTACAGCCTGTCGGTAAGGTGTGGTCACGAAACTAATTAGGGAGGGGGTGCTTATCAATGAGGAATATCTCAGCAACCTAAACTTTGCCGAGGTCATAGTTTTCCTCAGTCAGACAAGTCTGAAACTTCAGAGCATGCATCGAAATTTTGACGATCGGAACATTTGTTGCAAGCTTAAAAATAAACACGAAAGAATGTTAAATAAGCATGCTAAGGAACGTGACTTCAAGGTATGTAACAAAATATCGACAACAGTTAGCAGTACAGTTTACAGTACACTATACATGCCTGTATTCGGCTTGCCAGACGTGCTGAAAGAAATCATGAAAAAGAAATTTCTGGTAGACAAATGATTCGGTGGGCCACTTTGGTAGAAATTCTGATATCCTGAAAGCTTTTTCTGCCACTCAAAAAGCTTCTTTCACTGCATTGTTCCAGTTATGACGTAAGGGGAAAAACTTGGGGCCTCACTAAGCGATCTGAAGAGAAGCCTAGATCGGCCCAACGGTAATTGAAAGAACAATTCTAAGGGTCATGTATTAAGGAGACAAAAACAGCGTTATGAATTTCGGAGCAGACTCGTGTCAAATATATTATAGGTGAAATTGTTGAAGAAACTGCGGACAGGTGGGTCACGGCATGCGCACGAGGGACAACAGCTGCACTATCCGTTCAATGGTGCGGCTGCCATTAGACTGTAAACACAAAGGGTAGGCCAAGGACTCGAGGGATGGATTAACTACTAAAATTTGGTAGGAAGGGATGGACTCAGCAAGCATTGGATAGATGTCGCTGGACATCCATAGGGAGGCTTTCGTCCTGCAGGGGACGCAACCAGAGGGATGATCATGGTGATGATGTATATTGTTGTATTGTGAAAACGATATATATATGCTCAAATTTGCATTTCAGCCCACACCATGAAAAGCGCTCTGGCAACGGGTTATAATGAGCGAACCAGGGAACACCGAAGGAATGCTCAACACGTTCTTTAAAAAATGCGTGTGTTCAGTTTGGTATGGGTGAAGTAAGGCTTAAAAATGCAAACATTGTCTGCCAAGAGGCGATTACGTGGTATAATCATGCTCTGATTGTTCCGTGCAGGATCTTCATTTCACGAGTGTATTTAGCCGCAAGTGCTGATGTCTTTTATATTATGAAAAACAAGGTGCGCAAATGAGCAAGTGCGCGCAAAAGAGTAGAGGAACGAATGACTTGAGAATGTTTTAAATATTTCTGGGTGTGCTAGCCTGCAGTAACGAATGGTACATGAAGCAGGTAGAAAGTGTATAAAAATGTAGCTAAGCACCAAAAATACAGTTTAATACTAACGCATTCGGTTCCTTTGCGAAACTGGCCTGTGTGGAAAGAAACAAAAGTAACTCCTTCGGAGTACCACAATAATTATTGATTGGTTTTTTTGCGTGTTTATACACAGATTGATTTCAGCAACGAATATGTTGAAGCAAAATTTTTTAGTGGTGCCAACAAAGCGCTTCAATGCTGTTGGAAAGCAATTTAAAGAAGATTGTTTTTATGTGTTTTGTCTCATATGTTCCCGTGTTGCATCAATAGACGCACCGGTAATTTGGTCTCCAGTGCTGACATATCGAATATAGCAAGAGCAGATTGAGGCCATCGTCGTCCAAGCGAGGGTACAAGCGAGTGATGTTCTTTTGAAATTGAGGCTGAAAATTCTATCGGGAAGGAGAAGCACTACATTCGTGCATGCCCGCAATAATGACAGGTTCATTTCGGGTAATTTTTCTAAATTGCAGCAGCGTACCTGTCACTCAAAAACATATGATAAAAAACAGTACGATGATGGCTTTTTCGAACAAAAAAACTAAATCAGAGCCCGTATCCTCTCGAGCTTCCAATTATTGTCCACCTGTTAGTTCAAATAGTTGGGTTTGATTTGTAATGTTATTGTGGAGGATCCGAACTCTTTATCTTGTGACAGAAGTTAGGGCAGTCTTCTAATTACATTGGACCGAAGTTAAAAACCTATGCGACGCCATAGTTTCATATGGCATCGCGTATAAACAGTCCCTAATACCCGCCGAAACTTTTATGGTTAGCAGAGCAAAAAATTTTATCATAACTACCACATACGTGGCTTCTGACCAGGGCGATCATGTTTCCTTCAGCAAGGAGATCTCTTTATTCAAAACGTGTCTTGGGGGCGGGCGCAACAAATTAGATATTAATGATGATCATCAGCAGTCTATTTAGGTCTACTACAAGACGAAGGCTTCTCCAATTAAATTTCACCCGCTGCTGAGCTGCACTGCTCGAGTCAATTCTTTGCCTCCAAATGTTCTTATTTTCGTATTTTGTCTCTTCATCGAGTAATGGTCTTCTCGTTCTCCTAGTCGCATATCTCGTTGGCCACTCTATTACTCTTGTTGTCCACAAGTTGTCAGTTCGCCAACCCAGGTCCATTTCTTTTTCGGAATTTCAACTAAGACATCTTCTTTTCGAGTTACCTCTCTAGCCTAGGTTGCTCGTGTGCTGTCCCTTAAGCGTTTCTCCTATCATTATTCACTCCATGGCACGTTCGGTGGATAGAAGTTTGCTTTTTAGTGGTTTAGTAAGGCGCAAACTTTCCGCCCCGACTTTTAGCACTCACAAGATGATTTGACTGGTTACCCATCGTTCTAGTAAGAGACGTAGCTTACTTTTGATATTTGTGAGTGCTGGCGGAAAACACCGTAACCTAATCATATTCTGCGCCGGATTTCTTTCTCGTAGTTGGGGTCAGCACTGACCATCTGGCTAAAGTGGTTAAATTCTTCTATTGGTGCAAGTAGTGGTGCAAGGCTGGGAAACAGTGGCGGCCCTTCTAACTTTGCCGGGGACCGGGCTGTTGCACCTCAAATTGCTTTCTGGCCTTGCCGATGAAAGTTCTTCGTGACTCGCATACCCGGGTCGTTTTGTGCCAGTCTTGAACATTCGACTAAGCAGACCACGTGAGCACATGCTAGCACCGGCGGCAACCGGATTCACGAACTCGGCGTCTCTAGCCTGAGCTTCCCTGCACTGCACCCTTCATGCGGAAATACATTTGAACTGGTGCGTAGAAGAGAACGCGAGAATTGACGGAATGAACGTTGGGGAAAATGTCTTCGAAGGTCGAGCTGGACGACGACGGGTGCTATGCACGAGGCGTCCAGTCACGTTTGCTCGGTATTTATTGTTAGTATTTTTGTTTCTGAGCTCCTCACGTAGCGGGATTTTCCGCGTCAGCCAGGCTGATCCACGGCCCTCTTCTCAAAGGGGTTGGTCACGTGTGCTCGGTTTTTTTTAGTCGTCACTTTTTCTGACAACTCTATACCGCGGAACTAAAAACTTTACAGCTCTGCTGTTAAAGGGCAAAGTGATAGCCCTTTGTCTTCGCCTATTTTAAGTATATTTAGGTACCAATTGGTTTTGATCCTAACGGTACAAAGGGCGCACAATTCTGTAGTTGCAGTAAAATGTGAAAAGCAAGTTGTATTTAATAAACTTCTGACTTCTGAAAGTTGTGTGCAAATATATGCTCAGGTAAGAAACATCAATTCTAATCAAAACATCGAGCATGAGGTGCTAATGACGAGAAGAAATTGGTTCAAAATCACCTGAAATGCCTGTGGTAGTGTTAACAATTACTTTTCATTCTCAATAGTTCAGTTATTTGTGTTTTTATGACGTATACCTTCCATCACGAAAATGCTTATTCTTGTTTTCCTGTCTTGGAAGAATAACATTTATTCTGGTATCTTGTTGCAGCCGCGCGAAATAAGCTTTCTTTAGTTAGTTTGTAATGCATTTATTTTTATAGTATTCAGGCGCCTTGCTACAAAAAAAGCATGTACACAGAATATAAGGTCCTCTAGATTAGCCGCGCACCGTCATTATTCGCTTTAAATCTTCATCTTTGGTGAGTACTTATTTATTCTTCAAAACTTTATCTCAGCCTTCAAACGACATTTTAAGAGCAGTTGTAAAGTTTCATTTCCCTGCGAGGTGAACGCAAACAGATATGTCGCTTGGTTTTTTTCTATGCCATAAAATAACATTCTTTTGAATGTCGTCCGCAATACTACTGTATGTTGGTCACCAGAGGATGTTCAGACGAGTCGGCATTTAAACCTTTGTTTCTTATCATGACAGACGACTCTCTGAATTTAGGAGGTTGTATGTGGCACAGCGTTCTTACGTTCTGACTCGTAAGAACGCTGTGGACGGCCCCCCTTGTCACGCACGGGTGCTGACGACAGCACTGGCGATCCCAGCTGGGGGCAGCTAGCGGCGGGCGGGAACGTACATACTTCTTTTTTTATCTTCCAGGACAACCCACAAATTCTTCAACTATTCTATTCATCCTTTGTTGAAGAGCGTAGAACGGGAAATGCAACGGGGATACGACGTTAGCGTTTCGCTAAGGGGTCATCATCTGCGGGCTTCATGTTGGCCGCAGCAGTTGCCTCTTTAGCTAAAGTAAAACGACAGCTTTACACCAAATTTCATTGAACAGATAATAGTGGTAATGGGTCCGATTGTTTGTTAGCAATGATATATATTATCTTGTAGTATATTGAGGACGCACATGTTCCAGAACGTCAAATACGCTATGGGCGACTTTAAGTTCCAGACGAGAAAATGCTGACTTTTAGAATTTATTGGATGGTTTATTCTTGCATATCAGATGACGCTCGGCGCAATCATATTGCTTCAATGTGTTACTGTAGGTGATTGCAGATGAGCTTGGCTGGTATTGAGTTGTAAAAAAGCAGTTGCCGTATCTGTTATGGTATAACCTAAGGTACTGACAAGTTTTCGGCTGTTTCTTATATTCCTTTCTGAATTTTCTTAGACACCTTGCGTGTGTTATAAGCTACTTCACCTGCAAAATTACTAGACTATTAAATCCGTTTTTTGGCACGGCAGCGAATGAATCACGTATTGACTGCCACGTGATTGAAAGTAATGAGATTGTGTCAAGTCGACTGCGTCCTGATAGACCCCAAGACCCTACGAACTAAACAGAACCACTCCAAATAAAGAGGGAATGGCTTGTCGTCTAGCGCAGCCGGTATTGGTAGGGTAATTTGCACCGCTAGGCGGTAGTATGTCTTCCATTCCGCTAAGGAGGGGAGTTTCATCAGAAACCTAGCGGAGTATTTTATTCTGCCGATTATTCTGGGAAGGAGGATGGTTTCTGCGGCCATTTTTAGCAGAACGTTTAATGTTATGCAGCACTGCGATGTCATTCGGAACACCGTTGAAGTACAAAGTGGTTCAAGGGCTCAGACACAAAATTTCAATTCACCAAAAGCTCCATCACAGCGAAGGTGTTTTTGAGTACCCAGTGAAATATTTTGTCTTCTTTAATAAACCCACTCTCTGGGGTAGTATCCAGACTTGGAAAGCACAATGTATTTCATCTTCCAATTCCTAGCACGTAAACATCACAGAAGTATAAAATATTTTCGTTCAAAAAATTTCCCGCAAAATCAATTATATTAGTGGAAAATCAATAAATATTTCCAGAAATATAGCACATCAAGCTCGACACTCAGTCGAAGACGTATGAAAAAATGGCTGAGGTTGAGCTCAGATAACCTTGGATATGCAAAGCGAAAGCTTGGCTTAGTCTGGTTGAGTTCATGGTGAACGCACAACAGGGGACACACTAGAAGATAAGGCTAACACACTTGCACAACACTTTATACACGCGTACAGCTCAGCATACTAGACAAACACTTTCCTGAAACATAACGCCTTTTGTGAAAAGAAGTCCCTACGGACAACAACAAATCACAGAATTCCCACAACTCCCTGTTTTCGCTACATGAGCTGAGGGCTGCTCTGAGCACCTTTACACCCTCAGCACCTGGCCCAGACGTCTGGTATACAATGATACAATATCAAGACGCAGACATTCTTGGAATACTGCTCCACCTATGCAACAGCATATAGATTTCTCGGAACATTACAAGGTCATTGCGCGAGGTCATAAAGGTGGCTTTATTTTAGGAGGAAAAGGACCCGTCGTCCCCCTGAAGTTATCGTCTCATCGCCCTGATGAGCTGTATGTGGAAGCTTCTCGAGAAGGTAATAAACAGGAGACTTGTGCACATTCTTGGGTACGATGGTATTTTCGAGCGCTGCCCGGCACGCTTCCGGGAGGGACGATCCACGACGGATCAACTCGTGGCCCTTGAAACGCACATAAAGCATGCCGTCGTCCGTAAGCAGTTTTGTGTCAGTGTTTTTTTGACCTCGAGAAGGCATATGAGACCGCTTGGCGTTATGGGATCTTCAGCGACCTGAATTCATTCGGTGTGTCTGGCAACATGTTAAACACTCTCGCCAGTTACATGCTCTGAAAGGACATTCCGAGTCAGAAATGGGTCAGCACTGTCAGATGTTGGTGTGCAGGAGAATAGTGTTCCCAATTATGGTGTCTAGAGCTGCACGTTGTTGTAGTGAAGATGAATTTGCTTCAATAGGCATTGCCACCATCAATCTCTTGTTCAATTTGTGTAGATGATGGGCAAGTCTTGTTTAAATCTTCTAATATATCGATATGTGAACGACTAGTTCAGCTTGGGGTCACAAAACTTACTCTCTGGGCAGATAAAAATGGTTTTAGAGTTGATCCTCTAAAGAGTACCTGTGTTGTATTCTCCAAGAGGCCCTGAATCTCCCCCAGCCCTGAGCTAAAATTGCATGGTGACTTCATTCCTGTAAACAGGAGCACAAGTTTTTAGGTGTTATCTTTGTTAAAAAACTCACATTCATTCCACACCTCAAGCAACTTAAACACAGATGTTGAAAAACTTTTACAATCTTGAAGGTCCGGTAACACTAGAGCTATGATGCAGACAAAGACCTCCTCCTGCGTGTATCTTATGCCTTGGTCTGGTCTCGGCTGGACTATGGCAGTGTTGGGCACGGGTCGGCCAGGAAAACAGCAGTGAAGATGCTAGAGAGAGTGTTTAACGCAGGGCTTCGTCTTGCCTTGGGGGCTTTCCTTACTAGTCCAGCGCAGAGCCTGTATGTGGAATGCAACAAATGGTGCCTAGAACACCGACGAATATACACAGCTATACTGTAAGCTTTTATTATCCAATTAATAAAAAATAACCCGTTAAGGGCTGCTCCTAAAGATACGTCCCTATCCAAACTATTTTAAATCACCCATCCGTCTCTCTGCCTTTTTCACACAGAGTAAGAGAGGAGGCATCTGCACTCACCCTCTCCTTTTTAAACTTGTACACATCATCAATTACTGATATTTTGCCAACATGGCAACTTCAGCAAGTATCATGTGATTTATCATTTATAAAAATAGATAAGAACAGGGTGCCGAGAACTGCGATTCTTCAGCAGTTCTTGTCCCTGCAGGATACATATAAATGTGCTGAGTTTTGTAGTTATGCCGCGAAAACTTTAAGATTGGTATCGTGTGCCGCTCATGGTCCCAACTTTCATCCCTGCCGAACCATGAGCGTACCCACCACTATCTTCTCAGAAGAAGCATACGGCATTTTATTGATCGTACAGCACATTCCTAAAAGCAAATTCCTAAGTTAGTCGTCATTAGAGACTCTTTGAGCGTTGCGCGTGCATTGTCACCTCACAGGCTTAAAAAAAACCCTTGTCAATCTTGTTTTTAGTGCCATAATGTCTGCATATGCAAAAAAATTCAACTAATCCTGTGCTGGGTTCCAGTCTATGCGGGACTCGCGGGGAACGAGACCGCGGATGGAATGGTTGCCGCTGCTGCACTTACAAATGCAGTGGACGTGACAACAATACCCTACACCGACCTCAAGCCGCACATAAGACAACAACTTTTAAAACATGGCAAGCCGACTGCAGTACACAGATAGGCAACAAGGTACACACAGTAAAACCACACTTAGAACGATACACTACTGACTCACTCAACAGATTCATCAAAGTTGTCCTAGCTAAATTGAGGATAGGCGACACACACATGACACACTTCTATCTGCTCACTGGATCTTGAAGACCCTTGTGTAGGCGGTGTGGGGAGGGCCTACCCGTATTTCACATTCTCATTACATGTAAAGCACTCCACTGAACAAGACGCAAACATTTCCCACAACTGTATAGGCAACACAACCCACTACACCCAGCACTATTTAGCGGATGATCCCATAAATCCTTTACAGCACAATTTTGAGTTTCTTAGCGAAATCAAATGTTTACACCTCATTTCATATCACGCGTAGTTGTGACACCTAATTTCATGGCATGCACTATCACACCTCGGCCTTTTACACCAGCCATCCTCATTGTTTTTTTTATTATTTTAATTTTGCTTTTGCTGAGCAATTTTATAGTTTACATCTTCATCTGTCACACATAACCATAGTTTAGGCAATCTTTGCCCTAGTTTACGTTGCGCCATAAACAACCAACCAACATGATCATCATCATCATCTTCGTCATCATCATTATCATCATCATCAAATTCAACTTTTTGGTGAAGCGAAATGGTCTAATATAGCTGCCTTTTGCTCGCACGACTTTTGTAGCCTAAAGTAAAACAGCCCCGGGGCAACAGAAAAGCCAACACACGAGCAAAAACTACTCATTTGCACGTGTCCAAAGCAGCCTCACTGTATAGACGTCGCGCGCCGGCCCGAATCTTTTGCCAACCACACGCATGGAATCCTCAAGCACGTGCGCTCACCGTGACCACACGGCCGCCACGTGGCGTACCCCTGGAGAGGACCATTTAGCCTTGGTCCTTTGCGTTCTGAAGCCGACGTCTATCCGATTGCGCCTTTCCGAGACCGTGAAAGCAGCTTGGAATTGGGACTTTTACTCGTACTCACAAAGCATGGGAAGAAAGCTTCCCATTTTATCCATCTGTCTCAAACGAATGGGGTTTCATTATTTTCAAGTGTTTATTTTAAGGATTTTTTAAATTATCGTCCGAGCTTTGAGGATGCGCACGTTGCTTAGGCCTGAAAGTTTCATCTACAGATCTTGACGCGAGCTTCGCGTCTTAAGGATAGGTGAAGGCGCCATCTGACTTGCGCGTTCAGTATTGCTGCTTCAAACCCTCAAATTCTGCTTTTGACGTGAGTGATACGGGGAGAAAGGGAAGACTCGTCGAAGAGCTTTTCGATGAGTTTTATGTGCGGAGATCTGCTGTGCCCTAAATGGGTGATGCGCGGCGCGCTTCTTTTCTTCTTGCGGAAATTACGCTGTAATTTCTTATTTGTTTCGGTGCGGTAGGTTTTATGCACGGGTGGTGAGCTCACCGCAATCAAGAAAAAGAGCCTGGCAACGTTTTAGAATCTTAGACTGTTTTAGTGCAAAGCCAATAATAGTGCTACGAAGCTGTGCTGCTGCCCCTGCGCCACAAACTTGCGCCACAGTGCAAGGGCCTCCATTCGTGAAGAAGCCAACGGTCTCATTAGGCTTGCGCATAGGAAGCAAGCCGTGCTTGATACTTTCTTAAAGATATTGTTCGTCAAATGAACTGCAACGGTTATAGTTCCACCAGTGCATGAAGTCGTAAAAGAAATGACTGTGCTTAAAATGCTCCTGTTATTTTATTTTACAAAAACGTAAACAAACACAACACTAGGTATGGTAAACAACAAGCACAATGTTTATTGACGTGGACGTTTAGAAAGAGAAACGCAGTAGTACTACAGTTATAACTGTTAAGATTGCTAAACCCACTAAAACGCGTTTTTTTTTTCATTGCCCCACAAAATAGTCGTAGTGAAATGTGTACGGTTAAGCCTGTCGTACCCTCTTCGTTTTTCAAAATAATATAAAATAATTAAAAACATTGGAGATGGTAACATCGAAGCAGGTAAAAATTTTATTACAGTTCCAAACTTATGCAAAGTGCAACCGGTTAGTCCTCAAATTACAGAGATTACATGCCAAACTTTACTCCTCAGCGGCAAGGCGGTATTGTCGTCTAGAAGTTGAACCCTTTGTTGAAGTTCGCTGTAGAAAAAAACATTGTAGTTCGGATTAGGACATGACGATAAATACAAAACTTATTGTTCTCGGAAAGATTGCAAAATAACTCAAAACTTATTTAGGCATTCAGGGCACCTCTATCATTTACTGTTTCAGAACCATCTCATACAGATATATATGTTCGTTTTACCGCAAATATACAGTCTTTCCAAAAGTGGGCAAGCCTGTACTACGCATCACGAGACAACCAGAACCACACCGCATCATATACACACGCATGTCACGGCTATGGTCGACGATCGTTGCCTTCATGCCATTAGTAATAATGCAGACTATGGACGTACGAACAAAACTCCCTACATGGGAGAATGTGGCAGATTGCAGCCCAGCTCTGTTATTGAGGGGGCGTGGAGAGCGCTGAAATCTAGTGTACTTTTTACTTGCGCTGATGTTCTTTCACCTGTCGCTGAAAGCAGGCTCTTCGCCTTACAGCTTACCGGCTGAGGCGCACACCGGAAGACTTCCCCAGGAAGTTGGCGCCGTGGGAGTGTCAATCCACAATTTCACATGACCTTTTTTCAGCTTTCAATTCCCGTTATGCAATTTTCTTTTTTTATTTCACAGCAGTGCCCCCAGGGTACATAAATTGAAATAAATACTTGAAACAACACCAATAGACTTATTCTTCTTTTTTCTTGCTTCAGCACTTGCCTCACAGTGGCTTGAGGCAACCAGTACTTTCATTTGGAACCTGAAAGCGTTCATCATACTACAGAAATGCTAAATTTTAGCCGACCTTTTGCTGGACTTACCTTTGTTACCCCGCCCTGCCGAGCACGATCCGCCTGTTTGAGCTCGTACGTAATGAAGTAGCTTTGTATTTTAAAAGCGATAGGCTTTTTTCGAATTCATGAATCCGCAAAATTTGTTACTTTTGTCTGTCTGGTGGTCTGTCCTTCAATTCAGCCACCGGCGCATAAGTAACAGAAGAACTGTACGACTACATTATACAGGCAAAACCTTTGCAAACATGCAAGTGTGGAACCTTTCTTGATACTGGCCAACACTGAAGATCACAAATGCAACTTTACAAATATTTTAGGCACAACATTGGCATAACTAGTACTGGGCAGTGTTCTTTATTTGAAAAAAAGATGTACCCTTAATGTTTCCGGTAGAAAAAAAATCTTTTGAAAGCAATGTTTTGAGGGAAAAAAGTCCAAAACTCAAGGTGCGATTACAGTAAGCGAAGGTTCGAGCATATTGCGCACTAGGCGTGGCACGAGAAAAAATGTTGAGGGGAAAATACAAAACGTGGGCGCGCCCGGGTCTACAACTCATGGCAGCATTACAGTATCCGAAGGTTCAAGCATATTGCGCGCTAGCTGTGGCACGAGCGAAAATTGAATTGACTTCGGGAAATATCCAGGATGTTTATCGTCGGAAGAGCCAGACAGGGCTTTGAGAGGGTGAGAGGGGTGTTGGAAAGGGAGTAGAGTCAGTTAGCGGTGGGGGCCGCAGAAGATTATCGTGTTTCGTCGACGTTTTCAAGAAACTGGGCAGAGACGTGGCGAACTTGTGTTACAGACCTGTGTTCATAGAACATTTCTCCTAAATTTAACACTAGTACTTCCAATTACACGACCGGCAGGCGCGCACACTCACTTAAACGGCAAGCATATAAATGCCCTTGAACGAACATACATATCCGGCGTCGGCCTCAGCAACCTACGTTCCTAAAAAAATGGCTGATTGCGTACGCAAATAAATGTAAAAAGTAGGTGTATTCTAGAGTACGATTAAAATCCTAGGTTCACGGTGCGCATGTCTGAGAAGGATGCTCTTCATTTAGGGACTTAGGAAATGTCACATTGGCTTCGGTTTCAAACATGTCTTCCAAATAGTGACTGTAGCAGGGTAAATACAGAAGCAGCACCCAACGTCCGACACGCCGAAGCTACACGTCGGCCCTGAGACGCAGCGTAGTAAAGGTGCTCGGACAATTTTCGAAACCGTGTGAGTCGTTACCGCGCGCTTAAATCTTGATACATCTGCGTTTTTTTCCTCGTCTGCCTCAACAGAGATAAACAGCTGGTGTGCAGGGAACGATCGATTCCGCGTCCTTGCTGAAAACGTTGAATGCATAGGCTCAGGGAATCCACTATTAGTGCGGTGTTTTCGTCCCTTCTAGTTCTCAATTGTGTTTAATGTTTTTGTTGTTTCTATGTTACATCGAATGTTCTATGATTGGTGTTTTTAATTTGTTACAGTGTAACAGCACAGGAATAAAATCGTCATGTGCCAAGTACGACACTGCCCTAAAGAACGTAACACCTAATATTTATGCATATTTGTTTATCTGCTTGCTAAAACAATTCTTCCATATACTTTTGTTAGTGTAAAGAGAACCAATTACAGAGAATAAAATTCGGTTATTACCTTTAAAAAAATAGTGTAAAAAAACAAAACGTTCTTACTCCAGCCCATGCGCTGCGGAGCCCGTTCGGATTCTTCGGCTCGGCCTGAAAAAAAAAGACATTTGTTGTATACATTTTTCTCCGCAATAGCGTGTTGAAGTGCTCTCAGCTTCGGGAACAAAGCTTTCTGTTGGGACACCGCTCCTACCACGTTCGATGCTCCCTGCAAGAATAAGTAATAGTAAGGTGAATTGTGGGCATGCCTAGAACAACTGAAGCCAATAATTTTACTTGCTTCTGCCTCCACTGGGGTATAGGCATTCCCGTTGTGCACTGTATTAGAGATATTGATTAACCTTAAGGCATTGGTTTTATGAGGATGTAAATACAATTCACCATTGCAGCATAATGACAGCGAGCAAGGTGGACCTGTAGCGAACAATTTTTCATTGCAAAGAAATAGGTAGGGAGTACAAGGTAAACATCTAGCAACTATGAACACAGTGAAGGGGTTGGAACAGAAGTTTCAGCAGATTATCAACACTCTTCTTTCTGTCAGTAATTAATGTAGCACAGAATACAACGCAGTTGTTCGAAGCAATTGTCACTTTCATTCCACACTTTCAAACAAGGTAGTCCGCCCGGTAAAAGCCCGACGGAGGAGCTACGAGTAACATAATGACATTTTTGCATGCCGAGAAAAAGATAGCTTGGAAGAGAGGACGGAGCTATCTTGCTAGTGTATTTTCCATTTACCAAATGTTGTGAAACTCTAACGGCACATTTCGGCTCGCATAGTCATGGAGATAAATACGTACTCACGTGTTTAATGCTGAATCAAGATGGCGGCCTCAGACCGCAGACAACATTTCGACCAGAAGAGGCTTTATATACACACACACACACACACACACACACACATATATATATATATATATATATATATATATATATATATGTATGTGTGTGTGTGTGTTTGTGTATATATATATATATATATATATATACTCGAAACAAAAACTCACACAGAGGGCAAAAAAATAAAGTAAGTAGAGGCAGCGACACGAAAAAAACATTAAAAGTAAAAATAAAAGTTTACCGACGTTTTAGGCAGAGGACTTCCTTTCTTCAAAGTGAAAAGAAGTCCTCTTCCTGAAACATCAGTGAACTTTTATTTTTATTTTTAATGTTTTCTCTTGTGGCTCTGTCTCTACTTACCTTAGATATATATATATATATATATATATATAAAATTTATATATATATATATATGCAATCAGAATAGAAATTAGGGGTTTGTTGACTAAGACAGAGAAATAAGGGTTGGTGGGTTCGGATCCCACCCGGCAGGCATTTTTTCACCACTTTCTGTCTCAGAAATTCCTTCATCTGTTTCTATGACGTACCGCATTCTCCCCTTTGCTTTTCGACGTCTTCTTGACTGCCAACCATAAAAGGTATATATAAATCTATATATATATATATATTTATACTATCTAAATATATTAATATATATATATATATATATATATATATATATATATATATATATATTGCAAAGGGGTTTATTGGAAGGAAGACAGAGTCCGCTAGACAGGGATCAAGAGGCAAAACCGTCCAAGGTGAACCAGCCAGAGGATTCGACTCGAGCCGCGCGATCAGGCACCGGTGATGACAGCCGTTGATCCGTGGTACATGCTCATTCGGGGATTGACCGGTGGGTGAAGAGGGATTGGACGGCGAGAGCACTTCAAGCAATCTCCATTACAATTGCCCCCGGTGAAGCAGGAGCCATCCTGGCGACTTACGGCGATGAAACGACTGCGGGGTCGTAGTAGGGCTTCAAGCGACTGACGTGGACGGTTTCGCTGCCACGACAGCGAAGGTCTGTAGAGGGCGTCAGTGGTTCTACTGTGTAGTTCACGGGAGAAGTACACTTGAGGACACGGTAGGGGCCGTGATATTTCGAAAGCAGTTTGGAGGATAGACCCGGTGTTGTAGCGGGGACCCACAGCCACACAAGGTCGCCAGCACGAAAGGAAGATGAGGCGTGGTCGTTGTCGTGAAGATGCTTCTGGCGACCCTGGTCATTTGTTGTCAGTGAGCGGGCGAGCTGCCGGCACTCTTCGGCTTGTCGGGTTATGTCCGAAATAGGGTGGCACTCAGACGAATCGGGGCTGTACGGCAGTATTGTATCCATTGTGCAAGACGGCTCGCGCCCATAGAGGAGAAAAAATGGTGAAAAGCTAGTAGTGGTCTGTGCGGCGGTGTTGTAAGCAAACGTTACAAAAGGTAGCACCACATCCCAATTTGAATGATCACGAGCGGCGTACATGGTGAGCATGTCTCCGAGTGTGCGGTTGAATCTCTCGGTCAGGCCGTTCGTCTGTGGGTGGTATGCGGACGTAGTGCGGTGAACAATTCTGCACTGAGCGAGGAGGGATTCAACAACCTCAGAGAGGAATACGCGCCCTCTGTCGCTGAGTAATTCGCGGGGTGCACCATGCCGCAAGACAAGGGACCGCAAGACGAACCCAGCAACATCACGCGCCGTAGCGGCTGGCAGCGCTGCGGTTTCGGCGTAGCGGGTTAGGTAGTCGACCGCAACAATAATCCATCGGTTGCCGGAAGGAGTGCATGGCAAGGGGCCGTACAGGTCGATGCCGACACGATCGTAAGGACGAAGAGGACATGACAAAGGCTGCAGAGGGCCGGCTGGTTGCGGTGCAGGCGTCTTGCGGCGCTGACAGTCAGTGCAAGCACGAATGTATTTGCGCACGAAGCTGTACATTCCACGCCAATAGTATCGTTGGCGGAGGCGAGTGTACGTTTTAAGAAGTCCAGCGTGAGCGGTTTGGGGATCAGCATGGTAAGCAGCGCATACATCCGCACGTAAACTGCGCGGAATCACAAGAAGCCACTTCCGACCATCGGGCATATAATTGCGGCGATAGAGAAGGTGGTCATCCCGTATGGCGAAGTGGGCGGCTTGGCGTCGAAGAGCCCTGGGCCGCGTAGGAGTCGGTGTAGTGGAGAGAAACTCGATGATCTTCGCAATCCATGGATCACTGCGCTGCCGGGAAGCTATGTCGGTGAAGGTCAATGACGCTACGAGCGTATCGGTTCCCGCAAGACGTTCCGGGTTACCAGGCAGCAGGGAGAAGAGACAGGGCATCCGCATCAGAGTGCTTTCGGCCGGATATAAATACACCGCGAACTATTATACTCCTGCAGGCGGAGCGCCCAACGAGCAAGACGTCCCATAGGTTCTTTGAGGGACGACAGCCAGCACAGCGCTAGTGATGGTCGGTTACCACTACCAGTCAAAAGGTGGCCGTAGAGATATGGGTCGCAATTTGGAAAGAGCCCAGACGATGGCAAGCATTCTTTCTCGGTAACCGGATAGTTTTGTTCAGCTTTTGTAAGAGTCCGGCTAGCGTACGCGACGACGTACTCTTCGTAGTTAGGCTTGCGTTGAGCGAGCACCGCACCGAGTCCTGCGCCGCTGGCATCAGTATGGACTTCAGTAGGGGCGTTCGGATCGTAGTGCCGCAGTATGGGTGGCGAAATCAACAGACGCCGCAAAGTTGTAAACGCTTGATCGCACTCCTTGGACCACGAGGACAGGCCATTGTCACCACCGAGGAGCTTGGTCAGTGGCGCAATGATAGACGCGAAATTTCGTACGAAGCGCCGAAAGTACGAGCACAGCCCAATGAAGCTGCGGAGGGCTTTCATTGACGTCGGTTTGGGAAAGTCGGCGACAGCACGGAGCTTTTCGGGATCTGGTAGGATGCCATCCTTTGACACGACATGGCCGAGAATAGTCAATGTGCGAGCACCAAATCGACACTTTTTAAGGTTCAGTTGGAGCCCTGCAGCAGTTAGGCATGTCAATATTTGGTGCAGACGGGTCAGGTGAGTCTGGAAATCCGAAGAAAACACGACGACATCGTCTAGGTAACAGAGACATGTCCGCCATTTGAGACCACGCAAGATGTTATCCATCATTCTTTCGAACGTGGCGGGCGCGTTGCATAGGCCAAACGGCATTACATTAAACTCATATAGGCCGTCTGGCGTGACAAAAGCTGTTTTTGGTCGATCAGACTCAGAAACCGGGACCTGCCAATAACCGGAGCGCAAATCAAGGCTGGAGAAGTATTCAGCACCGTGCAAACAAACAAGGGCATCATCTATTCGAGGCAGGGGATAAACGTCTTTCCGGGTGATCTTGTTAAGGCGGCGATAGTCAACACAGAATCGGAGGGACCCATCTTTTTTCGTTACTAGAGACCACAGGCGACGACCAGGGCTTTGAGAAGGTCGGATGACGCCACGTCGGAGCATATCATCAACATGCTCACTAATCACGCCACGTTCCGATGCCGACACCCTATATGGTCGCTGTCGCAACGGCATGTGGGTACCTGTGGTCAATGTGATGGGCGCGACCGTGGATGTTCTGCCCAAAGAGCTTGCTTGCAGTCAAAGGAAGACTGAAACGTCCTAAGAAGAGCCAGAAGGTCTTTGCGTTGCGGGGGTTCTAAATCGAAGCGATGGACTTCTGGAAGATGTCGTCAGAGGTGGGCGTATTGGTGGGACCAATCGCGTTCAGCGAATGTAGCTGCTGTGAAGGTTGCGTTGTCGGAAAACGTCGAGGCTGAAGAGGATTCGACAGGTTCAATATTGCCGACAGTTTCCCCCACGAAGCAAGCTGAAAGGGTGGGTCGTTGGTTGCAAACAAACATCGCTGTTCGGCCAGATAGGAGTGTCAGCACAGCAAACGGAAGCGGCAAACCCTTGCGAGCAACGAAAACGTGTGATGGCGTAAATAAAACAGGTCCATCCGCCAGAGTACTGCCAGAAAGGGCGACGAGAACTGAGCTTTGCGGCGGGATATCCACGTCTTCGTCTACGGCCAGCTTTTCTCCGTTAGTAGAGGAATCGTTCGGGGTCGGAGCGTCATTTTGCGAACAGAATTCCACTTCGGCGCGCGGCGCGCAGTCAATTACGGCGTTCTGGTTCGACAAAAAGTCCCACCCAAGGATAACGTCATGTGAGCACATGGACAAGACGGCGAATTCAATTGTGTAGAGAATATCTTGAATGGCGACTCGAGCAGTACACGCAGCCAAAGGTGTAACATGTTCTGAGCTTGCAGTTTGGAGAGAAAGCCCCAGAAGTGGCGTCGTGACTTTCTTCAGCGAGCGACATAGTTTAGTAGCACTGATGACCGACACGGCTGCTCCGGTATCAACAAGCGCCAGCGCAGGAGGTACTCCATCATTAACACGTCAATTACATTTTGCGGAGGTAGGTGAGGGCTTCGGTATTTCGACGGGTGCGCAGTTCGTGCCTCAGGAACTGCGCTGAATCAGTTTCCCTCTGGAGTGGGGGGCGGAGTGACGGCGCATGGGGGATAGGGAGCGGCGACGGGGTGACGGCGATCGGCGGCCTCGAAGATCTGACGGTCGGCGGAAAACGAGGTTGGAGGAGGTCCTGAGGACACGTTATGATGTGGTGGTCGTGCGGCGTAGGCGGACGGTCTGGGGCACACGAGGAGATGAAAGCGACACTAGCGGCGGCAGTAACGGGCAACGTGACCGGGCAGCAGCAAGAAAAACATATAGGGACCGGTTGTCGGGAGTGCGCCAGGGAATACCGTACGGCACAGCTGGTGGTCTGGTCGGTGGGAAACAATGGGGAGCGGCTCAAAGTGGGAGGTGCCACTGCTGGTATCGCTGGCCGAAACGACCGGAAAGATGGGTGCACTGGCTGCGCGAGACAGTCGGCGTACGTCATTGGGCATGACTGCTGGAGCTGCAGCGACTGTAGCTGTGAGCGGCGCCGCGACTGTAGCTGCCACCTGCGGAACGGCCAGGGGTGCGACCGCTGCGGTAGCGCGACGTTAGCAGGGCGGTGAGTGCCTCGGCAACGTGTTCGCGAATGGTTGCCTGCAGAGCAGAAGGCAGGCTGGACGAAGCCTGCTCAGTAAACGGCACCAGCGATAGCTGACGTGCTACTTCCTCGCGGACAAATTCTTTGATTTTCGCCTCGAGCTGCAATTGGGTTCGAAGAGAACGTGAGGCTCGAGAGAGATTCCGTGGTCGGCAATGAATGGCGAACCAAGGCCCTTTGCCGGCGCAGTTCCTCAAAACTTTGGCACAAGGCCAAGTCACTTCAGTCACGGATCGAGGGTTCTTGGACACAAGCATGTGGAACGTGTCGTCGTCCACTCCTTTCATGATGTGTTTGATTTTGTCATCATCGGACATGGACGAGTTGACGCGCCGACAAAGATCCACAAACGTCTTCAATGTAACTGGTGAAGTTCTCACCCGGTGTTGCGCCCGTGTACGCAGGCGTTGTTCAGGCGTGCAGTTTCCGTACGGCGGGTCGATCAAAGTCACGAGTTAAGTTGTTCTTGAAGTCAGCCCAGGTCTTCATGGTCGCTGCGTTGTTGTTATACCACAAGATCGCGGGTTTTTCGAGGGAAAATGGACGTTGTGCAGCTTGGTAGCGTCGTCCCATTTGTTGTAAGCGCTAACCTCGCTCGTAAGAAGAACAACCAATCTTCAACGTCATAGTCACCTTTACCGCTGAAAAACGGCGGGTCGCGCTGACGGAGCGCCCAGCGCAGATGACCGATGGCAGCCTGTGGAGGCGGTTTGGTCGGCAGCGGCCATGGGGTGACGGCATTGGTAGCTTCCGGCTGCGGAGTTCCAGGCTGTACGACGGTTTACCTCAAACCCCGGCTCCTCCACCAATTGCAAAGGGGTTTATTGGAAGGAAGACAGAGTCCGCTAGACAAGGATCAAGAGGCAAAACCGTCCAAGGGTGAACCAGCCAGAGGGATTCGACTCGAGCCGCGCGATCAGGCACCGGTCATGACAGCCGTTGATCCGTGGTACATGCTCATTCGGGGATTGAGCCGGTGGGTGAGAGGGATTGGACGGGCGAGAGCACTTCAAGCAATCTGCTCATTACAATATATATATAAGTATATATATATATATATATATATATATATAGGGCGAATCAAAAGTGGGGAAATGAGGGGCTCCGTCAAATAAGACAGAAAATAAGGGTTGGCAGTCACGAAAACCTCGGAAAGCAAAGGGGAGGCTGTAGTGGGGCATAGAAAGAGATGATTTTTTTTAGTCGAAAAGAAAGTGGTGAAAAAATGCCGCCGGGGTGGGATCCGAACCACGACCTCCAGAAATACCGGTCTTGTGCGATAACCACTACGCTACCAGCGGGGCTGTTTCACCGCAGCACTTTCTCGGGTATTTTGTTAAGTAATTTTTGTTTCCTGCACTTGGGGGTGTAGCCAGCGCCACTCGGACTACTCGGGGTGAAGGGGACCTTCTTTTTAACCCCCGGGCCGTGACTCGAGTGTCTACGACATGTCCAGAGTGGTCGACCAGCGTTGAACCCTTAAGCTCCCTTTGCACCAAGACTGCCAGAACAGAGGCCCTCGTTAAGCATGTAGCGAATCAGAAAATGGGAAATTAGGGGCTCCGTCAATAAGACAGAAAATAAGGGTTGGCAGTCAAGAAAACCTCGGAAAGCAAAGGGGAGGCTGTAGTGGGGCATAGAAAGAGAGAGATGAAGATTTTTTTAGTCGAAAAGAAAGTGTGAAAAAATGCCCGCCGGGTGGGATCCGAACCCACGACTCCAGAATACCGGTCTGGAACGATAACCACTACGCTACCAGCGGGGCTGTTTCCCCAGCACTTTCTCGGGTATTTATGTTAAGTAATTTTTGTTTCCTGCACTTGGGGGTGGTAGCCAGCGCCACTCGGACTACTCGGGGTGAAGGGGACCTTCTTTTTAACCCCCGGGCCGTGACTCGAGTGTCTACGACATGTCCAGAGTGGTCGACCAGCGTGAACCCTCTTAAGCTCCCTTTGGCACCAAGACTGGCCAGAACAGAGGCCCTCGCTAAGCATGTAGCGAATCAGAAAATGGGAAATGAGGGGCTCCGTCAAATAAGACAGAAAATAAGGGTTGGCAGTCAAGAAAACCTCGGAAAGCAAAGGGGAGGCTGTAGTGGGGCATAGAAAGAGATGAAGAATTTTTTTAGTCGAAAAGAAAGTGGTGAAAAAATGCCCGCCGGGTGGGATCCGAACCCACGACCTCCAGAATACCGGTCTGGTGCGATAACCACTACGCTACCAGCGGGGCTGTTTTCCCACACTTTCTCGGGTATTTATGTTAAGTAATTTTTGTTTCTGCACTTGGGGTGGTAGCCAGCGCCACTCGGACTACTCGGGGTGAAGGGGACCTTCTTTTTAACCCCCGGGCCGTGACTCGAGTGTCTACGACATGTCCAGAGTGGTCGACCAGCGTTGAACCCTCTTAAGCTCCCTTTGGCACCAAGACTGCCAGAACAGAGGCCCTCGCTAAGCATGTAGCGAATCAGAAAATGGGAAATGAGGGGCTCCGTCAAATAAGACAGAAAATAAGGGTTGGCAGTCAAGAAAACCTCGGAAAGCAAAGGGGAGGCTGTAGTGGGGCATAGAAAGAGATGAAGAATTTTTTAGTCGAAAAGAAAGTGGTGAAAAAATGCCCGCCGGGTGGATCCGAACCCACGACCTCCAGAATACCGGTCTGGTGCGATAACCACTACGCTACCAGCGGGGCTGTTTCCCAGCACTTTCTCGGGTATTTATGTTAAGTAATTTTTTTTCTTTCCTGCACTTGGGGGTGGTAGCCAGCGCAACTCGGACTACTCGGGGTGAAGGGGACCTTCTTTTTAACCCCCGGGCCGTGACTCGAGTGTCTACGACATGTCCAGATGGTCGACCAGCGTTGAACCCTGTTAAGCTCCCTTTGTGGCACCAGACTGCCAGAACAGAGGCCCTCGCTAAGCATGTAGCGAATCAGAAAATGGGAAATGAGGGGCTCCGTAAAAAAGACAGGAAATAAGGGTTGGCAGTCAGAAAACCTCGGAAAGCAAAGGGGAGGCTGTAGTAGGGCATAGAAAGAGATGAATTTTTTTTTAGTCGAAAGAAAGTGGTGAAAAAATGCCCGCCGGGTGGGATCCGAACCCGAAAATTCTTCATCTCTTTCTATGCCCCACTACAGCCTCCCCTTTGCTTTCCGAGGTTTTCTTGACTGCCAACCCTTATATATATATATATATATATATATATACAGCAGCTTGTAATTGCCACGTCAGTTATACAAATATATGAGACATCAAACCGTGGATTTTCTTCTGCAAGCCTACGTAGGCGGCTATATGTACAAACGTCTGTTATCCTGAACGACTGAGTATGTTCCGCCACGTGGATTTCTGACTATCCGTTACCGCGCCGGGGCCTGCGCGCGCGTCAGAGAGAAACGCACCTACTACCTACACACGAGGATGCACTGCTTCCGGATCGAGCAAAGAGGGTAAATTCTGGTAAAACTGATCTGAAACTTCCACGACGAAAGTTTCGGCAGACGTATTCTTTATGTCCGACGTCAATATGGGGACAAATTCACAGGTACGAGGTGCGCTGACGGATGAAGCCATCATTTCGTAGGTTTTATTAAACGCATAGATGTCGCTTTGAATGAAGACGAGAAGTAGGAGGACGAATGTCCCGGAAGTAATGACTGCAGAGAATGCTGCCTCCCTCTTCAGGGTATGAGAAGCCTAACAGTGGCTATTCGCTACATTCGACCTTTAGAACAATGCAATACGTGCTAGCTGTAGCCTTAAACTAGAAAATTCAGGCAGAAAGCACACACTTTCTAAACCATCAAGCAGTTGACATGCCCTTCTGGTTCCCAACAGCATTGTAGGGCGGCCATTGCTCACCGCCGTTAGTCAAAAGTTCCAATGTTTAAAACTTATGTGGCTTCCACTTAAAATTAAATTAGCAAGCTTTTACTTCAAATATGTGGGCAAAATAAAGATCCTCCTTGTAGATGGACCCTTTGTTCTTGACAATTGAAATCTTAAAACTATTCTATGTAAAAAATGAACGAACCGAGAGCAGTACCTAGGCTTAACAAGACATAACAATCAAAAATGGAGGCAAGGGGTCTTTATGGCACAAGAGCCGAGGCTTAGAAGCGAATTCAGGGATTATGTAAGCATCTCGAAAAACTTAAGTCGGGCTGAGCGAAAAAATTCGCCCCGTAAGCTTGCTTGAGCACGCCTGTGATTATAATTCTGAGTACAATTTGAAGTCTTTCTTGTTTTCTACCGACTCAAGCGGGAAGGCGTTTAAATCCAACTACATCGCTTGCTTGGTACGTGATCCCCTAAACTAGCCCTTCTTTGGCCTAGTGGCGTATGCACAGTCACTGGTTTCACACATAGGGGTGTTATTTTGTTCGCTACAATACTTTTCACCTGTGCGCCTTGCTACCAACGAATATTATTTTCTCCTATCTAGTCTTGTTGCTTGTTTTCATGTTTGTAAAACCTCTCGTTTCTTATGTTGTTTTCTTACGGACTGTAGCTACCATGCCCAAATAAAGCTAGATTCTCCTGTATCACCTGTTGTGCTTTCAGTGTTCCTAAAGCCCTCGCTCAAGGTCTTATTGCGTACTTTTAAACGCTGTCTGCCCTTCTTGATCCCCAGACAATATTGTCTGAACATAACTTTCCTGTGACAGGCGGCAGCCCTGCTTTCCTTCTCGGCTTCTGTTTCACAAGCCCCCATTATCTCACTCGTTTTCTCTCTGAAGGAACCTAACACTACAGCAGACACACTAAGGTTGATTGCTGTTCCTCTGACGAAGGAATCCTGCAGAAGAGCTAGAAGTGTCTGAGGTTGCGAGCTAGTTTTGCGGGATATACATTGTGGGACAGTTCAGGGACAGGTACAGCGAGGGATTTGGTATTCAGATGAGAAATCAGACATATATATCTATCTATCTATATATAATAATATATATATATATATATATATATATATTGTCACGAGTGCGTCTGCTATGAGACGGAGCCACGAAGACGACGACGACGAAAGGCTCCTCCACGTGGCGCGTGTAGAAGAGTTCGTGGAACGGCTCGTGCTTTGGAACGCTGATTTGGCTGATCGGCGCTTCGCGTGAGACCACGTCTTTTTGGTGGCTTTCTTTCTAGAGGCACAAGTTCGCCTAAATAAATCTCCGTTTGTCTTTGCCCCAACTTCGCCTGCTGCACTTCTTGCAACGGAACACTGGTGGAAGGTGCGGGGTATGTCCAGCAGTCCTACCTGGCAGCCGCTCATCTAGCCCCGTCAGTCCTCATCTCATCGACACGCCTGTCCATCGCAGCAGCCGTCGCCTTCTGGGCCTAACCCCTGAATTCGGCCTCATGCCCGGGAACGCTCAGGCAGCCTCAAGCTCGCGAAACGCAAACCATGGAGTCCAACAACTCACAGGTGATTTTCCAACAACCTCGGCAGCCACCCAGCTTCCATGGCGAAGTGTACGAAGACGTCGACGACTGGCTAGACCAGTACGAACGAGTCGCTTCATGCAACCTCTGGAATGCCGTCCACAAACTAAGAAACGTATACTACTCGCTAGAAGACGGCGCCCGTATATGGTTTGAGAACCATGAAGCAAGCCTTCGAACGTGGGACGACTTCCGTCACGACATTCGCGAGGCATTCCCGAACGCAGATCGTCGGGACAAACGCATTGCAGCTCCTTGAATCGCGCGTGCAGAAGCCAAACGAAAGTGTGGCAATGTTCGCTGAGGACATGGCGCGCCTTTTTCGCCGAGCCGATCCCGACATGTCCGAGCCGAAAAAGCTCCGGTACCTTATGCACGGCGTGAAGGAGCAGCTCTTTGCCGGACTCGTGCGAAACCCGCCACAGACTGTGCCGCAGTTTATAAAAGAAGCTACCGCCATCGAACGAGTCGCTGCGTGATCGCTGCCGCCAATACAACCGAATGGACAATGCGACTTCTGCGCACGCCGCCATTCTTTTCACCAGCCAACGAAAATTCGCTGCGTGACCTCGTCCGGAGCATTGTCCAAGAAGAACTGAGAAAGCTTACCACGAGTTCCTCGCAGCCAGCCATTGCTACATCGCTGAGGTGTCCGCGAAGAGATTCGTCAAGCGATTGTCCCACCTGAACCCAGCCACGAAGTTTTACAAGTGAGCTATGCGAATGCCCTGGGTCGTCCGTCGTCTGCACGGCCCTCTTTCCCAACGCAACGAAAGCCGCTTCTGGGACATGGTCCCGCACTGAGCCAATCTTCCAGCCACCGATACGCAAGACCAACGTATGCGCACCGCAGACCAAACACCGCTATGCTACCACTGCGGTGAGGCGGGTCACGTGTACCGTCGCTGCCCATACCGCGAGATTGGACATTGCCGGTTTTTCACCCACCGCTCGTCGCCCTCCTCGTTTCGGGGAACGACCACCTGAAATCGACGCCTATCTCGCGGCGAGGCAAGAGCAGTCTGTGAGACAGCGACCACGCTCGCCCTCGCCAGCTCGCTTGAACACTTCGTTCAATCGTCGAAGCTCTCAGGATGCGTCAAGGGGGAGGTCTCCAAGTCCCCACCGGGAAACTAGAACCGGCAACCTCTGGAGGCAAGGTTGCTGCCGATGGAAGCTGCGAAGACCCTCCAATGTCGCCGGCGGTCGATCGGCGTACGGCGGAAGAATGCGCTGATGAAGTGGTGAGCGCCGATCTTTCTGTTTTAATCGACGGGCAGGAAGTAACTGCTCTGGTGGACACTGGCGCAGATTTTTCGATAATGAGCCAAGGACTCGCAGACAAGCTCAGAAAGGTAAAAACGCCGTGGACTGGGCCACAGATTCGATCCGCAGGAGGCGATGTAATGACGCCGACGGGCAAGTGTACTGCGAGAATCTGTATAAGTAAGACGAATTTTGTCGGCACTTTCGTCATCCTTCCCCAGTGCTGTAAAGACCTTATCTTGGGAATGGACTTTCTGCGAGAATATCACGCCATTATTAATATCCCAGAGCGCCTAGTCACATTCTCTACCGACGTCACGGCTCGAGACCTCGATTACGAACAATGCTCGTCGACCTTGCGTATAGTAGATGAAGACGTCGTCTTGCCACCGAGGTCGTGCGCCTTGGTTTCCGTGAAGTGCGAGGGTTCCTGGTGTGGTGAAGGGATAGCTGAAGCAACAAGTGACCTTCTTTTTACCCGTGGCATCTCGATCGCGCGAGGAGTAGTGCACCTAAATGATAATTGCACCGAAGTACTTCTAACAAACTTCAGCAACGAACGCCAGCAAATCTCGAAAGGAACCGCCGTAGCACGCTTTGAGAACATTGAAGAAAACTTAGAATGTCTAGCCTTACAGGCCGAAACAGCGCCAGGTGGCGGTGAACCCTCCGTCTTCGACATATGCCCTGGTCTACCATCCACGAAGCAACAATGCCTGCTGGAGCTATTACAACAGTTTATTGATTGCTTCTCTTCTACAACCAAGGTACGACAAACGCCCTTACGAAGCATCGGATCATTACCATGGACGATGGGAGACCTGTTCGCTAAAACCCGTATCGTGTCTCTCCCAAGGAACGAGACGCTATAAGGGACCAGGTAAAACAAATGCTGGAGGACGATGTGATACAGCCATCGCAAAGCCCCTGGGCTTCTCCTGTTGTTCTGGTGCGGAAGAAGATGGTAGTCTACGCTTCTGTGTCGACTACCGCAAGCTAAACCAAGTCACCAAGAAGGATGTGTACCCGCTACCGCGAATCGACGACTCCCTTGACAGACTGCGCCACGCACGGTATTTTCGTCGATGGATCTCAGGAGTGGTTACTGGCAGATCGAGGTCGATGAGCGGGACCGGGAGAAAACTGCATTTGTGACACCGGATGGACTTTATGAATTTAAGGTTCTCCCTTTTGGTTTATGCTCAGCTCCAGCAACATTTCAACGGCTCATGGACACTGTCTTGACCGGCCTGAAATGGCAAACGTGCCTTGTGTACCTCGATGACGTTGTTGTCTTTCCGCCACTTTCGAGGAGCACTCGGAAAGACTTTGCTTGGTCCTCCAGGCATTACGTTCCGCCGGACTCACACTCAAGCCGGAGAAGTGCCATTTCGGTTACGAGAAGCTCCGCTTTTTGGGCCACGTCGTTAGCCACGAATGAGTACAGCCAGACCCTGACAAAATTGCAGCTGTCGCCGATTTCCCGAAACCTACGGACAAAAAAGGCGTACGCCGCTTTTTGGGACTCTGCTCAGTATTACCGCCGATTTATTCCAGCCTTTTCCCACATCGCAGCCCCCTTAACCCGCCTAACCCGAGATGATACCCCTTTGTGTGGAACAAGGAACAGCAAACAGCATTTAATGAGCTGAAGCAGCGCATGCAACCCCGCCGGTTTAGCCCATTTTGACGAAGACGCAGCGACCAGCATCCCACACGGACGCAAGCAATATCGGATTAGGAGCAGTTTTAGTACAAAAGCAAGATGGTGCCCGAAAAGGTTCTTGCTTTCGCAAGCAGGACGCTCTCCCATGCGGAGTCGAACTACTCGGCAACTGAAAAAGAATGCCTTGCGGTTGTATGGGCGGTGTTGAAATTTCGGCCTTACCTGTATGGACGGCCGTTTCAAGTCGTAAGCGACCATCATTCACTATGGCTGGTTGACGAGCCTTAGAACCCTTCGGGGCGCCTTGCGCGCTGGAGCCTGAGGCTCCAAGAATTCGACATAACCGTCGTTTATAAATCTGGGACGACAGCACTCCGATGCGGACTGTCTCTCCCGAGCTCCAGTAACGCCTGCAGACGATGAAGAATACGACATTCCGTTCTTAGGAGCTGTGAACACGACCACCATGTCCCAGAAGCAGCGCGAAGACCCAGAACTGCGGCCACTCATCGACTTTTTGGAGGGACAGACAAGTAGTGTTCCAAAAGCCTTCACAAGAGGGTTGTCATCCTTCTCGTTGCGGAACAATGTGCTCTTTAAGAGGAACTTCACCCCTAATGGCAATACTCACCTCCTAGTCGTCCCCGCTACGCTACGCAATGAAATATTACAAGCGTGTCATGACGAACCCACCGCGGGTCATCTGGGCTTCACTCGCACGTTGGCCAGAATCCAGGAGAAATATTATTGGCCAAGGCTTTCCCTCACCGTTAGACATTATGTCCGGACGTGCCGTGATTGTCAACGACGGAAACCGCCACCGGGACGACCAGCCGGTTTGCTTCAACCAGTTCAGATTCCTGAAAAACCTTTTGAACAAGTTGGAATGGACCTTTTGGGACCTTTCCCACTTTCATCTTCCGGGAACAAATTCGTAGTCGTTGCAACCGACTATCTCACCCGCTACGCCGAGACAAGGCCCTTACAACGAGGAACAGCTGCAGAAGTGGCCCACTTCTTCCTCGAGAACATCGTGCTCAGACACGGCGCTCCATCGATCGTAATCACAGACCGCGGAACAGCCTTCACGGCGCAGCTCATGGAAGCTGTCATGACGCTCAGCGGGACTTCCCATAGGAAGACAACCGCATACCATCCGCAAGACCAACGTTTGACCGAGCGCATGAACAAAACGATCGCGGACATGCTCTGCATGTATGTAGATGTCGAGCATAAAACCTGGGATACCATTCTGCCGTACGTAACTTTCGGATACAACACGGCGCGACAGGAGACGACCCGAATGTCACCCTTCAGGTTACTCTACGGTCGCGAAGTGTCGACCATGTTGGACGCTATGCTACCACATGCCGACAGCGACGACCATGTCGACACGGAAGAGTTTACACGGCGAGCGGAAGAGGCACGGCAACTTGCTCGCGTGCGCACAAGCAATCAGCAACGCCATGACGCCAACCGCTACAATCTCCGCCACAGGCACGCGGACTTCCAACATGGCGACCATGTGTGGGTGTGGAGTCCTGTTCGTCGCCGCGGGCTCTCAGAAAAGCTGCTTAGACGATACTTTGGACCATACAAAGTTCTGCGTCGGCTGAGTGACGTTACGTATGAAGTTATCCCGGTCAGCACTGTACCCGCAGGACGTCGTAAACTTCAGCCTGAAACCGTTCACGTGGTGCGCATGAAACCCTACTATTCAAGATGAGCCGACGTTCACGCCGCCACACTCCGGGACTGTGCCCATTTTCTACCATTTTCTACGGGTAGCTACTACCCTGAGCATCGGGACGATGCCCTTTAGAGAGGGGGGCAAATGTCACGAGTGCGTCTGCTATGAGACGGAGCCACGAAGACGACGACGACGAAAGGCTCCTCCACGTGGCGCGTGTAGAAGAGTTCGTGGAACGGCTCGTGCTTTGGAACGCTGATTTGGCTGATCGGCGCTTCGCGTGAGACCACGTCTTTTTGGTGGCTTTCTTTCTAGAGGCACAAGTTCGCCTAAATAAATCTCCGTTTGTCTTTGCCCCAACTTCGCCTGCTGCACTTCTTGCAACGGAACAATATATATATAGTCTGGAATCAAAAACTCACACAGAGCGCGAAAAAATAAGGTTATTAGAGACAGAGACACACGAGAAGGACATCAAAGGACATCAAACATACAAACAAAAGTTTACTGACGTTTCAGGGAGAGGACCTTCTCGTGTGTCTCTGTCTCTACTAACCTATGTATATATATATATATATATATATATATATAATATATATATTATAAATTAGCAAATCAAAGAAAGGAAAAATGAGGGTCTCGCTGAATTAAGACAGATAAGGGTTGGCAGTCAAGAAAACATCGGAAAGCAAAGGAAAGGGGGGAATGCGGTAGGTCATAGAAACAGATGAAGAATTTTTTGAGTCAGAAAGAAAGTGGTGAAAAAATGCCCGCCGAGTGGGCACCCGGTGAGCATTTTCACCACTTTCTTTCAGACACAAAAAATTCTTCATCTGTTTCTATGACTGCCAACCCTTATATATATATCTATATATAATATATATATATATATATATATAGTATATATATATATATATTATATATATATATATATATATTATATATATATATTATATATATATATATATATATATATATATATATATCTATATTATATATATATATATATATATATATATATATATATACTTTTTAAGCTAGGGAAGGATGGAGGGAGCGACAGACAGAGACGAGCGACAGAAAGAAATAACTGCAAGCGCCAACCTTGCGAGACGGTTACCCTGTCTCTCTTTATGATCAGCGTGCGGCCTTTATTGTTTTTCCACCCATCACGGTGGCTGAGTGGCTAAGGCGTCGTGCTGCTGCGCCAAAGGACGCGGGTTCGATCCCGGTAGCTGTGGGCGCTTTTGACATGGAAGCAAAACGCTAACACACCCGTGTGTCGAGATTAACGGCGCACGCAAAGAGACCCAGGCGGTAAAAATAATCCGGAGCCCTCCAATACAGCTTGCCTCATATCCCAAGTGTAGCTTCAGTGTGTTAAACCCCACAATCAATTCAAAAATCATTGGTTTTTGGCGGCCCTTTTTGAATATAAACTTTGGTTTGAAATCACCGAAAATAAACTCAGTGCTCTGAGGTTCCTTAATGTTAACGAGTAAAAGTAATCAGAAAAAGAACTGTTTCTTACCCATCAACAAAAAGGTGGCAATAACCACGAGCAGCATTGTTGCCTTTCCAGCCACCATCTTTATCGAATGCCGGAAAAGCAGAAGTAGTCAAGTCTGTAGTGAACGAACAACATTATCGTTTGCGGATATCGTGAATTATCAATATCTCGAAATAATTCTGTACCCCGCTTTTAGTAAGTATTTCCTCCTTACTAAGCAAGGCTGGTAAACTCGTAAAAATTTTCAATGCTGTGGCCGAACTTAGCTCATGCCAAAGCTAAGGGTTGAATATATAAAACGATGTCAAGTAAAACACTTCATCAACGCGTTGTTAACTTTGTCCTCAAGGTATATAGCACCGTGGTAGTTTGTATAGCATACAGGCTAGGGGCTAATTACAGCGTTATAATGAGCACTACGGGATACATTTGATGGAAGTGGTAATGTTTCGAACCAGCCCAAATTCTACCAAGGTAAAGAGCAAGCAAGATTTTGTTAAGCGTTATATAAAGTGAATGGAGATGTGCATGCCGAAGTTCTAAGAATCCGTTATAATGGGTACGGAAATACAAACTTTCTTCGGTGCACCTAGCTAATAGGCGCGAAGCACCGTAGGGCTCGGGCTGTCGGCGTCTCCTGTCGTCGTGTTATTCAGCCACGGTAAATCAAGTTGTCAAATGATGGTTAAAAAATCGCGGGCCATCTCCAATAACGTGAAAAAAGGAGAGGGGAGAAGCATACACGGTAAGTGTGTTTTTGGCGCCTTGGCGTTTTTGGCCACGGAGATTGGCTCGTTTGGGGGTAGAGGTATACAGCTTTGCTTTACATGTCTGGTCTTTAAAGAACCAGCCATTCTTGCGCGAAGCGTTGTAGAACGAGTGTCCCGGTGTGTTCTTTCAGTATACATTTTGCCCATGTAGATGAAACGTTCTAGAGCGAGGCGTTGAAAGACGAGTGTCCCGCTTTTTTAGTTTCGTGACTACATGAGGCGACTACGACAGGAGACGCTACATCCGACCCCTCAGGGGCTCCGAACCTAAAACAAGCGTATTATGGATACACATGGATAAAAAGATGTAAAATAGTTTGAAGTAATTTGAAATAGAGGAATGATCAGGATTTCATTGAAGTAATAAAAAAATCGCACACCATGTCCACTAACGTGAAACGTGGGGATTGGCGGAACATGCCGTGTATAACAGTATTCTTGGCGCCTTGGCGTTTTTTCCAACGCAGATGAAACCGCTGCGGGTACAGGTTTACAGCTTTTCTATAAGTGTCTCGTGTTAGTGAAGCACTAAGCATTCTTGCTCGAGCCGTAAACCTGTGTCCCGGTGTTCTCTTAGTAGGCGCTACGAAGCATTCCAGCGTGAGTTGTAAACGAGTGCCCGAGTGTTTTTGTTTAGTACGCGTTACGTTATATCTCGAGGTGTAAAGGAGTGTCCGGGTATATTAGTACTGTGACTACAAGGACGACGAATACGACGTTGACAGCCCGAGGTTGTACAGGCAGAACCCCTAAATGAATGTGCCAAGTTCCGCCTCAAAAGTGGTTCCAAATGCCAGCTTTTCTCCTCTGAAGCATACATCTTAGCATGCTGCTACATGAAGACGACTTACGGCCAGTCCGCCTCCCATTTAACCATTCAAATTCGGTTCAACGCAGGAGAGGGCGCCTCCACCTCAGCAAGCGCGCGATTGCTCCTCCCACCGGCGCTTCTCCGGCACCCAATCAGCGCGCGCCGTGTGGCAAAATAGAGACACACAATCTTTCAATACACTGTGTGATTCGCCCCTTCACAGGTTTCGTGTTAGTGGACACGGTCTTTGTTTTTTAAGTGTTTTCAAGGCCAAAGCACCATGGCTTCCCGTAAACGTACTTGCATTAGCATTGGTTATTGCTCATTGTCTTTGCGTCTGTTTCCATGCTTTTGTTTCGAAGTCTATTGCCGTGCTTTGCTTGAATAGGGAGACGGGACACACTTCAGAACACATATTTCCTAGAATAAAAGATTCTCGTGGCTGGTGCGCACCTATTTAGCTCGCGTCAGGTCGCTTGAGCCTGTTCTTATTAGGTGCCTTCCGTGTTCTCACTGCTGCGCTCCCCGAGGGTTTTTGATGCCTCCTGTAGGGAATTCAACGTAGATTTTGTATTCGTGAGTTCGCTGTTGCTTTTAACAGGAAAGGCCGCTTGGCTTTATATATTTCCTAATATATTACGCAAGCTACACTGATTGCTGCCTAAATAATTGCTCAATACACCTCCTCGGGGTGCCTCTGAACACGATGACGTGGTTTCGATTCCTGGCCACGGCGGCCGCTTTTCTGATGGAGAATAAAAGCAAGAACGTCCGTGTGTACCAGATTTTGGCGCAGGGTAAGAATTCCCAGGTTGCCAAAATTAATCCTGGGCCCTCCACTACGGCGCGCCTCATCGCCTACGTCGCCTCGGCGCGTTAAATCATAGAATGTAATAAAAATCTACAATTCCTTGGATATAAAAACAGTATTATCATATTGTGAGAATAACGGCAGTGTAGCACACACGTAAAATACTACGCGTTTTAGAAGCAAAAATTACGTTCACGTATTTGTAGGTACACCATGGAAAGGCAATGTGTGATATTGAATTCTATCGTGGACACTTAATATTGTGGTTAAATGCAACAGGTGGCCCCTCCGAACATAAATGTACTGGGAGGCTATGTTTACTTTGATACATTACAAAATTAAACTTTGTGTGTGTTCGTAGAATGACGTTAGGGTTTTATTAATAAGGTACTTGAGAGTACGGTTTAAAAACATGAACGAAAGTTTACATGGTAGCATTTTATATTTTTAAAAAAGCATGCCCCAGCCTGACTGCAAATGCTAAAATCGGGTAGTTGTAGGTACTTACTTGTAAAGCAGCAGTGGTGGTACCTTACAGCAGAGTTAACATTGGGTGAGTCGGGCAGCCTTTTATACAAAAAACGGATACTTCACTTGATTGGCCCTGTCAAATATTTGAAGCACGCTATGCACGCCAAAATAGCTATATAAAGAAATATAGATAACGTTAAAGATTGATTTCAGCAACGAATATGTTGAAGCAACATTTTTTAGTGAGGCCAACAAAGTGCTTCAACATGGCTGTAAAGAAATATTGAGAATATTGTTTTTATGTGTTTTATCTCATATGTTCTCCTGTTGCATCAATAAAAGCACAGGTAATTTGGTCTCCTGTACTGACATATTGAATATAGCAAGAGCAGATTGACGCCATCCTCGTCCATTGACGGGTACAATTGAGTGATTTTCTTTTGCAACTGAGGTTCAATAATTTTATCGGGAAGGAGAAGCACTGTATTCGTGCATGCGCGAAACCATGAGAGGTTATTTTCCACGTAATTTTTCTAAATTGCAGCAGCGTACCTGTCACTCAAAAACATAAGATAAAATTCAGTACGAGGACAGCTTTTTCGAACAACATAACAGTAAATCAGAGCCCGTATCCTCTCAAGCTTCCACTTAAAGTCCTCCTGTTATTTCAAATAGTTGGGTTTGATTTGTAATTTAATTGTGGCGGAGCCGACCTTTTTATCTTGTGACAGAAATTAGTACAGTCTTCTAATTACATTGGACCGAAGTTAGAAACCTATGGGACGCCATACTTTTATATGCATCGCATATAAGCAGTCCCTAATACCTGCCGAAACATTAATAGTTAGCAGAGCAAGCAAAATCTATGATACCTACCACAGATCTGGCGACTGACCTGGCTTAAGGGCGGGCGCAGCAAATTAAATATTAATGATGCTCATCAGCAGTTTATTTAGGTCTACTACAAGAGGAAGGTTTCTCCCATTGACTTTCACCCGCGGCTCAGCTGCCCTGCCGGAGTCCACACTTTGCGTCCAAATATTCATATTTTGTCTCTTCATCGAGTAATGGTCTTCCCGTTCTCCTAGTCCCATATGTCGGGTGGCCAATCTATTGCTCTCGTGGTCCACGTGTTGTCAGTTCGTCATACTACATCGCCAACCCAGGTCCATTTCTTCTTCGGAATTTGAACTAAAGTTACCTCGCTAGTCTAGGTTGCTCGTGTCCAGTCCCTAAGCGTTTCTCATTTCATTATTCGCTCCATTGCACGTTCGTTGGATCGAAGTTTGCTTTCTAGTGGTTTATAAGGCTCAAACTTTCCACCGCATTTTTAGCACTGGCAAGATGCTTTGACTGATTACCGATCTTTTTAGGGATAGACGTAGCTTACTTTTGATATTTGTGAGTGCTGGCCGAGTACACCGTAACCTAATCATATTCTGCGCCGGACTACATGAGATGCTTCGCATCTAAAAATCTGTCTTTGGAGGCTTTCAGTGGCAAAACGTATTCGGTAGCGCTTGGATGGTACAGGTGCCAAGCTTCTAGGGCTATTTGTAAGCTTTGCTTACGGATTGTGACTTTTTTTCTTATTGAGTGGACGCTTCAGGCGTTGTATAAACCATTGGTTACTTTTGCGGTATTGACAAGGATAGTAGGAATATATTTCTTTTTAGGTTCCGAATTACTTTTTTGTGTAAGTCCAAATTGGCGTTGTCCGTGAGAGCAGAGTATGACCGTAGAAAAGTTTTGTAGAAGAGTGCCAGTTCGCAGGAGCAGGCGTCGAAGTTGGCGTTTTTCTAATCGGTGAATTGTTTATGCGTTTGGGCTTTCTTGTTGGAGTACGAATGTTGCAATACCAATGTGATTTTCGGGATCCGTACACCAAAGAGGTGGCCGATACCCTCGAAAACATACGAAATAGGGCCGCGCGATTGGTTTTAGCTGATTGGGATTGTCAACGTAGCATGAGTAAAACAAAGTAAATGGTCGGACGTGAAAAGTCGGACATGAAACCTCATGTTGAAATTTTACATAATATTTATCATTCGAAAAGTGGAATCCATGAGAAGTATACACAACCGCCATTCAACATATCCCGAAGTGGAACCACAATGTTGATGTACAGTGCTCACGGATTGAAACGCGACACTGCGAGCGCGTGGTCGCCGGAACATGTAGTGCCGCCCGTGGACGCCCGTGGAAGCGAGGTGAGGCATTGTGGTATACCGCGAGGGTGAGAGCGGTTTGACCGTAGGCTTACTGCTTCCGGCTGCCAATGGCGCCCCGCTGTCGCTGCGGGGGAACCACACTCCGCTCATTGCAACTGGAAGCAGTAAGCTTCCGGTTGCCAATTGAGCGGGAGCATTAAGCTTCCGGTAAGAAGATTTTAGACTGTTACGTGTATTCACAAAAAATGAGGAGAAAGCTTCATGTTTTACCCTTCTTCCGTTTAGAAAGGTCTTTAATTTTTTGGGGGGCATTTATTTTAATGACTTTTTAATGCTCTCCCTAGGTTAGCGGTGGCTCACCTGGCATAGGCTTGAAGGTTACATCTTCAGATTGTGACTCGAGTTTCTTGTCTTAAGGATAGGCCCTTGAAGCCCTTAAGTTCTGCTTTTGACGGGAGTGGTAGGGGAGAGAAAAGGAAGACAGGTTGAAGAGCTTTTCGTTGAGGTTTATATCTGCTGAGCTTATGCTTTAAGCACGTGTTGAGCTCGGGCCTTCTGTTCTTCTTGCGGAAAGGATTTTCATATTCCTGCTCCATTTTGCTGCCGTAAGTTTTAAGCCCGGGTGGCGAGCTCGCCGCAATCAAGGAAAACAGCCTGGTAACGTTTTAGAATCTTTGACTGTTTTAGTGCACAGCCAATAATAGTGCTAGAAAGCTGTTCCATTGCCACTTCGTTCCAAACGTGGACTGCAGAAAGCCCCCATTTCTGAGCACGCCAGTGGTCTCGGTAATATTGCGCATAGGAGGTATGCCGTGCTTGATTCATTTCTTTAAGGTATTGTTTGTCAAATGCACTGCAACGGTATAGGTTCCACCAGTTGCATGAATTCGTAAAAAAAGGAGTGGCCTTGCTGAAAATGCTCTTGTCTTGTTAGTTAACAAAACGTAAACATAAACAACACTATACAAGGTAATAGCAACTAACACAATTTTAATTGACGTGGATGTTTTACAAATAGAAACGCCATCTTAATGTTGCCATACATTATGAAAATTGTTACTCCCACTAAAACATGTATTTTCATCGCTTCAGAAAATATTCGTAGCAAAATGTGTACGGTTAAACCTGTCGTAGACTCACAACTTCTCGTAATCTAAAATAAAACATTGGAGATGGTAACTTCGAAGCAGAAAAACATTTTACTACAGTTCCAAACATGTGCAAAGTGCAACCGAATATTCCACAAATTATAGTTATCACCGCCTTTTATGGTCATCTCGCCGCATATTCATGGGGTAGCAATGTCGGTATTGAAGCACGCTTCCGTTTTCAGGGTAACTGGGCGTGATGCATCTTGGTCTCTTAGCAAACTCAAACATTACCCTTCAGCGGCAAAGGCAGTATTGTCATCTAGATGTTGAACCCTTTGTTGAGGTTCGCTGTAGAAAAAAAACATTGTAGTTTGGATTAGGACATGACCATGAAATACAAAACTTATTGTTCTCGAAAAGATTGCAAAATAGCTCTAAAACTACCTCATTCGTTCACGGCACCTCCATCATTTAGTGTTTCAGAAGCTTTCTTATTGATATAGTTTTGTTTCAGAGCAAGATATGCAGTTATACCAAAGTGTGCAAGAGCCTGTACTACAGATCACCAGACAATTAGAACCACGGCCGCATCATACACACACGCATGTCACGGCTATGGTCGGCGATGGCTACCTTCATTGCATTAGTAACAATGCAGACTATGGATGTACGAACAAACCTCTCTACTCTCTCTAGATGGGAGAATGTGCCCGAAATGCAGATGAGCTCTTCAAGTGAAAGGGCGTAGAGAGCGCTGGAATCTAGTGTCTTTTTTACTTGCGATGATGTTCTTTCACCTGCCGCTGAAAACAGGCTCCTCGCCTTACAGCTTACCTGCTGAGGGGCGCACCGGAAGCCTTCCCCAGGACATTACCATTGTTGGCGTCTCGATCCGCAACTTTAGGTGACCTCTTTACCAGCTTTCAATTCCCGTTATGTACTTTTACTTTTTTTTGTTTCACAGCAGTGCGCCCAGGGGACAATAAATTGAAATACATACATAAAACAACACCAATAGATCTATTCTTGTTTTTTTTGCTTCAGCACTTGCCTCACAGTGGCTTGAGGCAACCAGTACTTTAATTTCGAACCAGATAGCATTCATCATACTACATAAATTCGAAATTTTAGCTGGCCTTTCGCTCGAATTTACTTTGGTACCCCGGAATGTCGAGCACGGCCAGCCTGCGTGAGCTCGTGCACAATAGAGTAGCTTCAGATTCAGATTCATATTCAGTTTATTACATGTACAAGAACATCAGGGGGCTGGAGGATAGCTGCAGTACTGCAGCTTGACCAAGCTCCAACCCCCTGGACCTGGACAACAGTGCGTACAATGCAAATACAACAGCAAATAATTTTATGCACATCATTTCAGGTACATAAAAAGGCTATCGCTGTACATCATGTACAGCGATAGCCTTTTTTTGGGATTCATGAATCCGAAAAATTTGGTACTTTTGTCTGTCTGGTAGTCTGTCCCTCGATTCAGCCAACGCTAATAAATAACAGGAAAACTGTACGACAACTTTATATAGGCAAAACCTTTGCAAACATCGGAAGTGTGGAACCTTTCTTGATACTGGCCAACATTGCAGATCACCAAAGCAAACATTACACATATTTGAGGCCCGAAATTCGCATAACTAGTACTGGGCAGTCTCCTTTGTTTGAAGAAAGATGTACCCTTGATGCTCGCGATAGGAAAGAAAAAATATGTGTTGAAAACAAAGTTTACAGGGAAAACTACAGAACGTGGGCCCGCCCGAGTCTAAACTTATGGCGGCATTACAGTACCCGAAGTACGAGCATGTTGCCCGCTAGCCATGCCACAAGGGAAAATTGAATTGTCTTCAGGAATTATCCAGGATGCCTATTATCGAAAGTGGGAGACAGATCGGTGAGAGTGTGAGCAGGGTGTGGAAAGGGAATAGAGGCAGTTAGTGGCAGGGGCCGCAGAAAGAATATCGTGTTGCGGTTGTCATTTCCAAGGATCTGGGCAGATACGTGGCAAGTTTTTTTACTGACTTGCATTCATAGAACTTTTTATCTGAATTGAGCACTAATACTTCATTTGAACGACCGCGCAGGCACGCACATTCATTTAAACGCAAGCATATAAATGCCCTAGAGCGAATATTCCGGATCAGGAGTCAGCGTCACTAACCGATGTTCCTAAAAATGGCTGATAGCGTACAAAAACAAATGTAAAAAGTAGGTGCATTCTAGTATAGGATTCAAACCCTAGGCCTTAAGGTGTGCACGTCTGAGGAGCATCCTCTCATTTCACGCGAACATTGGACTCTGCCTAACTAGGGGATTGACTTAGGAAATGTCACGTGCCTTCGGCTTTCAAACATGTCTTAGAGACATCTCTTTCACGCCTTCAGGAGGGACCTAACCAGGCTAATTACAGAAGCAGCATATCACGTATTACACGACGAAGCTACATCTCGGGCCCTGAGACGCAGCGTCGTAAAGCAGTTCAGGACAATATTCGACCCGTGTGAATCGTGACTGCGCGGCCTAAATCTTGATACATCAGCGTTTTTTCCCTCGCCTGCCTCAAAAGAGATAACACAGCCGTGTGCCCGTGAACGATCGATTCGGCATCCTTGCTGAAAACGTTGAATGCTATCATCTTCGGGGAAGGACTTTTAGGGCAGCCGTTTTTTAACCTCTTAATCACCATTTGTTAATGAAACCTTTTTTGGTGGTTTCTATGATATATCGAACCAGCTGTGCGAGGTATTTTCAATATAATATGATGCAACAATACACGCAATTACTTTGCCATCTGGAGAGTACGTGGTTACCTTATGGAACTGAGTGACAAGTATTTATGCATGTTTGTCTCCTTCCTGAAAACCATTCTTTCATATACTTTCGTTAGTGTAAAGACTATACACTTACAAAAAAAATTCAGTTATTATCTTTGAAAAAAAAATAGTGTAAAAAAACCAAAACATTCTTACAAACCCGCCCAGGCGCTGCGAAGCCCGTTCAGTTTCTTCGGCTCGGCCTGAACAAAAAAGAAATTTGTTGTAGACATTTTTCTCTGCAATTGTGTGTTGAAGTGCTCTCACCTTCGGGAACAAAGCTTTCTGTTGGGACACCGCTCCTACCACTTTCGATGCTCCCTGCAAGAATAAGAAATAGTAAGGTGAGTCGTGGGCATGCCTAGAACAAACGAAGCCAATACTTTTACTTACTCTCTTCTGTCTCCACTACGGCATAGGCATTCCTTTGTGCACTGTAATAGAGATATTTATTAACCTTAAGGCACTGGTTTTCATGAGGTTTAAATACAATTCATCACTTGGGCTAATGACCGGGGGATAAACAGGAGGGTGCGCCTGTGGCACACAACTTTCATTCAATCGCAAAGAAATAGCTACGGAATACAAGTTAAACATCTGGCAACGATCATGCCGTTAGGGTAGTTGGAAAACAAGCATCAGTAGAATATTAACGGCCATGTTGTCTCCTAAAAATAACTGTTGCGAAGAATACAACGAAATTTTCGAACGAAGTGCCAATAAATTTCAAACTTTTCCAGCATGGTAATCCGTGAAGTGAGAGCTGAAGGGGGCCGCGAGTAACATGATGGCGTTGTTGCTGGCCGAGCAAAAAAAAGCTGCAAAGTTAGCACGGATCTCTCTTGCTAGTTGGTATTTTCGTTTACCAAATGTTGTGCGAACCATAAGCGCGTATGGCGAGGATGTGGTAGGTCATTGAAACAGAATGAAGAATTTGGAAAAAAGAAGTGGAGAAAAATGCCCGCCAGGTAGGGTCCGAACCCACAACCTCCGGAATACCAGTCTGGTGCGAAAACCACTACGCTACCGGCGGGGCGATTTTCCCCTCCACTTTCTGGGGTATTTAGGTTTAGGTATTTTTGTTTCCTGTGCTTGGGGTGGTAGCCAGCGCACTCGGACTACACGGGGTTGTTGTGGGGGTCCGGATCTCACCTGGCGGGCATTTTCTCCACTTTCTTTCTTTCTCGAAATTCTTTATCTGTTTCAATGACCTACCACATCCTCCCTTTTGCTTTCCGAGGTTTCTTGACTGCCAACTCTTATTTCTGTCTTATTTTCAACGAGCCCCTCATTTCCCATTTTTATTCGCTACATGCATAGCGAGGGCCTCTGTTCTGGCAGACTTGGTGCCATGGGAAGCTTAAGTGGGTTCAGCGCTGGTCGACCACCCTTGACATGTCGTAGTGACGGCCGCTTTTCAGATGGAGGAAAAAAGCGAACACTCCCGTGATTCGAGTTGTTGAAGCACGTAAACATCCACATGCGGTAAAATATTCCGGAGCCATTCACGACGGCGAGTATCAAAGCCCAGGGGTAGCTTCAGCTCGTTAAACACCCCAATAGATTTAAAAATCATTCCTTTTTTGCAGCTCTGTTTAATAATGAACTTCGATTTCAAATGACTGAAAATTAAAACTCTGTTCCTTGAAGTCCTTTGCGTTATCTAGAAAGAGTAATAAGAAAAGAACTGTTTCTCACCGAACAACAAAAAGGTGGCAATAACCACAAGCAGCATAGTTGCCTTGCCAGCCATCATTTTTTTCAATGCCGGAAGAGTAGAAGTAGGCAAGTCTGCTGTAAAAAAACATGGTCTTTTTTGGATATCGTGAACTATTGAATGTTTCAAAATAAGTCAATACCTGGCTTTTACTTTGGGCGAAGTCTCCTACACATTAGGCAAGGATGGTAAACTCGTAATAATTTTCAATACTGTGCCCAAAATAGGCGAATGTCAGAGCTAAGAGCCTTGAATAGTATAAAACACAGTCAAGAAAAACGCTTCATCAACGCGTCGTTAACGATGTCCTTCGTATGGCATTTAGGAAGGTGACTAATTACAGCGTTCTTATGAGCACTGTGGTATATTCTTGCTGGAAGTGGTAACGTTTCTCCCAGCTCAAATTCTACCAAGGAAACATACAAGGAAGATTTTCTGAAGGGTTGTAATAAATTGAGATGAGTTGCACATGCCGCAGTTCTAAGAATATAGTATATTGAGGACAGAAATACAAACTCTTCGCTGCATTCAGGTAATTGGAGCGAAACACCGTAGCACTCGGGCTGTCGACGTCTCCTGAAGTCGATGGTATCCTGCCACGGTTATTCAAGTTGTCAGTCGAGGGTAAAAAAATCTCGAACCACCTTCACTAACATGAATCCACGGGAGGGGTGAACGATAAAGTGTATGAGTGTATTCTTGGCGCCTTGGTGTTTTTTCTCACGTTGATGCACCCGTTTGAGGTTAAAGTACATAGCTTTCCGGTACAAGTCTCGTGTCTTTGAAGCAAGACGCATACAAGCGCGAGGCGTTGGAAAGCGAGTGTCCCTGTGTGTTCTTTTAGTACACGCTTTTGGCCATGGATATAAAACGTACTTGAGCGAGGCGTTGAAAACATGTGTACCGTATTTTAGTACAGTGCGTGCATGAGGCGAAAACGACAGGAGACGCTGCTGCCTGACACGATAACAGAATTCGCAGCTAAAAAAGCCTATGATGGATATTACCGGAAGAAAAACAACTAAAAGGGTTTAAATTAATTTAAAATACAGGAATGATCAGGATTTGTTTGCAGTAATAAAATATCCCGGGCCATCTCCACTAACGTGAAACATGGGGAGGGGCGAAGCATGCATTGTGTAAGATGTTCTTGGCGCCTTGGCTTTTTTGCCAACGGAGATGAAAGCCTTGGGGGTTTGAGGTATACACCTTTCGTGCAAAAGCTCTGTGCATTTGACGCACAAATAGTTCTAGCGCGAAGAGTAAACGAAAGTGCCGGTGTTCTTCCAGTACGCGTTACGAAGCATTGCAGCACGAGGCGTAAAGGATACCCCATTGTTTTTTTAGAACGCATTACGTTCTAGCACAAGGCGTAAGCGAGTGTTCGGATATTTGAGTACTGTGACTACAAGGACGACGAATACGACGACGACAAAGCACGACGACAGACCGAGCCCATCAGGGGCTTCGCCCCTAAATTTAATTAGTTAAATTTCCGCCTCAAAATTGGTTTCCAACGCAATGTTTCTCTGTAAAGCATACCTCTTAGCACGCTGCAGCGTGTGTGACACGAAAAAAACTTGCGGCAAGTCTGCCTCTCATTTCTTCACTCAAATCCGGTTCACCGCAAGAGAGGGCGCCACCGCCTCAGCAAGCGCGTGATTGGTCCTTCCCCCGCCTCTTCTCCGCCGCCCAATCAGCTCGCGCCATGCCGCTAGAGCGGGACTTATAATACTTGAATGCACTGCATGCTCCGCCCCTCCACAGGTGTCACGTTAGTGCAGATGGTCAGGGTTTTTAAATGCTTTCAATGCCAAAGCATCACGGCTTTCCCTAGCCGCACTTGTAATAGCTTTGTTTATTCATCGTTGTCTTTGCGTCTCTTTCTATGCTGTTGTTTCTAAGTCTATTGGCCCCATTTTCATCAATAGGGAGGTCTGGATATACTCCAGAACACATATTTCTAATAAGAAATATTTCTCGTGGCTGGTGCGCACCTATTTAACTCGCGTTTTGTCGCTTACGCCTGCACTCATTGCTGCGCTCCCCAATGTTTTTTGGTGCCTTCTGTTGGGAAGGTCAATGTATATTTTTTTATTCGTGAGGTCGTTGCTTTTTAAAAGAAAAGCTGGCTTGGCTTCCTAAATTACCTAACATATTGCGTAAGCTACACTAATTGATACCCAAAATATTGTGCAATACACGCACTCGGGGCCCTGCTGAGCGATGATGACGCGGGTTCAATTCTATGCTGCGGCCACCCCTTTTCTGATGGAGCTGAAAAACAAAACGCCGGTGTGTACGACATTTCGGCGCACGCTAAAGATCCCCAGGTCATGAAATTAAATCCGGAGCCCTATACCACGGCGCGCTTCATGACCTTCATTGCGTCGGCGCGCTAAACCCTACAATCAAATCAAAATCAACATGTCCTGGGAGTATGAAAACAGTATTCTCATATTGTGATGGTATTATACGCACATGCACAATACTACACGTTTTGGAAGCAATGATCTCGTTCACGCATTTCTAGCTACACTATCAATACCAATGCGTAATATTGAATTCTGCCGTGGACACATATTATTGTGGTTAACGGTAACAGGACGTCTCTCAGAACAGAAATGTGCTTTAGGATGTGCGTACTTTATTGCATTGCAAAATTAAACTTTGCTGTGTTCGAAGAGCGATCTTAAGCCTCGATCAATAAGGTATTGAGAGCACGCTGAGAAAAACGTTTACATGGTAGCCTTATATTTTTAAAAAGCATGCCCTTGTCTGAGTGCAAAAGGAAATGTTCAAAACCCGAGAGTTGTACGTTCTTACTTGCAAAGCAGCAGTGGTGGTGCCTTCTAGCAGATGTACAATGCGTGATTCGGGCAGCCTTTTATACAAAAAATTGATGCCACCTAATTGGTCTGGTCAAAAAATTTGAAGCAGGCTTTGTACACAAAAATACCTGTATAAAGAAATATAGATAACGTTGTAATGTAAAGGGATTGTTGCAATGAAGAAAAATAATGACGTTGTCAGCCGTCGGCAAATGTATCCTACGTAGCGTGACAGCACACAATTACCGGCGAACCTCTTCAACGATGATTTTTTCATGTGCCCGTGTATGACATGACATCATTATAGCCTTCTCTAATTGCAAATTGAAAATCAAGGATGCCGACATTCTTGCGGGTTGACATTTGGCCTCGCTTTTTCCGAACAACAATTTTATGTCGGCAAATTATGGAAGCACAAAAGTAGAAACTTGAAATCAAAGCCAGACTTCAGGACAACGCGCTCAGTCACAACGAAGAAAAACCCCGACTATCAATATAGTAATTATACTTGTTAGAATTAAAACTTTTCGAGTTGAACAATTTTTCTGGCATGTACCTTGACGATAAGTAATCAGTGTTTTTATAGACATTATGGTACTAAACACACCCAGGTGCCCTTGCACAGATAAACAGCACAAAACAACAGCAGAGCACACGCACCACTATATACTGCAGTTTATTCAAAAATATGGCTCTGGGGATATTTTATTTTTCTACTCTGAAACGACCTGTTAGTATGGTCGATAATTTATCTCGTCCCTGTGTTCCAAGAAACGCATGAGGACGGGGCTCTTGCTATACGAATATGCTTAGTGATATTCAAAGATAGGGATGGCAAGAACATACATGGTCATGGTGAACAGAAGATTGAATGTCAGTTGAGTATAGAAGATCGACATTTGCCAAGGGAGAGCCCACTGGGCCACAGCTTATGTTTTTTCTTGGCATGCAGATGGGCCACATGTCGGTGCCATGGAGGCTTACCTTGGTAACACAAGATGGAATTCGAGTGACCGGCCTTTCAAACATCTAACACAGAGGAGAATTGTTCAGACAAGAGCACACCAAACAAGGAAGAACCGTGTCATCCATCAGTGCCATCGTTGCCATCACGTTAATCGTCCATTCATGACCGTTGGTAAATGTGACTGTGACTGTGACCGGGAGTGGCGACCGATCAGAGGATGTTCTTAACTGAAATAGCAACCTTTTCAATTACTGAATGTGGAAGCATATTCTAAGATTAAACGTGCTTCAAAAGCTCAGAAATACCTGCACACAAAATTAACGTACCACAATTCAACAAAAAAAGGATAGCAAGCGTCAAATTCATTTGATGGTGATAATAATGTTTGAATGTATCGGCGAAGGCCAACTATGGCAAAGAGCGCCAAGAAAGTGTTTTGACGAATAGGTGGCTACTAAAATTGGTTTCGAGTAAACACGAATAAATTATTTAGGACAATGAGTAATGGCTGATGCACACGGCCAGGATGAAGACAAAGAGCGGTTAAAAGATAAATAATGTGTCTGGTGTATAGGAACAGGGGCAAAACTATGCGTGGTATGATATTAGCTGTAAGAAGTGACCTGTGACAGAAACTGTGACAGAAGCAGCACACATGGCATCGTCTCCTAAAAAGTATGATGGATGTAATGGAAGGTGTTGTCTGTAGAGTTCTCTGGACGGTTTAGGTCGTGTAACGTCAAGTGCCTTGCATTGAATGAGGATGTGTATCACGGATAGGCCCTCCCCACACCAGGTACACAGGTGTCTTGGAGATCCAGTGAGGCAGGTGCGAGTGTGGTACATGTGTGTTGCCTATCCGTACCTAGCTAAGGTAACTTAATGTGACTGCTGTGTGAGTCAGTAGTGTATCGTGCAAAGTGGGCTTTTTATTACGTGTAGTTTGTTTGTCTTTTCGGTCCACTCTGCTTGTAATGTTTTTACGGAGTTGTCTGATGTGTGGTTTGAGGTCTGGTTAAGCTATTGGTATTATGTTGACCATGTTTTGAAGGGCAGCGATGGCGCCAGTTCTCTGCCAGCTCATGTCCGCCGTGCCAGAGTGGTTTGACACCCAGCACACAGTCACCTGAAGGTTTGATGAATAGGCTAACCATAATTAATTTGAAAAAATTCACGCCGGCATTTCCCCGAAGGGGAGCATGGGTGAAGTGCGAATGCACTGGGTGATGCTATGAGGGGGAGTAATGTTAGAACTGTGTTGGCATTCGCCCGTTAGTTGCATTTAACACCCACCCGCGTGATCAAGTGGGGATTCACACGGACCCCGTTGTCGTTCTCATGGAAATCTTGGTGAATTAAAGTGTATGTTCGAGAGATCACACACACACGCAAGTAAAGTGAACGACAGTATTCTTTATTCAGCACTTGTTGGTGTTGTCGTTGTAGTTGACGGTCATTATGACCGCCTTGTGGTCACTGAAATGTACGGTCAAGAGTTGTTGCAAGACCGCGCGTATCAGACAGTTCCTCGCAAAGGCCAGGTCGATGTAGCTGCCGTTGATGGTGGTGGGAGCCTCTAGCGGTAGGCACGTCATGGAGTGGTTGGCGAGCATGTATTCCATCAACCACTCGCCGCCCTTTCGCACGTCCACGTTAAAGTCCCCAACAACCACGACCGGGTCCGAGGGCTTTACGCGCCTGGCCACACTCTCCATCGCCGCGTCCACGTATTCGACGACGTCGTCGCGCGAGATGTTTGGCGCGAGGTAGAGGGTGACGACCACGATTCCGTCGCCCGAGTACGCGTCGGTGTAGACGGCACTGTACGGCGACTCATCCCTGACCGGCGAGGTGGACACGGCGTGCGACACGAGGTTCGCGTAGACGTGACCGACGAGGTAGACGCCGCAGTACTCGCCCCGACTTCCGCTCCTGGCGAAGCAGCAGTCGTCGATGGGGAAGTGGGAATGCACGGGTGAAGCGAAAGAATTCTTCTTGGCCAATCGCCCTAAGTGGGTATGTGCTAAAGAAATTAGGAACTCTTCTTGGCCAATCGCCCTAAGTGGGTATGTGGTGCGGATGGACGGACGGCGGTGGACGCGTGATTCAGGGTCGCTTAAGAAGTGCATTCGCACTTAAAACATGATTAACGATGTGGTTTTTCGATTATTTTCCAGATGAAAATGTACGGGTGATGCTCAGCGAATCTGTATAAATTATGGACGTAGGAATGTTATGTTCAACTATGTGACTTATAACGAGAAAAATTTGATTTGCTTCTACTGTAAAAATACTTGCCTTTGCATTCATGAATCTGCCTTCTTTAAAATTGCGTCCGTGTGGAGCACAAGACAACACAGTGAAATTTTTTGATGCATCACTGAAAAACTCTGCAGCCAAATATTTATAGTGCGGATACAGGAACTGCTGACAAATCTCAGTTTTTGGTGTCCTGATTTTATTGAATTGGGAGAAAGACAAGTCCCAAAGTACAGGGCGAAGGTTCCATGGGGCTATAATATGAGTGTGAGATGATTTGAATGTGTCTTAAATTGTGACCTCATGAATAGTCCCCTCGTCACTCACACTCGGCGAGATGTTAACGGAAATTGATGGGCGATTTAAAAAGAGTCTAGGATGTATCATTAAAAACCGGTGTAAAGTGATGGCTATTCATTGATGAGATTGTAGAGGCATCTAGAAGGTCAACCATCAGTTCGCTGGTGCGCTAAGCACCATCCGTTGCACTCTGCATAAAGAGTCTGAACAGGAAAAGTACGAAATACGCCACAAGAGAGGCGAAGTCCCAAGTGCGTATGGTAACAATTATGGTCACATGTAAATGGTTGGTCATATGTAAATGTCGTATCTTAAAAGCTGATTTCGAGAGGAAAGCTTGCCTATTTATTTTTATATCTCAGGAAATTCTGTGCGAGAATGTCACGTATTCAACGTGAATTTTTAAACTTTAGAAGCGGTCTTTTTCCGTTTATTTATCGGCAATTCACCGGGTAGCAGGAAAAATAAATTCTCACAGTATTGATAAGAATGTGTAAATGAGGGCACCACTGAAAATTATACCTTCTGTACTAAAAAAAATCTACCCCAATGGGAAGAGTAAACATGTGCGCAAACATTTCTTTTGATACCGGTATATTGAATGTAAAATTTGGGAACGTGATGTCTTCATTCATTAATTCGTTTATTGATTGATTGACTGATTTTTTGATTGATTGATTGATTGATTGATTGATTGATTCATTCATTCATTCATTTATTATTTAGTTTTTATTTCTATGTTTATATTTTTATTTATTTATTCATCCATTCATTTTTTCCTTCAATCACTGATTCGTCGACTCTTCCGCTCTTAATGGCTTGAGACGAACGAACATGAAAGTGAAAAAAATAAAGGGAAAGAACCAAAAGAACGTTGTTGCTGCATCAGCAACTAGTTGTTTGGAAAAGCATGTGGTAATGCAAACTATGGTTTTAAACATCGACACCACTGCAAGCGGCGCCATTGTGCACTCTCCGCAGTCGTTGAACGGGTAAGCGCCTTTTTTCCTTCATGTAGAAAGAAGTCGTCAAACAATTTAGAAGAGATATGCTGAACAACGAGACACAGAGACAGACAACATAACGGGGGCATACCGTCTAGCTTAGTTTCATTTTTCCCACGTCTGATCATAATGGTGGCGGGCAATGTAGGGGAATGCCCAGAATGAATTATTTTTACCACACGTTTTTATACATCCTTAAACAAGGCAACCTGCGTTATATTTACAAAATTATATATAAATTCACCTGCAGTATATTCACATAAAGATGTTCGCTTCTTTTCCCCTTGGGAGGTACACAGACGGAGCTCGCCGGAAGGCGGAGCGTCCTCTGGTTTCGGTGGGACCCAGTACCGCGAGTCAGACCTGTTCCGCCGCCGCCCTCCCCTCGGGTTGCCTCCAGTGGTCCAGCCTGTCACCACACCGCTTGCTCAGTCAGCGGTAGCTGTGGTGGCAACCACGTTGTTGGGAATGTTGCTGCCTCCACTGTTTTCTACCCACCGGCCCGAAGCACACGCGATGGCACGGACGAAATGGAGACGGAGGAAACTGTAGTAGTTCTCAACCCCGCCGCACCGCCTGAACCTCCCGGGGCACTCTTGACGCGCTCGGCGGTCATGGCTCGAACTAAGGACATCTGAGAGGGTGCCAAGTCCGGGGGGTCCGGTCCGACGGGTAACCCTTCAAAATCTGATGATGAGATAGATGTGGCACCTTTCCTGTCTGCCTCGCAGCGGAACGAGCGGGTCCCTCTACCTAAACCTCCAGAGAAGGTTAAAAAACCCCTCCCAAGAGTGCAAGCCCCGGTAGACCTTACGTCGATAGTCACACTCCAGTAGCTCTAACACATCATATTGGGAAGAAAAATATTGTTGAATGGAACTGAAGAGGCCTTCTGAATAATCTTGACGACGTGTACGAGATTCTGCATGCTAATCAGACAAGTGTATTGTGTGTCCAAGAAGCACATTTCAATTCGAAACACACAAATTTCTTGAATAATTACCTGGTATACAGAAAGAACAGGGATGGCTGTACACACTCTTCTGGTGGTGTGGCCATAATCGCCCGGACATCCTTAGCATGCCACTCTGTCCCTTTGAACACTATCCTTGAGGCTGTAGCAATCCGCACAATAATACTTAATTGGGTGTTCACGCTATGCTCTATATACATTCCTTCTGATCTTGTACTTTCGAGCTCTGACTTCGAGGCACTGGTTGACCAGCTGCCCGAACCATACATCCTCACAGGCGACCTTAATGCACACAATTCTCTTCGGGGCTCCTCTCGCATGGATGCCCGAGGTCACCTGGTAGCAAAATTTTCAACATCCTCGAAAGCATTCCTTTTCAACAAGAAACAGCCTACATACCATAACATAGGACACAATACATACTCAAATCTTGACCTGGCTATTGGTTCTGCAATTCTCTTTCCATGTCTTAGTGGGGTGTGGGCACGGACCCATATGGTAGTGACCAGTTATCCACCTCACTATCATATATAGATAAAGGCCCATGCAGTCCATCTTCCCAAAACAGGTCCAACGAAGTAAGAGCTGATTGGAACACAGTTACAGAGACATCCAAACTACACCACACATTCATAGAACACCTTCACATTGAAGAAGCTACCGAATTCTTCACGACGCACATCCTGGACGCCGCCGAAAAGTGCATTCCCCACGGTTCCCCGCGCAACAAGAGGAGGCCGTGGTGGAATGTGGACTGTAGGCGGGCGTGAGAGGAGCAGAACAAAGCTAGGGGTATCCTCCGTCGGTATCCCACGTCATGAAACCTCATTTTGTTCAAAAGGGCCCAGGCGTTTAGAAAACGTGTGCGCCGTGAGGCAAAACGAGAGAGTTGGCAGATCTTCTTGACATCCATTATTTCATACACGGACACACATAAAGTCTGGACACATATACGTAAGCTCAAAGGACAACAGACACACAGCCTGCGCCGAGTTTGCATAAAAGGGGACACACTGGATGACAAGGCTGAGACACTAGCACAACACTTCCAACATGCGTCCACTTCAGCACACTACACAAACACTTTAATGAAACAAAAGCTCTCGGCCGAAAAGAAGCCTTTACATGACAACAGACCAACTACGTCCGATAACTGAGTTTTCGCTTCATGCGCTGAGGGGTGCTGGAGTACCTGTAAACCTTCGGCTCCAGGTCCACACAACATCACATATACAATAACAGCACTTACACACAGACACCCTTGTAACACTCCTTCACCTTTACAACAAGATATGAGATTCGGGGCACATTCAAAAGTGTTGGAGTGAGGCCATAGTTGTAGCATTCCTAAAAGAGAGGAAGGACCCTTCCTCTCCCACAAGCTATCTACTCATTGCTCTCACAAGCTGCCTGTGCAAGCTTCTCGAGAAGATGATCAACAGAAGACTCGTGTACTTCTTGGAGTACAACGGTATTCTCGAGAGCTGCCAGGCAGGCTTCAGGGTGGGGCGATCCACAAACGATCAACTTTTCGCACTAGAGTCATATATCAAGGAAGCCTTCATTCACAAACAGTTCTGTTAAAATACTGTTTTTTCCGACCTTAGAAAAGGCCTATGACCCCGCTTAGCATTATGGGATCCTCAGTGACCTCCAAATCATTCGGTGTTTCGGATAATATGTTTAACACCCTTGCTAGTTACTTGTCAGAGAGAACCTTTCGCGGCCAGAGTTGGTTCTGCACTGTCAAAGGGTAATGTGCAAGAAAATGGCCTGCCACAAGGTGGAGTGTTTATCTGCACGCTTTTCATGGTTAAGATGAACTCTCTTGGAAAGGCATTGCCACCTACAATCTCCTATTCCATTACTGCAGATGACGTCCAAGATTTCCTTTAAATCATTTATTATGTCAATCTGCGGACGTCAAGTCCAGCTTGTCATAAAAAAACTTGCCGGCTGGGCAGTCAAAAATGGTTTTAAAAGGAACCCTGGAAAGCGCTCCTGTGTTGTGTTTTCTTGGAAGCGTGGGGTCCAACCAGACCAAGACATCCCTCTTAACGGCGTGTCGATTCCTCTGAACAAGGAGCACGACTTTTTAGGTATTTTATTTTATTCGACGAAAAGCTTACATTCATTTCCCATATCAAACAAGCTTGAATTCAAACGCTTAAAAATGAACATTGTTAAGGCCCTCTCACAACAATCTTATGGGGCTGGCAAACAACACCTGCTGCGCCTTTACACAGCCTTGGTGGGGTCTCGGCTTGACTACGGCAGTCTTGTGTATGGGTCAGTGACAAAGACAGCCCTTAAAATGCTCGACCTAGTGCTGCATCCTGGCCTTCGCCTCTCATGCGGCGCTTTCTGCACTAGCGCTGTGGAGAGTCTGTATGTCGAGTGTGACAAATGGAGCCTAGGGCATCAGTAGCAGTATGTTGACTTTCTGTATGCATCCAAGATCAGGTTTCTCACCAACCATCCTTTTAATCCTATCATAAACGGTGCATCAAACTTGCAACCCTTTTTAAACAGACCATCTGTTTTCTTACCTTTCTCTGTCAGAGTAAATGGAATCTTCTGCGTTCAATGTCCCCCTTTCACACACGCGCAAGACACCCATCCATAATTTTATTCCACCATGGCAACTTCGTCCTATATCATGCGAACTGTCTTTCACGGAACTGGAAAAAAATAGGGTACCCAGGAGTGCAATTCTGCAGCACTTCCTTTTTTTTCTGCAGGACAAGTGCAGGTGCGCAGAATTCTTCAGTGACGCGTCGAAAACTGATTCTACTGTCTCTTGTGCAGCGCACGGACCAAACTTTAGCGTTACTAAAACAATGAATTTTCATAGCAGTATTTACACAGCAGAAGTGTATGGCATTTTACTCGTTTCGACTAACATCATCAAAAAAATTTCCAGGTCCATCGTGTACACAGGTTCTCTAAGCGTTGTGCAGGTCCTGTCATCAGGAAGGTCGTCTAAAAACTTTGTGATCAATGTTCTTTTAAAGGTTATAATGACTGCATATGCTTAAAATTCAGAAATAGCTTTATTCTGGTTACCAGCGTAGTGTGGGATCCCGGACAATGAGACCGCTGATCAAATGGCTGGTGCTACTGCTCTCATGACCACAGTTGACATAACGACAGTGCCTTACACTGACCAAAAGACACATATAAGACGACAGCTTCGTAAAACATGGCAACTACACAGGAGTCACCAAACAAGCAACTAACTACACGTACTAAAATCACAAATGGGACGCTACATAAATGACTCACACAACTGAAGTCACCCTGGCTAGACTACGGATAGGCCACACACATGTAACACACTCCCACCTGCTCAATGGTTCTTCGCGACCCATGTGTAGCAGGTGTGAAAGGGACTTATCCGTATTCCACATACTAATCACTGCAAGGCACTTGACACAACACGGCACAAACATTTCCCTGAAATGTACAGACGACACATTCCACTGCATCCATCATGCTTTTTAGCCGACGAACCAATGATTTTAGTGAACGCGTTCTTACATTTCAGCTTAGATAAAGTTCCTGCAGCTCTTGTCATATCACGTGTAATCTACCTGGCCCTATACACCTGCCATATTCATTGTCTTTTGTTTTGGTGACTTTTACTTTTACTCACGTGTTTTAGTATTTACGGTCGTCTCATCAAAAATTTAGTAACTTCTTCTTCACGCTCCCTGCCCTTGTTGGCCTTGCGCCATTAAACGAGCCATGAAGACAAAATATAAGTTGGGTATGTTTGAAAGACTGCTTAGTCCCGATAACAATGGTACCAATATCATCGCAATCTTCGAACAAATAACGGAGATATTACAGAAAACGTGTGAAGCAGTCGCAACCCCATAGCCAATTTCCCCCAACTTTTCTATGACGTCACGGAACATTGTGCGATTGGCGGCCGCCTAACTGACCTGTTGCGACGACACATGACTGGAGGTCTGTAATGGGGCCTCTAGTTACATGTGACCACATCACTTGAATGCTAACGTGCAGTTAAGGCACTGAAAATTATGTTTTATTGTTGGCCCGTATGACGTCATTCTTGCTCATAACACGTCACTGTGGCGCAAAATTTGACAGTTCTTACACATTTCTTGCTTTTTTTCGTTAAAAAAACATCATTTGTGGCATGGCAAGCTGCCTCCGAACAGACAAACACGCGAAGCCCTACATAAAAAACTTCAATAGTCAAAATTCACAAAAACAGGCTTCACTGATTTGCCTACAAAAAATGTTCACACCGAAGGCATCACAATATTCCACGAAGATCGCTGTAGTAAGGTATTGGTGCTTTGGCACTTAAAACAGCCTATCGCTCTCTTTCACGGAAGTATATTTTACCTCACTGTGAAAATTTAGACCTCACACGTCTTCGAAACCTCCACAAATTCTTCCAACATTTCAATTACAATACCCTGCCAAGCGACTTTCGCAACATATGTACATATATATTGTACAGGCAACAAATTTGGGGGTCTTGCTTGTGCGGTTATGTGTCTTAAACCGAATTTGTGCACACAAAAGCCGTCGCGCCATTAGTTCGGTCCCCTAGAGTGCTCAAACGTGCGCTAGCACTATACTGCATATATTGAAAGGCGCTGCGTCATGATTTATATCGTTTAGTTTGTACACCATAATATTGGTATATATAATAATAATAATACATCTGCTATTATTTATTGAACAGCCCTGAAAAAAATTTTGCGACACTTCCGATGAAAGTTTTTACTCTCGCTTTCGAATCTTGAAGCATTGTCATAGCTATAATTATCAACAGCACGCAGATGCACTGCGTGATTTGCTCGTTAGGGCAAAACTAAATGCCTTGCATTTTTTTCTTTGCTTTGTGGCTTTTTCTTTCAAAGTGGCTAAAAACCTGTTTATTGCTGCAACATTAAGAAAAGGGCAATAGCGGCGACATGACTGTACTGAGGTAGTTCAAGCACTGAAAAAACGCCCAGAATCGGGAGAGATAGAAAAATCTTTTGCAGAGGTTTTCAAGTGATCTGTAGGTCTTAGAGGAGAACTTTTTGCTGAGCTACTTTGTCGCCCTTAATATAAGTACCCGATACGTTTATTGACTACGTTCGGAGAGCATTTAGGATTGAGTAAAAAGTTCAAAAGCCTGTTGCAGGCTCCCTTTAGGGCAAAGAGGAACAACCTGCTATGCCACGTATCTTAAGCGCTGCATGCACGGGTCATGCTATACACCCAGATAGTTATGTCACCCCTTCTTACCTATCTGTAAGAATTATACAATGCACATTTGCGCATATATATTAGGGAACATTACCTCGGGTAGCAGCGTAACAACTAGCAATGTCTCGTTTGCTGTGCGTAGTACGCAGGGCTCACGCTCTGCGCCTTTATTTGTGCTTGGGCGTAAGATTTACACCAAAAAGGGGCACATTCTTTATCAAGTTTAAAGAAGCATTGCTTTCTAGATGTCGTAATCAGTGCCAATCAAGGGAGGGCTGTACACATTCTAATCAGCATTGAACAATGCTGCAGCACCACCCTTCTTAACATCACCATGTCCGAAATGTTGCCTGCCCCGGTGACAACATCGCCGGATACCAGCCGAGGATGTACTAGACAGGTGCAGCGATACTGCGTGAGGATCTCGGGGCAGGAGGAGGACAAAACATCTATTGCTCCCATTCAACGGAAAGAAAGGAGCGTGGGACGATTGCCAGTCATCCATGGTGGGTGGCGTCCCTAGTCCGGAATGCTATGGCCAGCGGCAGCGCGAATGGCCCTTGTCACCATGCCACGCTTGTTTTCCAGGACATCGCTTGTCAGCAGGACCTTCCACTGCTCCTGTGTCGGTGCGATAAGTTCTGGTAGTTCGGTGACGCCCTTACACAACCACATCATATGGTACAGGGTGTTGTGTGTTCAGAGTAGAAGTTGCAGTCGTAGCTGAAGAGCGCGTGGTGTATATTGGACAGCTGTGTGGCGTGCGCAAATGAATTTGTCTGCAGCCTCCAAAATTGTATGCCTTCATCTTTGGTTAGCTTCGGGATGGGGTGGCGGGGTATCGTCTTCTTGATAGCCTGCAGTGATTTGGTATGTCTCTGCTGCGCTTTGGGATGAAGGGGTGGTGTTTTACAGAATGGTGAGCGCCTATGAGGGTTGACCCCACTGTGAGGGGCCTCGGCCTGCGGTATCTGTGGCTTAATTTCCTTCTAAGGACTCGTGACCTGGAGTCCAAGTGATATAAATGTCCGATGGAGTTTTTCGCCTTTCCAGGTCTTATGCAATAGAGCAAGTACCATCGCTGAGATACATTTCCTTTGAAAATTCCGGCAGGCCGCTTGCGAGTCGGGGATGATGGTCACGTGGCCGTGGGTATCTGTTACTGTGGCGGTGGCAAGCACGACTGCTGTCTCCTCCGCAGAGGCGGTGTCATCTGTATCGACCATTGCTTAGCATAAGGCAGCTCCTTTACAGTCTGGCACACAAACCGCGTACGCCCACTTGGCTTTTGCCGGGTACCTCGCAGCATCGAACTATCTTGTAGAGCTGTCCTTGCTGTAAACTTTTCGCAAGGCCTTCACCCTGGCTTTCCTTCGCCCCTTGTGGTAACCCGAGTGCTTATTGCGAGGGACGTTTTCAACCATAATGTATTCCCACAAGGCATGGCGGATGCGTCGTTTTTGGTTTTGTGGTCCCACGCTTGGCTCGTTACCTAGGCGGCACAGGGTAGCTCGGCCGGTCGGCGTAAGCTTGAGTCGCTTCATTTGGCGAGCGTTATGCGCCTCGGTGAGCTCTTGCCACATGCTGTGGATTCTTAACTAAAAATGTTTCTCCGTGGAGGTTTTGGTTGCCAGTCCTAGTGCTAAGTTGTAGATTTCTCGAATTAAAATGTCGAGCTCCTTTATTTCAGCAATTTTTAGCCCTAAGTAAGTGGTTCCTTAGGTGATTCGCTAATTACCAGGGCCTGTAGCATTCTGATTGTGTCCTCTTCCGTCAACCCGTATTTTTTTGTTACTTGCCTGATTAGGTGGGTTAACTGGGTGACAGTGTTTTGTAGTTTCTGGAGGGTGGCAGCCCCTGCGGCCTTTTTTTGAAAAGCAAGACACAGTATTCGGACCGTATTGACCTTAAGGGTGGTAGCGCCATGAAGCGTCACCTCTGGGTCGGCGGTCTCTGTTGGGGTCTACCTCTTTTGCTTCTTGAGTACAAGAATTTCAGATTTTTCCGGTGCAATTGAGAGGCCCACATTCCCAATGCAAAATTTATTGTTTCCTTACCAGGCAAGGATTCGGCTCCCATAGTTGATCACAGTTGACGCAAAACATCTCGAATAAATTCGCTACAAAACTATTGGCATTCAGG